>JACVVK020000360.1:22500-42500 GCA_018292915.2 Batillaria attramentaria
GGCAGTGAGGGCTGAAGGCGGAATTCGATTGGCGAGGAGTTCTAGACAGTCTTGTAGGCTGTCTTTACTGCAAAAGAAAAATACAAAATTACTTTCATCACCTTTTTCAGGTGGCCATATCATCCCCTCAGACTCTGGCAGTGTTGGAGCGCATGAGGAAGACGTCTTGACGATGCAAACATTTTCTTCACTTTCATCCTCCACCTCGCTCATGTCGCACTTCACATCATTGGATGACAGTGTGGATGAGGGTGACGAAGATTCTGAGGAAGTTGACATTGTTTCTGAAGGTACATGTATATCAAGGGCAGAGCCATATTATTGTCTTTTATGTAAGGGAAATGGTATTGTACCTGGTTATGATTTCATTTGTATGTTCCTTTCGAGTTTCATGCATATTTGGCTTTCCTTTAGCATGTACTTTCATCAGCTCCGAAATTGTGTGAAATTTTGGTACAACTCAATTTTGGGAATAGCTCATATTCAACATTTTCGAAATTCCAGTTATGCCAGAATCCCATGACAGCATCAATAAGCGTTTCAGTACTGCTCATACCCAGTTTCAAAGTCTCAGCTTAAAATAGCAAAACTTCTTCATCAAAAATGGATAAGTAGTATTGATGGTAGGTAGGTTGTTAAATGTAATAACCTATGTTGACATTTGAGTTCATCTTCATGTTTTTTTTTGTTTGTTTTTTTGTAGCATCAGTGCAGAAATGTCAGGTAAAGACAAAAACATATAGAACAACAGCGGGTGAGGTTGGGGTATGTGGGATTGAGGTGTTCACGTACTGAATATCTTTGCCGCTGGACTGCATTGCCACACACATTTGGATTCATTTTTAGCATTAACGCTCTGCGTATTTTTCTTACAGATATTCCGAAACTGACAACTGTCAAAGTGGAGACGGAACCTGCTGCAGACGTAGAAGCTGATGCAGAAGTGCTACCACCTTCTGACGAAGCTGTGTTTGTTCAAGAAATGTGTGCAAAGGTAAAGTTCAGCTCGTGTAGATAATGTGGAATAAAATTACTACAGTCGAACCTGCCAAGGCGGTCACCTGTATAAGCTATGCCACTGTCTAACCTGGTCACCCCAGAGGATCCCCTGACATGCTAGCTGTTGACATGCCACCCTGGATAAACCTGGTCACCTGTCTAAGGTGGTCAGTTTGACCTGGTCCCTTGGGTGACCGCCTTACACAGGTTTGACTGTAACAGTCTTTTTGGAAACTTTCCATGGGCTGACACTTTCAGTCTGGGTGACAAGCGGTTTGGGGTTGGGTCAGGGTTAGTCATGGTCTCCCCTCTCCAGGAACCTAGATGTGTCTTCCCTTAACACTCATGGGTTACCCGTAAGCGGAATTTTATGAATGGGTGGGCTTCAGTGTTTCTGGTGAGCTGATCTAATTGGCTGGGAGTGCATTGGTATCACCACGTCTGTTCTAGGTTAGCACTTCGGACTATGGACCGGGAGACCCGGGTTCGAGTCCCAGTCGAGACAAGCGGGATTTTTCCGACTTAGGTCGGCTCCTACCCAGAGCGGGTGTGCTATGGGCCCAATGGGGAGGCTGTTGCCACACAGCCGAGATTCACCCACTTCACGGGTGCGACTTTGGGGGTGCTTGCCGTGGTATGACACGTCTTATGATGTGGATGATTACACGGCCGACACCGCAGGTGCCATAGTTCCCGGGCCTGGTTAATGCTTGGATATTTATGACAGGAAGCGTGGAATGCGGCCCTGTCCCACAGTCCCAAACCACACAGACCAAACCAGACCTCCATAGCATCATCTTACCATCATCCTCATCTCCATCATCATGCATGATAAAAATTGCCCCAGCTTCCGAGCTCTCCGTGGATTCCACCGATTACCAGGAAGGAACACCACTGGAGCCGGCAAAGATTTGTGGCAGCAAAAAAAAACAAAACACCACGTCTGTTCTAAAGGATATTCCTTTACTTGCTTGTTGATCCCTCATAAGAAGAAACATCCTGGATTCTCTGTTTATTTGATAATTGTGGTGGATTGTTATTTTTCTCATTATGTTACAGATAGGAGTGAAATTTCAGCCGGATGAGATTGTGCCTGGAGTGTGGGGGTCTGCTGCAGAGGACATGCTGTTTGCTGTAAGTTTAAGTTCTAAAGTTTCAGGCTGCTTTGTCATTCCCTGATTGTTTTAAGAGTTACATGTACCACCACATGTACTGACTACTGATATAGACAGATTGTCTGTAGGTTGTGTTTGTATGT
This sequence comes from Batillaria attramentaria, assembly GCA_018292915.2. NCBI lineage: Eukaryota > Metazoa > Mollusca > Gastropoda > Batillariidae > Batillaria > Batillaria attramentaria. Next base: position 24,758 of record JACVVK020000360.1, read on the forward strand.
ACACACTCCAGGTTAGGAAACTTTCTGTCAACAGTGTGTTGGGGTTTTGACTATTGTCTGTCTTTCCCACATTCCACACTTTTACACAAGTTTTGGCTAATATCCGTCTTTCTCACAGTCTCTACATGTACTTGTTATAGCTATCATATCTGGTGTATTGATGGTTGATAGCTTACTAGCAGTGCCACTTTTGTCTATGCGTGCACTTTTCAGTCTCCTTAACTTTAAGTTAAAGTTCAGGTTAGTTAATTGACGTCATGCAAGCAACAAAGATTATTTTACGGCTGATCAATATCCTTCTTTGCCAGAATAAAATAAAAAGGAAGACAATAAAACAAGGTGTAAATATATATATTTTAAAAAAATCTATCCGTTTTAAATAATAAACATATTTCACTTCTTTGTACATTGAACATATAGAGGTTGAGGACAGCCCACATTACTCGAAGTGTGTAAATTTTATGGAACAGATTTGACTCTTTCAAGAAGCTAAAGATGCTGTCAGGGTTAAAATTCAGGGATGGGAACAAGCACTATTGTAATAGTCTGTATCGTGTGATCAGTGTTTGTTTTGTTATTTGTTCAAGTGTTCTGTATGTTCCTTTTTTGTGCGTTAGAGCTATTCTAATCATCCTAATGTGTTCTCTGATACTTTTCGTACCAGGCTATGTTGGACTTTGCCAGTGACATACTGCAGGAGGCCGTGGGAGTCAGATTTAGCTCCAAAAGGTATATGCTGTTGCCAAGTTTCGAAGTTATCATCGGTTTTTTTTTTTTTTTTTTAGTTTTGTTTTTTGTTAAACACAATTTTAAAAATTACTTAATGTTAAAAGCATTATATATTAAAATGATTTAAAAACCCGTATGATGTGTGAATGTAAAAGCAGTTTGCAGCTGCTACATGTATTGGCAAATACAAATCATAAGTTAAGCATGAAATTGAGTCCTCAGTTTTATTTAATAATTTTATTTTATTTTTATTCATTTTATTCTTTTCTTTTTTCATCAGTTCATCTACAGCCCTGACTTCAGAACATGTCTTCAAGGCCCTCTGCACTTTCCCTTCTGCGGACTTTCTGACAAACCAGTACTGCGGTGTTGAAGATGACAACAGCCCCGGCAACAGATGACACCACGAGGGAGTGGTATCCCTTTGCTCAGGAATTGTGAAAGCGATTTGACTTTTAACCTTTCTGCTGCCATGTGATGTTTGGATCACTCACTCAGTCTTTGATAGCAAGCCAGCACTCCATCTGCTGTACACAGGAAGCAAAATTTACCATGCATTTACGCTTCTTTTTTTTCTTTTTTTTTTACAAACTCTAGAACAACTTCGATTTTGAATAAATTTGACAATGGAACTACAGGTATTACATGATATTCTGCGATGGTGGTACATGCAATGACAGGGTTTTGAAAATCCTTGATGTGTTTAGATTCAGTGTTATGCATTGGAAGAATGAAATTATATTACTAGGTATCTTTTGCAAGATGAGCAAAGTGTCTTCATTTGCTTATCCTTCTTTATTGTTGAGGGCCTTTTCCCTTTGTCTTGAAGCGGCATAATACAGTGTATCTTAATTTTTTTTTTTGCCAGAGTGACTGGGAAGAAAACAGGTTAAATTGCTTAACTATTTCATGTTACATCAGCAGATGCTTTGCCTCTCCCAGTGTCAAAGAAATGTTTTTGAATAACAGAGTATACAAACTGGTTTTGTTGCTGTTGTTTGTTATTGGATGAGCAAAATCAACTTGTCAGGAATAGTTTCTGGGCCCTTCAGGTTACTTTTCTCATTTGCTGTCACATGTTCCCTATGATATTAACACTACAGAAATAAAAGCAAAATTAATAGTAGTAGTTTTGTTTTGTTTTTTCGCAGAGACAGCTTCAGCAGTCTGATAGTTTACATGTTGGGAAGTTTGAAGAGATTTAGATCCAGTAAGGATGCAGCAGGGTCTACATTTTATTGATTCTGACAAATTTAAGACATTTTCTGCTGTCGCTGAAGTAAAAATTTCAAGTTTTCTGTTCTTGAGCATGCATGCGAATGTGCATGACATACACACTGTTAAAGCCAATGATATGTGTTCCTATAAAAGTTACAGATCCAGATGTACATTTAACCTTCGACGTACGTCGCCTAAAAACTTGCGCGCCGTACGTCGTGGGTACAAACGCACCCATACTTTGAAGAAGAAAACTTGCGCGCCGTACGTCGTGGGTACAAACACACCCATGCTTTTAAGGAAGGAAAAAGCGTACGATAATCAATGTTTTTGTTTCCTGTTTTTAAAAGCATGGGTGGTTTTGCACCCACGACGTACAGCGAGGGTTAAGCGTGTTATATACTGCATGCAGGTGTCTGTGACTTTTATGCAATTGTATGTACGAGTACTGTCAGAGAATAGACCATGGCAGTGTTCGTGCATGTTCACTGATTGCATTCTGAGCTGCCCATGCAAAACTTAATAAATGCATACAAATTACGAAAGACATGTTTTTCGATAATTATTATCTTCTTGCAAATACAGAAACAGTAAAGAATATGTATATTCTGTAATTCTGTCACTACAGTATTAATACTTGAAGCTAGAATAATGAGGGTGGTCACGTGTTGAGAACACTATATCAGGTGTCTATGAAATAAATCAAAGTGGAACAGCACACAAAGTTTTACACACAACAGTTCCGTCCAACTTGTACATTTTCCATTGAAACTTCTCGAGTTTTCAACTTGTTACTTCAGAATTTAGATTTAGATGGACAACAATAAATATGCACAAGTAAAAGTTGAATTTGACAGACTTCAGCTGAAGTTCGAAACTGGAGACAAGGCAAAGAGATTCCCCTTGCATGGTTCACGAATTACACGACATGATGTACAATTTTCATAAGCCCCATTAGATAAGTAAACGTTAGCTCAGCTCATTCTTCAAGTTGGTGGTTGTAAAATATTAATAAGGACACTTATTACACAGGAGAGATCAAAGAAAAAGAGACCGCTATGGATGATAATTTTGCATATCATATGCCTACAAGCCACTACAGTACAGTATCCTGAAACAAGCGTTTCAGGTAGTCAGTGAGTCAAACTCCACTCCAAAGTTTCACTGATGGTTCACACGGTTTAGTGTTTCTTCTTCTGGTCAATTCCTCCTAGCAGGATTTTCTCCATACCCAGGAGCGGCGCCTTAACCAACATGGAGAAGATGAAGGCCGTCATGAAGGACAGAACAGTTACCGCCAGCATCAACTCCGTCTGAAACGGAAAAAATAAATTATGAGGGCAATCGAACTCATGATCCAAGCACTGAAAGTCCAACGCTCTACCTGGGGAGCCGGGGTGGCCCAATGGTAGAGCGTCGGACTTCTAATGCTCGGGTCGTGAGTTCGTATCCCGGCTGTGGCCAAATATTTGTGCTGGCCTTTTTCTCGTTGCCCCGTCTTTGATATCACCCTTACGTGGTGGAAAAGGACGTTAAACTCCTAAACACCTACCCACCCACCCTCTCTCTCTGTCTCTCTCCCCCCACCCGGCCCCACCCCAGTTACGTGACTAATCGGTCGAGGTCGTAGAGGATCTAGTGTCATTGGTAGAACTTGGAGAGGGGAGAACCGGCAACAATAACAACAAAACAGACAAAATAAAATGAAATTTTGAGAAACAACTTTGTAGGACGGGGCCGTTCCTCCTTGTTCATCGTTGCCCCGCCTTTGATATCACCCGTATGTGGTGGAAAAGGACTTTAACCCCCAAACACCCACCCAAACGCTCTCCCATTCGGTATCCCGGCTCTGCAACTCGAATCGGAAATTACTATTACTATTACGCCTTACCAAGCTCCAAGCGTCCAGGTAGAAGAAGGTCTTCATGTTGCCTCCCAGGATGTACATGATCATCAGGTGTGTCAGGTAGGTTCCGTAAGTCAAGCGTGACAACGGGGACCAGGCGCTCCACGACAGTAGAGTGTTGACGAAACCTGTACATGTACAATGATTGTGTGTAGTAAAGTGAAACCAGGCGTGAAGATGAAATGACTATGATCATGTGACAGAAAAACATGGACAAGCTAAGAAAAGCTACCACAAAGGTTAATAGACAAGGACCTCCCCCCCCCCCAAAAAAAAAAAAAAAAAATTATATATATATATATATATATATATATATAGATCAATCAATCAATATACTCAATCAATCAATGAAAACAGAAAACTATACACCAAAACTCAATTGCTGAGCTTGTCCTGCCCTCCGCAACACGTAATTGTTATGTGTTCATGTTCACTGTCTGAGAGAATGCGCGTGATTCACATGAGCATGCGTGTGGGGTTTCGCTCACGGCGCTTTGAGCCAAATATTTGTGATAAATCGCCTATATTAAAGCGATTATTATTACAATTGTTAATATTATTGAAAAAGGAAAACGCTAAACACACACACACACACACACACACACACACACACACACACACACACACACACACACACACACTCTTTAAAAAAAAAATTTACGGACATCGCGAAGAGAAGACTGACCATGACACAAAATCCTTTCACCGAAATTAATAACCAAAGGACATGAAAAAAAAAAACCGATTTGAAACACATGTAAAACCAAAATGATAGTATTTCAGTCTTAATTCAAACTGCTGTTGTAATGTCCCCCCCCCCCTCTATACCATCGTTGCCCCGTCTTTGATATCACCCTATGTGGTGGAAAAGGACGTTAAACACCCCCTCTCCCACCCTCTATACACGATAGTACTGCTGGTTACCTCCATATCCTGTGCAGCAGGCGAAGATAACCCAGCTAACGGCCAGAGCCCAGGCAACCTTCCCCAGAGCTTCCTAAGTGGCTGCTTGAGCGGGCCCCCAGTTCGTGATCCATCATCATTAGCTTGCTTTACGTCCTATGGCTTTTGGCCCTTAAGGACAAGTTGTTCCTGGCGTGTGACTTTGGCTGCTTGGCTAGGCGAGTGTCTTTGGGGTGTGTGAGGGCTGATTTGCTTAGCTTTGGTCAGCGTCAGAGGATCTTCACTTGGCTTTCAGATGCCTGGTCTGGGTTTGTTTTTTTAAAAACACTTTCAGCCCTGCTACCGTACCACCTACGGTCTCGTAGACCCTAACAATAATATGCGTGTATGTGACCGACTCTCACACGCTCTGCACAGTGGAAGATTCCCCTATAGGATGGATCCAATACTTCTTGAGAAATAGGGTTTTGTATGCAAGAGCCCAGCTTGAGATCTAGCACACCTGGAAAAACTCCCAGGCAGAGGAGCGTTATCGCTATTGAGATTGCTTCACGGCTGAAAGGGTTAAGTGCAGATGATTACTGGGGTGAAGCACTGAAGAGATGAGTCTTCAGACGCTTCCGGAATGCGGTAATGCTGACTGCCTCCTTCACTGACTCAGAAAGAGAGTTCCACAGTCACAATTATTATTATTATTATCAAATATGCGCTGAGGGGTAGATATCACAATTACATTCATGAATTTTCAACAAAAAAGGGGGGGGGGGTGGAGTGGGGGTCACTTACCTTCGACATCTTGACCTTGCAGTTGGTGGAAGCCAGAACATACCCCAGGATTAGACCAACAGCGTAGGGCCCCACGCGGCACCACGGCACGAAGTAGATATACTTCATGCATTCACCTCCCCTAGAAACACCCAACCTGTTCGTGATTCTTACGAAGACTGGGGGGGGGGGGAGGGAGGGGGGGGGGAGGGAGGGGGGAAACGCGATCCGCTAGTTCTGCAGGTTGGGGTCCAGGCACTGGGCTAACAACCCAGTCCCGTTTATTTAACTCTTTCGCCGCCACATTTCTAAATGAACAGTATTTGCCAGCGGCAAGTTTCTTTTCAACTGTAAGAACTGCTGGGAGACCGGTCTCTTTAAATACGTATATCTATATTTTTAGGTCCAGAGGTGAAGGGTATGGTGTTGTGGATCCCTGATAATGGTTAGATATGCCTGTCCAAACACTGCACCCCGCGAAATACGGTCCCCCTGACATGACCCCAAAGTCGACAGAAGTCGCCTGTGGCGGCCGAACAGCATGTCGACTAATGTCGCCTGGGGGGGGGGGGGGGGTGTTTGGGGGTTTAACGTCCTTTTTCACCATATAGGGTGATATTAAAGACGGGGTACCGATGAAAAAGCCAGCACAAATATTTGGCCCCAGCCGGGATCGAACTCACGACCCGAGCATTAGAAGTCCAACGCTCTACCATTCGACCACCTCGGCTTCCCCTAATGTCGTCTATGGCGACGAAAGAGTTTTTTTTTTTTTAAAAAAAAGCTTTGTTACAAAAATGCCAACGTCCACTGTAAAGTAATAATCTTATTCTTGTGAGCCATACGCTCGCTGCGACCCGGGGTAGCAGAATCTATAGCGCCCTTGACCGTCAATACGCTTGTCTTCAGTTCGAATCCTGGTTGCGAACCAAACCTGTGTGCTGGCCGCTTCAGTTTCCCTCACTGCCTAGTCTTTGTTATCATTTATTAGTGCTGGAAAAGGACATTCGAACCAAACAAATCAACCTATTAACCTAAGCCAATCTCCGTTTTGGAACAGTTTCATTCGCCTGTACGCTCGAAATACTCCATCTTGATGATTAACACTCACGCACTCTTCGTTCTTCTTCTGAATAAAACTTTGAAAGTTCCTCGCCGGAACCTCAAGACAGTAGGCGAGCGCGCGTTTAGCTTCGTTGCCCCGTCACTCTGGAACGCACTACCTGCTGGTCTGAAAACGTACCTGTTCCGGCTGGCTTTCGACTAGGTCCGCTTACCTCCTCCTGATACATCTGCTCTGTGTGTGTGTGTGTGTGTGTGTGTGTGTGTGTGTGTGTGTGTGTGTGTGTGTGTGTGTTTTGCATATTTGTTGGTAGGAAAGCAGGGGTACGCGCACTGAGTCACAATATGAGCATTTTGCGCTAAAGAAGTGTTATTATTATTGTTGTTGTTGTTGTTGTTGTTGTTGTTGGTGGTGGTGGTGGTGGTGGTGGTGGTGGTGGTGGTGTTGTTGTTGTTGGTGTTGTTATTATTATTATTATGATGATTACTATTAACACAGCTCTTTGTGCGATACAATGTTGTTTACACCTTGCACGAGAAGTCGAACATTCAAATTCTACGACTGGTGTTACACTACTGAAGAGCTCACTGTGGTCACGGCGACATCGAGTACGCTTCTGTTGGCTCAGTGTCAGCGTTACAATGGAACTGCACGCACAGCACTTAATAATGAGAATCACAAATCACTTACTTCAAGAGCTGGAGATCTTTTGTGTAGCTGATGACAGCCGTGGCTATCACGTGAGTCAGTACCAAGGCAACGGCCGCCAGCATTCCCAGAATTTTATATGCAGCATCCTTGTGGCTGAAAAGAACACACACACACACACACACACACATACACACACACACACACACACACACACACACACACACACACACACACACACACGAGCGCGCGCGCGCAGTGCTTAGTGACTTGTTTTAAAATCGGTGTTGCTGTGTATTTTCTAAAAGAATCTGTACATCTGATAATATATATATATATATTTTTTTTTAATTTAAACATAAAATAAGAAATAAAAATTGAAACAATGGGAAGATGATGGTGGAAGGATAAGAAAAAAAAAATGAAAACAAAACAAAAACCTAGCAAACCTTCAAAACCTGACGGTTCAATTTGGACCCTCTTACTGATTCCCTTAGTGACTGGTTCTGGTGTACAGAGCTGACGCATTCGTTTAAAAACTTTCCACACATTGCTGTGTGCCTGTCAGGTAAAGAGACTTTAGCGATGTGTCGCCACTAGGGACACATTGATTATCTGAGGGAGCTAACAGGTACAGCGCGGACACAACACTAGCGAGTTTATCTCCCCTAACTGGACGTTGATACGACAAATTTAATATGCAAGGGAGAAAAACTTTGTCCACATCACAGACGTATAGAGATAGACGCACCGCGGTGCCGGAAAAGTGACGCCGCCGCGCGCCATGTTGCCAGTACCTGGAAGTACCAGCTGTTTACACAGCGCGCATAGCATTGGCCAAACGCTATCAGCTGTTTACATAGCGCGCATAGCATTGGTCCGCTTTGTCTTATGTCACATTTCTGATGGCGTCTTTCTAAAGAACTTTGTATTTCGAACGAGGCATCCTATACACAGAGCCTCTGAGTTCTGGTATTAGTAAGATGGCCGCGATAGCGACACTCGCAAGCAGCGGTGGCAGCGTGCGGCGGTGCGTCTGTCTCTTTACGTCTGTGGTCCACATCCTTCATAATTATGATTTTGTTTACTTCTCTTGACGAGGCATGGCCACAGAAATGATGTAGAGTGACTGAAGAATTCAAACAAAAAAGGAGAGAGAGAGAGAGAGAGTGTGTGTGTGTGTGTGTGTGTGTGTGTGTGTGTGTGTGTGTGTGTGTGTGTGTGTGTGTGTTTGTGTCGTCTCAGTGGGATGGATCTCAGGTGCATGACACCGTATTTTCCAGACCTCGTACATGCACAATTTTCACCACACTTGCCATATTTGCAAAGACACGAACGATGTGTGAAATGAAATGTATAAATAGCTGTAGTGTGATAGGAGTTGTGCTCCTTCCCTTTCAGTTTAACCTGTAATTCACAGTAAACATGAAACCGCAACGAGCATGTATTGTGCTATGGAGTACTGCTGGTCAAAAAATACAAGTGCACGAAGCCTGGAAATACGTATATATTCCCTGTTCGCCTCAGGCATCATTGTCATCCCAAAAATTCTTCAATCTAGAAACAAAAATTACCACGCGCAGACCATTCAAGGGAACGTCCCAGACAGGAGCTTAAAAACATTAGAGAAGGTTTGCAGAAATCTTCTTCGCCTGGTGTCTTCGCTAGCGGGTGACGTCACTCTCCGCGCGAGCGCTTGCCGAGAAGTATTCTCTTCGCTGACGCGCACAGGGTTTGCAGCCATGATCTTCTTAGACGTCCTACACGTACACAAAAAGTGTCATAAAAAATTACTCAACCATGCAAAGCTGTGAAATATAACTGACAAGGAAAAATACGTGTTTCAACTACATCACAACAACTTGGCTGACCACGATGACAATTAAGTCTGTAGCTATTAGCTGTCGTGACAAGGGTTGCAAACGCATTCATGGCATAAAAATTACTCAAGAAATCTTGAAACAGCATTAGAATAAGACAAATAACAGCCGTAAGAGGTGCTGACTCGAAGTCGATGAGGACCAAAACAACATCAGTCCTTGACCGATTTACCTGCCCTAACGATTGAACTCTGTTTTACAAAATAGAAGCATGGCAGCAATCATTATACATGTATATATGAGGGAAATATGCTACACAAACATAGGCATACCAATTTTTCAAGAAAATCCTTCACTAATCAATGTAAACGATAAACGAAATTGACTTCGTACAACTCACCGTTTCAGGGAAGAATCGGCGGGGTTTCTTCGTACCACTGCGCAGCCGGAAGTGTCAAAACGTCATAAGTAGGCCAAAGAGCTTAAAATAGACGGGGGATTCCCTTGGCGGCCGAAGAAGTAGCGAGTGCAAACCTTCCCTATTAATGAGTGTCTCCTTTCGCTCAGGCCTCACTGGAGTAATGCTAGTCTCCTTTCTGCTTAGCCAGAAAACCAGTTCACCCAAGTCCACTCACGTCAGCTTTGCCTCTCTTGTGCGCAAAAGGTCCCAGCTTCAATGGCAGCTTGCTTCTTCTTGCTACCCCCTGGCGGAGAGCCGGGGTGGCCCAATGGTAGAGCGTTGGACTTCTAAAGCTCGGGTCGTGAGTTCGTATCCCGGCTGGGGCCAAATATTTGTGCTGGCTTTTCCATCGTTGCCCCGTCTTTGATATCACCCATATGTGATGGAAAACGACGTTAAACCCCCAAACACACACCCTCCCACCCCTGCTACCTCCTGGCATGCACCTTGCCCTACCCACTACAAACATCACGGAAATCGCGCTTCACGGTTTTTTTTTTTTTTTTCGTTACAACAAAAATAACTACAGACTAGATGTTACGAGCGTGGCGGTGCCTGTTTGTTTGTGTTTTGTTTGTATGCTGTAGGATAACAGCTGTTTTTTTTTTTGTTTTTTTTTGTAGTTTAGTGAGACAGAAAAGTTGCTACGTTTAGTTCATATTGTGTTTTAGTAATGTAAATCTGTTTCCCGTGATCCGGAAGTTTCTATTGTTATCACGAGTATTCCAGAGGTGGTGACCTTGTTTTGACTGTAGCTATTTTGCCTCGGGCGGCCGTATGCACTTAGGGCCTAGAGCTGAGTCGCTCGGAAATTTCGTGCAAATCGCTTTGTTCTGACTTGTTTAAGATTAGAAGGTGTTATATAACGCCCCTAGGTTCGGCGGGCAGGTACTTGACTATTCTGGATTCTTCTTTAGTTTTAAAATAGTAACAAGGTGATTCACGTTCTGAGTTTTGATTGGTTATTCTATATAAGTTGATCTAAAGTGCTGGAATGCTGTGTCTGTATATAAGGCCCTGAGATGTTTGCGGGGGTGTCACTGTGTGTGCACGAGAAAAGCTTGTATCTGCGAAGCTTGAAAGTGCTGTGTAACACCAGAGAAGTGCTGTAATAAACTCCACACGGTTATAAATTTTCTACGCACTCACGTGTTTTCTGTGAGTGAGAGACAACGTGCGGTCCACAACAACTCGCTACGTGAGGAAGTGTACGCCTGTGTGTCATCGTTTCACCTCGATAAGACGACGGGCTCTCCAACACATCTCCACACGTAACACTAGAACACTGGCAGAACAAGGTGCTTCGAACAAACACTGCACTTGGCCCCACGCGCAATTCGCGTCCATACGCCTGCTGCTCGGTATCTGTAAGTGGATATGGTTGGACTCATGCCGCGTGTCTTCCTCACTGACAAGTGAATAATTAATCCCGCGGACACAGTCGGGGCATTTGCCGAGAACCACAAAAAGCAGGGCCGCGTTTCTTACGGAAAGGCGCTCGCGGGCGCTTGCCGAGGTCGCTTTGCCTCGTTGGGAAACGGCCAATTAGAACCAAGGCGCTTTCAAAATGGCGGCGGAATCACGAACACTGTTGTTGGCAAGGTTGAAAAGGAAGAAGAAAACTCTAGTGCTCGCAGCTATCAGTCATCTTTTGAGCGCAGAAGACGACGTTTTTGAGGAGGAGCAATAATTACTGGCTTGGAGCATGATATACCGCTAGTATGCATGTTCTGCTCGATGCAAAACGGAGACGTAAGGCACCATTACGTACTCACTTTGACCACTCCTTCCCCACAAACACGCACGACATATCCCTGAATGACTGGCGACCACGGCCCGGTGCAATTAGCTCAAATTATTTTCGTATACTATTCTGCACAATTACAAGTTGGGACAGAAGGTCTCCATCCACCCGCAAATTCATTTTAAGCCATTTCTTAGTTCCACTTCAACGAAGCCTTCGGTGGGCGCCGCCATCTTTGTTTACATAGAAACTGACCACGTGACCTTTTGCTCGCGGCAAACTAGCTTCAGACTTCGCGCGCGGGCGCTTTTTCCGCCCGCCGCGGGCAAGGTGCCTATAGACGGTTTCATAGGAAAGCGCCCCGGAACGTTTCGAAGCGCTCGCCTTAAGAAACGCGGCCCAGGCCTGGCGCACGGGAAATAATTCACACATTGTGTACCCCCCGTCCACCTTGACTAATGGAACAGCCGCGTAGTTCACATTTTGGGTTGCAGAGCTAACTATGCCTCTCCCGCTCTGTCAAGCTGCTCTCTGCGGCCATTCGACCATAATCCGGCTCGCGCATGTCCACTATGGATGGTTTTGGTCACAGCATAGTACGTCACGCACACGGACACGCGCGCGCGCGCTGCAGATGGCAACAGAGGGAGACAGAACCATGTAATGCTGACACACCTGTTGCTGACGAGGCAGTGTTTGGAGAGGGAAAGGTAAGTATTGTTTTAATGCATTCATATTTACATTAGCTGATTTGCCGGGTTCGCCCCGGGCTGATATGTGTAGTAAGTGTTTTGTCGTCTTCCTGTTTAGCGATACGTTTTGGAAAAGGACGCGAAACTCCGAGTTTTAGACATTCAACCAGATTGTTTTTGGGGTCCCCCTGAGTACAGGGCTAATGATAAGTTCAGTCTAGCAAGTGTTTTCTGGTCTCCATGTTTGGCGAGACGTGCTAAAGAACGGACGTTAAACTCCGATGTAAGGCCTAGTTATGTTTGAAAAGAGCAATGTTGTATCGGAGCTTGTTAAATCGTATGTGCCTCTTTACCACTTTTAACAGGGCATGGTTTTAAAACCTCGTAATCGTGGTATTTTATCAATCAATCAATCAATCAATCAAACAATATATTTATTTATTTATTTATTTAATAAGGGCACACTGAAATTCAGATTAAATCGAAAACACGCTTCAGCGCGTGAGCGCGCGCGCGCACACACACACACACACACACACACACACACACACACACACACACACACACACACACACACACACACTATACACATGCAAGATCACATATACACCAGCATCCAAACTGTCCGTACTTTGCAGCACAACAGAGGAGAAAGGCAGGAATTCCATTACCCATTCACAAGTCTGAACGAATATGAAACGAAGGAATTCCTCGGTTGAGTTTAAATTGAGGCTCCTGAAAATAGACAGCGGCCCAAACAATTAATTTTCACAATGGTGTGCGCCCGATAAAGCACATTTATCCACTCGTGCTGTGATTTCGACTCAAAAACGGCGAGTTGTACGCTATTTTGTCGATGAGTTAAACTGTGCACTCGGGAAGAGGCTTTTGTACTTCTATGCTGTTTAAATAAAAATGTCGCGGGGGGGGGGGGGGGGGGCAAACACACACACACACACACACACACACCCCGAAAAAAGAAGAAGAAAAGAAACCGTCAAAAAACAAACAAACAAAAAAAAAAACCCAAAAAAAAAAAAAAAAAAACTACAACGATGTAATTAAAATATGGACCTCTTCCAGTATGTTTATGGTTAAATTACTGTTATGAACTATAGACTGTTTATTGGGGATATACTGAGTAACGCCGAGAGTTAAATTTAGTAAATTCATAAACGCGCTGGCCCTGTCTGTCTGTCTGTCTGTCTAAATTATTGTGCATGAATTACCCCTCAAATTATGTTTCATGTTTGATGTAGCTGTGTTTCACTAATACACTCGTTTCTTTGAAATCGCTGTATTCGTTCATTTGTAAGCATTCAGTATGTTTGGCTTGCCAGTTACAAAATGATATCTTGCTGTATTTTTACCCCTTTTGTTTGATGTTGCTGATTGTTGTGGGCTTTCCATATAGCATTTTTCTCCGTTGTAGTAATCTTGTCTTAGCTTCCCCAGTAGACTGGAGACCAAAAACATCAACATTTTCTCTCTCTCTCTCTCTCTCTCTCTCTCTCTCTCTCTCTCTCTCTGGCACCCATTCTTTAAACGAAGGACGAAAATGGAAACCTCATCTTGAAACCATAGCAACATGCTGCCATCGTCAAGTCTTACTCCGCATTAGTGAGGACAATGGTTTGAGTGTGTCCGCAAAATGAACATGCCAACGGTTCGCTAATGGAAAAGGAAAAGTGGTTACAAGTTAAGCAAATAAAAGCGACATAAAAGGGACACTTAAACAACTTAACTTTCACAAAGAAACGCAATGTATGAAACAGAATGAAACCTGTTGCCGTGCATTTCAACTCTGTAGGCCATTCCGTCTTATTTATATATTATTATAAAATTATTATAAAATTATTATAAAATTTATGTATTAATATATTTATTTATATTTATAAAAAAATTATTATAAAATTTATATATTATATTAAAATTATATGTCAGTCACGGGCCTGTGGCTTATGCACGGCGACGCCACAGACAGACGAGACATGGAATCTCACATTATCCAGCGCCTGGGAAGCCAGACGCCGGGTGGTTTAAACGAGAAACCATAATATAACCCTCATGAACTCTTTTCACACACAGTCCACGGGTCTTCTGTCACCAAAGGATGGATGTTGTGATGTTTTTACCATTGTTTTCTGATCCTTTTCTCCCGCACCGTTTTATTTTATTTTATTTTATTTTATCCCCCCCCCCCCCCTCCCGCGCCGTGTATGTCAGTATGTCAGCAGAGTTACCTTTTGTTTGTTGAAGTTTTGTTCGCTAATGGCTATTTTTACTGAAACTACTTCTGTGGGCGTAGATTCAGACGGAGGGGGATGATGATGATGATGATGATGATGGGCGTGATGGAGAGATCGTAGATTAATTAATAGTGATCAACGTGGTTTGTGTGTGTGTGTGTGGGGGGGAGGAGGGGGGTGGCTGAGTGGTAAACAAAGTGTTGTAAGAAAACATTGCTTTTTGTTTTTGTTGTTTTGTGTTTTTGTTTGCTACATATTACCATCTACTGTTTCGAATGCACAGTTTAAGTCATCGACAAAATCGACAAAATAGCGTACAACTCGCCGTTTTTGGGGTCAAAATCACAGCAGGAGTGGATAAATGTGCTTTATCGGGCGCACACCATTGTGAAAATTAATTGTTTGGGCCGCTGTCTATTTTCAGGAGCCTCAATTTAAACTCAATCGAGGAATTCCTTTGTTCCTTATTCGTTCAGACTTGTGTGAGTGGGTAATGGAATTCCTGCCTTTCTCCTCTGTTGTGCTGCAAAGTACGGACAGTTTGGATGCTGGTGTATATGTGATCTTGCATGTGTGTATAGAGTGTGTGTGTGTGTGTGTGTGTGTGTGTGTGTGTGTGTGTGTGTGTGTGTGTGTGTGTGTGTGTGTGTTGCAGTTGAAGGCTGGGGGGGGGGGAGTAAGCTTGTATCAGATGTGGAATGAGTGGTGTAAAACCTATTCACTTAGTCACTAATAATTATATTGAATTTGAATGGTATGAATGTGTGTATGTGTGGCTTGTGACGACAAGACACATTCCTGAGAAAAAAAAAGGCTGATTCCAATTTTTAAAAAAAAGCTTATGAAGATTGATTGATTGATTGATTGATTGATTGATTGATTGATTGATTGATTGATTGATTGATTGTCTCCGAGTTCCTCCTGTTTTCGTGTCTATCCCCGATGGAAGCTTCCACTTCAACGTCGATTGGTTCATTTTGTTTTCTTGGCCTTTAACCTTCTACATTCAGTTTCTAGACTTTTTTTTTATTTACATCTTATTATGTTGTTTCCATAGTAATGGAAACAACATAATAGGACGGGCTAAAATTTCCACGTTCATAGGCAAGCATCTGTGGTACAAACGCACGTCACTGCCGATCTCCCGCAGAGACGATTATGCAAGTGTAACTCTGACAATGACGTAAGAAAACCTGCGTCATCGATGCTGGCAAGTATGCTGTTCCGAACGCGCTTCTCCTCCTCACTGAGTGCCGTCTGTGTGGATGTGTGTGTGTGTGTGTGTGTGTGTGTGTGTGTGTGTGTGTGTGTGTGTGTGTGTGTGTGTGTGTGTGTGTGAATTGTGTCCGGGCCCGTTTCTTCGAAGATACTTAACCGAATGGCTTCAAATTTGGGATATTAAAATTTATCAAAATGTTACATTAGACGATTCAAGCGTGTGATGATTGCTTAAGTGATTTGGGAGTTATCGCCCTTTTGAGACAAGTTGGTTGTCTTTCGTTTACAGGCGTAATATTTATTTAAATCACTCAATTTTTTGGCAGTAGATAGCTTGAATACGGACTCTGAACTGATTTACTACTAGAAAATGGTCGCTCTTATAGTTTTCATGTAAACCGAGCCTGAGTTGACATTGCATGTGAACCCAGTTCAGATGCCTATTTCTCCGAAAATACTGAACCGATCGATTTCAAATTTGGGGTTTCTAAATGAATCAAGATTGTTGAATAGAAGGCCCGATCCAGGTACGATTGCACACATGATTTGCGAGTTATCGCCCTTTTCAAAAAAAGTGGCTTTCTGGCGTTTAAAGGCGTAATATTTACTTAAACCACTCCATTTTTGGGACATAGATGGCATGAATACGGACTCTCAACTGAGTGAATTTTGGATGTTGTCGCTTTTATACTTTTGGCGTAAGCCGTACCTGATGAAAGTGCTGGTGAACACACTTTAGATCTCAAAATCGCTCCTACTATACATAGATAATGAGCCTGGGGTGCCATAAAAAAATATACAAAAAAATTAGAAAAATTCACTGCAGCCGTTGTCGTCAGTTGACTCGAAAATTTGTACTCGAAGCACATTTCCTTTACACAAGCCACACGCCTCACAAACATCGCAGAAAAGGCACACGCGCACTGACGCAAAACTGTATCAGCGTCAGTTTGCCGACGTCATGTTTGATTGACGTGGGGGTGTGTCGTCACTTTTCGGAAGTTCTCTATTTGTAGACGGGGAAAGCGGGAGGTTCATTGATGTAAGGTGGGTTGGGGGAACTTCGGCACTGCGTGCATGCGTCCACTAGCGTGTTGACTTAACATGCTGCCCGCCTTTTCGTGTTCACGTGAGAGAAACATGCTTAATGCCAACGGATACTTTAACCAATCGCAGACCTGCTTTCAATGAAACTTTAACCTCATAAATGTGCATTGAAAATCGTTCTGAGAACAGGTGAGCGTGTTTGGGGGAACTTCGACACCTTCGGGGGAACTTCGTCACCCCCTTCGGGGGAACTTCGGCACCACCTGGGGAACTTCGTCACTAGGCTTGAGAGTATTTGTTTTCATGGTTTCAGTGCCTTAAATGTGATGTGCTACAAACTGTATGTCAGATTTCTTCTTTATTTTTATCTAACATGTGTGATTAAACAACTCTCTCTCTCTCTCTCTCTCTCTGAATGAAGAAGACTGTTTCAGGCAAAACTGAGCTTAAAACAAGAGGTTATTTTTGTGTGTATTCATTAAGCTAAGCAAATCGACCAGTCTGGGAATGTGAGTGTGTCTATGGTAGAACCATCCTGGAAGGCTATTTTAGTGTTAGAATATTTCAACTTCTTAGCTTACTCTTAAAACGAATTTCCCCTGTTGATGGTGACGGATTTCCCCCATGTACATTTTTGGTCGGGGGAACTTCGTCACCCTCAGTAATTTCGTGTTTATGCAGTGTTTTGATGTGTGCCATCGAAAAAGAAACATTTAAACTTTAAAATAAAGTCATGTTTATGTTTAAGACCCTTAATATATTTGATTTCATTCAAAAACATAAAAATAAGACTATACAAAGACAGTTGGGACTTTACCGGCAAAAGACACGTGAAGTTATGAAGCAGACGAGAAAAGCAGTCAAGTCAGAATGCGATCATTTGACGCGTCTGGCTGTACCAAGTATTTTCACTGGTCGTTCCATCTATCGTTTGGAATCTTGTAGTTACTTGGGAGAGCCTGTTTGGAGGGATGAAAGCTTAGTAAGTGCATTGAATTATAGAAGAAACTTGGGGTGACGAATTTCCCCCGAACCGCAAGGGTGCCGAAGTTCCCCCAACCCACCTTAGTGAGCTTTGTTTTTCCCACTGACTCTCACTCAATAGCATAGTAGAGTGAGAGAACACCACATAGGTCTCAATGGAGCACATGCACAAACGCGGCTCGCGCAAGTCTGCGTGCGTGCGTGCGTGCGTGCGTGCGCGCGCGCGCGTATGTCTGTGTGTGTCTGTGTGCGCGCGCGCGCAGCAGACATAACACATAGTGAAAAAACGTTCGCCGC
>JACVVK020000360.1:47500-200000 GCA_018292915.2 Batillaria attramentaria
TTGCTGATCACATGAGATCTTCGTTAGAGAGTTCAGTATTTTTTTTCTGATTCTCTCTGTCCTCAAAATGGACCGTTGACCGTTTCACGAAACGATTCATGTCAACAGTCTAGGGGTAGAAGCGCTTCAGAAACCCGCACAAGACACGCCAGCGGAGTCCTCATGACCGTAGTAGTTGCCCTCCCAGTTGTGTTTACACTGAGACAGGTGGGTCTCGTACTCTGTGCAAGCAACATCATCCAGTTGGAATGGACCTTTTCCCCGGCTGAAGGTGGCCACACTATGCGCGACTGCCCCATAGCTGTGAACAGAATGGAGACTGCAACAATCGTCATGTTCAGAAGGACTTCGTAAGGAAGACTTCGCTGAGCAGCGTAACCCATTAACAGAATAGAGAATACTTGATTAATCCCGAATGGGAAATTGCTTGTAAGGCCCGCTTAAGCAACACACATTATGAAAAAAAAAACAACATTACAACTATACATGTTAATAAAAAAAAAATTAACGTTCGGGGTACCAGTAGCTAATCGCAGCGCGTTAGCCACTCGCGGCCTCTGCCGTGTGAGCTTAATTTACATGTATGCAAATGGGTTACGCTTACGAAATACTGCTAAGCATGCCTATAATCTGCAGGGGATAGCTTTAAGTCTCAATCTGTCACTCCCCTTGAAATAGTTACCAAAACTGCGATGGTCAATCCTAGTGGTTGTATGAGGGTTATTTCCACCACATATGAGGTAATGTAAAATCACACACATATGCTTGGTATCGTTGTAGCGAGGATACTTCGCTATAGTTGTGTTCAGTACGGCAGCCATTCTGAGTACAGGCGCACTTTTAAAATTGGGTCCAGCTAGCCACAGTGAAGGGTCAGTTTTCACGTGCGCTGGCCACGTGATCGCATGATGAGCGCGTGATTTCTTGTATAAACACTAAAGATAGAGCCTTATAATAGCGAGAGTTTCCCGCGTTTTCCTCAGTCGCTTTCTGAGAGTCCCAGAGACTGTGTGTCGTCCCTCCAGCCCGGCCTCGAATCTTCCTCATTTCTTATGTTCAGGCTTAGCCCCTCAGCCTCTGGAGTCAGTATATTGTGACCAGTATTGGACCTGTTACTGGATGCCTCTTCTATTAGGAACTATGTGTACTGAGAAGAAACTGTGATTCGGTATTGGATTATTTGTGAACTGTGTTTGGAACCACTGAATTCGGACTTGGAATTAGTCTTCAGATAAACGGTGACTGTGTCTCATTTTATTCCCTATTGAACTAGAGAACAGGTTATGTAAAGTAGGAAGATATTTGTAATAGTTCGAAGTACTCTAAGAGATCTGATAGTTAATAGTACTACTGAATTAGAACAGTTACGTAAATTAACGGTTATGTAAATTTGTACTCCTGGTTTAGACAGAGAGATAGAACGTTGTTTATTGGTGAGAGATACTCTAGTGTCAGGCTCCGTTGTTTCATGCCCAGTCAGAGAGGGAGGTTTCCCAGCTTCTTGTGTAACACGCAGCACACACGCGGCCGAGTGTGTATTGTCTGTTCATTCAGTGCCGACGGTCACTACACAGAGTAAGGAATTCCATTCACAGAGTGACCGCGCTCTCGGTTTACACCATTCACGGAATTGTCCACTCCCCGCTACTTTCAGTTGTACTGTCCCGTCCCACAATTTGCAGTTTAGTCAAGTTTCTTCCCGTATTCTTTTGTTATATTTGTAGAGTAGTGTTTATAGTAGTCTCTAGTTTGTTGCCCGACAAGTATTAATCATCACGCTCATATATTTTGAGCCGAATCTGTGTTGCCTTATTACATCTAACGATTCATATGATCCGCATGTAACTTTTATTGGAATAAGTGAACACTCTGATCTTTATTCTCTTGTCAGTTGTTTCTTTGGAGAGATAGTGTAAGTTTGATGAGTGATTGAGTGCGTAGATGTGTGTGGCACGTAGGCCCGACAGTATGATGCAATACTCTTTCGCACTTCAGTCATTCTAAACACACATTTCAGAGTAGCTCACTAAACTAAATCTGTAGTGTTCCCGACAACCACGACGACCCCACTCCCGGGGCGCTACATCGTTACGGAGCGATACAGTGGCGTTTCTGCCATTTTGGAAAGACTCACAATCGAAGTTTTATCAGTTTTTTTTCAGATTTGTGAATCCAGTACTTAAATAAATTAATGAATAAATAAATCAGATAAAGCATTTGATTACATGAAGATTTTATGCGTGCAAAAGGGATATTGTGCTTGGCTTGAATAAAAATAATTGCAACAATAACATAGACTTCACACACATACACACGAACACACACGAACACACACACACACACACACACACACACACACACACACACACACACACACACACACACACACAGAGCAATTCCGCATAGCCTTTGCACCATGCCTGTATAATAATAGACACATCCTAAATACTACTACTACTGTTATGTCGCTTTTATAGAGCCGCAGATGACGCCAACTGACTCAGAGTAAGGCCTCGGTCACAACCGGCCGCACGATTTTTTGGCTCACTTGTGTAACAAAGTGAGTCTATGTAATAATTGGCTCACTTGTGTAACAAAGTGAGTCTATGTAATAACCCTCCGTCGTCTGTCTGTGTGTGTGTGTGTGTGTGTCTGTCTGTCTGTCTGTGTGTGTGTGTGTCCGCAGTAAACCTTAACATTGGCATTTTCTCAGAATCTACAAACAGCAGAGGCACCAAACGTGGCATGCTGATAGACAGCCATAAGACCTTTCAAACCATACCATATTGATTGACCTTGACCCAAGGTCAAGGCCACTAAAGCTGTCTGTTTGGAAATATTACATTGGCAATTTCTCAGAATCTAGGAAAGCCAGAGACATCAAACTTTGCATGGTGATAGACATTGACAACACCTTTACTGACATACCTGTATTCAGTGACTTTAAGTCAAGGTCAAGGCCGAACAAGCTGTTTTGCAGAAAACCTTCCAAAACCTTAACATTGGCATTTTCTCAGAAACAATGAACAGCAGAGGCACCAAACTTGGCACGCTGATAGACAGCCATAAGACCTTTCAAAACATATCATATTGATTGACCTTGACCCAAGGTCAAGGTCACTAAAGCTGTCCGTTTGGAACTTTTGCATTGGCATTTTCTCAGAATCCAGAAAAGCAAGAGACATCAAACTTTGCATGATTATAGATATTGACAACACCTTTACAGACATACCTGTATTCAGTGACTTTGAGTCAAGGTCAAGGCCATACAAGCTGTTTGCAGAAAAGCTTCCAAAACCTTAACATTGGCATTTTCTCAGAAACAATAAGCAGCAGAAACACCAAACCTGGCTTGCTGATAGACAGCAGTAAGACCTCCCAATACATACCATTTTGAATGACCTTGACTGAAGGTCAAGGTCATTAAAGCTGTCTCATTGGAAATTTAAAATTGCCATTTTCTCAGAATCTAGGGGTATAAGAGGCATCAAACTTTGCATGGTGAGAGACATTGACAAAACCTGTACTGGCATACTTGTATTCAATATCCTTGAGTCAAGGTCAAGGCCATTCAAGACGTTTTGCGGAAACTTTAACGTTAGCATTTTCTTGGAAACAACAAACAGCAGAGGCACCAAACAAAGCACAATGATAGACAGAAATGAGACCTATGCAGACATACCCTTTTGAATGACCTTGACTCAAGGTCAAGGTCATTACAGCTGTCTGTTGTGAAATTTTACATTACCATTTGTAAGGAAACTACAAAACTAGAGCTATCAAACTTGGCGTAATGATATTCATTGATAAGCTCTTACAGATCTCAAACTGTCCTGGGAAAACTGTTATATTGCCATTCTCCGTTTTCTTAGGAACTGTGAACACAAGAGACACCTTACTTCAGGATAGATAGTGATAAGAACTTTACAAACATACTCTTTTGAATCATCTTGACCCATCTCACAAGTGAGCCAAGGAGGCTTTGCTCCTCTAGTTTATGCTTGCGATCTCCACGAAATGTCTGCGGCCTGCGGCTTCTACGATCTGAAAAAAAAAAATTAAGGTTGCAAATCGTGCGTACGATACACGTGCGATGGCGTACGTTCCCCGCAAGTCTCGCACGGGTAACGTCTTGCGATTTCAGTTGGTCAAAAATCGTACGACGGCCGTACGGATCGTACGTTGTCCTCGCAGTTATCGTACGGAGGTCGTACGCCTTCGTACGACGTTCGTCCGATGTTGACGATGTTTGCACGGGCTATACGGGTGTCGTGCGTGCGCCGTACGGCTATCGTAAGTGCTCTGTACGCGTGGTGTGCGTCGGTCGTTCGACGGCCATGGCCGACGCGCGTTTTTCAAGTTGTTTCTCTATAGAGAAACAACTTTATGAGACGGGGCAGATTTTGCTACGCGCAGCAGCAAGTTTCAGTGATACAAAACAAGACTGTGACGTTTCTCCACACAATACTTACTTTCACGCACACAGTGACGTAACGAAATCTGCGTCATAGACACCTTACGTGCACACTATGCTGCTGCGTTCTTTTTGGCGGGAATGACGTGTGTGTGTCTGTGTGTGTGGACGGATGTAATGATGGCTATCTCCTAAACCACCTCGTTGGAGGCCTTTTTACTTTGAGATAAAATGGGAATTCACCTTCTCCAGAGCTACCTTTCACGATTTTTAGCCTGCCGCATTTTCAGAAGAGTTATCGCCGATTGTAAAAAATCGGTCATGTTACGAATTTTTTCGAAAAAAATGTTCAGATGGCTTCATCTTCTGAAATTGGGAAGATCATCCAATTATACTGCCTGTTTTCGTAGCACAGCTCTGTAGCTCTGACAGGTTTTGTGTAAGAAAAATATTTCCGAGGTAGGGGTTGTTTGCATATAAGGCCAAATATCTATGAAAAGACTCCTTCAAATTACTCATCATTCCGGTATTTTTGTCACTTATGCCAACTGCACATATGACATGAACTACTGCACTATTATAGCTTTAGTATTAAGAATAACAGAGCTTTTAGATAAACACATTTTTTCACGTTTCTGCGAGAAGCGCTGGTCAAAAAAGTTCCAATTTTGCAATTTCGTAAGTACAACCCGAGGCACTTAAGTCCAAGTTTCATCAGCTCTCTAGATCTTCCAGATTTTATATCAAAATTAATTCAGGCACGGAAGTCACAGAAACAACAAGGAAATCACAAGATATGAAGAAGTATCACCTGACAGACGAGCAGCTTGAGGCTGACGTCAAATGTTTGGTTCACAGACAAAATCTGCAAGTATCGTCACTGCTTCCGACATTTCATCAGCCCTCTACATCTTCCAGATTTCATGTGAAAAATAATTCAGTCGGAGAAGTCACAAAGCCAACAGGGAAATCACAAGACATGAACAAGCATCCTCAGACGATCTCAGTGCTAGAGGCTGACGTCAAAAGTTTAGTTCACGGAATTGACGTCATCTCTCTCTCTCTCTCTCTCTCTCTGTATGACGACCTGCCTGAGGCTTACGGCAAATGTTTACTTCACGGAACTGACCTCTCTCTCTCTCTCTGGGGAGCCAGGGTGGCCGAATGGTAGAGCGTTGGACTTTCAATGCTTGGGCCGAGAGTTCGAATCCCGGCCGCTGGGGCCAAATATTTGTGCTGGCCTTTTTCTCGTTGCCCCGTCCTTGATTCACCCTTTTGTGGTGGAAAAGGACGTTAAACTCCTAAACACCCACCCACCCACCCTCTATCTCTGCCTCTCTCTCTCTCTCTCCCCCTTCTTCCCCCACCCGGCCCCACCCCCAGTCACGTGGCTAATCGGTCGAGGTCGTAGAGGATCTAGTGTCGTTGGTAAAACTTGGAGAGGGGAGAACCGGCAACAATAACAACAAAACAGACAAAATAATATGAAGTTTGGAGAAACAACTTTGTAGGACGGGGCCGTTCCTCCTTGTTCATGCATATAGGGACCAGCCTATATATATATATATATATATATATATAGGGGAAGTAAGTAAAGCTGAGAGCGCTCCCTAGATCTAGGAGGTGTGTGCTTTGTATGCCATTGGACAAGTCCGCCTTGCCCTATATTGGCTACAAGCCACAATGGGAGGTGGGGGGGGGGGGACCTACCATCCTACCGCTGAAACGTCTAACAGATCTAAGGGTATCTCACCATTCATAGTGCCCCCATTCCCCTCCCACCGGGAGGAAAATGGTCGGTACGACCAAGGCCATATGAATTGGTGATTTTAGCCGCTCACGACCATGGTTTCGGGTCAATGGGACCCTCATCAGGTGAGCATGCGGCGATACCCTCGAGGGCTGCAGCGTCCAACCAGCACTAAAAGGCTGCCCCAGAATAATCTGGTGCGTCTCCAGTACTAGCAGACGTCGCTACCCTAAAGCTCTGCAAGAGGTTTCAGCGGAAAAAGACTAAATAATTTAGAAGGAGCAACTGCCTATGTGTAATGTCATGTAATTACATTTAATATAGAAAAGGAACAAAGGCGTTACTAAAGCCGAAAACATGCGCTCAATCAGGTCAATTTGAAAGTAGGGGAAGTAAGTAAAGCTGAGAGCGCTCCCTAGATCTAGGAGGTGTGTGCTTTGTATGCCATTGGACAAGTCCGCCTTGCCCTATATTGGCTACAAGCCACAATGGGAGGTGGGGGGGGGGGGACCTACCATCCTACCGCTGAAACGTCTAACAGATCTAAGGGTATCTCACCATTCATAGTGCCCCCATTCCCCTCCCACCGGGAGGAAAATGGTCGGTACGACCAAGGCCATATGAATTGGTGATTTTAGCCGCTCACGACCATGGTTTCGGGTCAATGGGACCCTCATCAGGTGAGCATGCGGCGATACCCTCGAGGGCTGCAGCGTCCAACCAGCACTAAAAGGCTGCCCCAGAATAATCTGGTGCGTCTCCAGTACTAGCAGACGTCGCTACCCTAAAGCTCTGCAAGAGGTTTCAGCGGAAAAAGACTAAATAATTTAGAAGGAGCAACTGCCTATGTGTAATGTCATGTAATTACATTTAATATATTATATATATATATATAGAATAGGAACAAAGGCGTTACTAAAGCCGAAAACATGCGCTCAATCAGGTCAATTTGAAAGTAGGGGAAGTAAGTAAAGCTGAGAGCGCTCCCTAGATCTAGGAGGTGTGTGCTTTGTATGCCATTGGACAAGTCCGCCTTGCCCTATATTGGCTACAAGCCACAATGGGAGGTGGGAGGGGGGGGGGAGACCTACCATCCTACCGCTGAAACGTCTAACAGATCTAAGGGTATCTCACCATTCATGGTGCCCCCATTCCCCTCCCACCGGGAGGAAAATGGTCGGTACGACCAAGGCCATATGAATTGGTGATTTTAGCCGCTCACGACCATGGTTTCGGGTCAATGGGACCCTCATCAGGTGAGCATGCGGCGATACCCACGAGGGCTGCAGCGTCCAACTAGCACTAAAAGGCTGCCCCAGAATAATCTGGTGCGTCTCCAGTACTAGCAGACGCTGCTACCCTAAAGCTCTGCAAGAGGTTTTAGCGGAAAAAGACTAAATAATTTAGAAGGAGCAACTGCCTAGGTGTAATGTCATGTAATTACATTTAATATAGAATAGGAACAAAGGCGTTACTAAAGCCGAAAACATGCGCTCAATCAGGTCAATTTGAAAGTAGGGGAAGTAAGTAAAGCTGAGAGCGCTCCCTAGATCTAGGAGGTGTGTGCTTTGTATGCCATTGGACAAGTCCGCCTTGCTCTATATTGGCTACAAGCCACAATGGGAGGTGGGGGGGGGGGAGACCTACCATCCTACCGCTGAAACGTCTAACAGATCTAAGGGTATCTCACCATTCATAGTGCCCCCATTCCCCTCCCACCGGGAGGAAAATGGTCGGTACGACCAAGGCCATATGAATTAGTGATTTTAGCCGCTCACGACCATGGTTTCGGGTCAATGGGACCCTCATCAGGTGAGCATGCGGCGATACCCACGAGGGCTGCAGCGTCCAACTAGCACTAAAAGGCTGCCCCAGAATAATCTGGTGCGTCTCCAGTACTAGCAGACGCTGCTACCCTAAAGCTCTGCAAGAGGTTTTAGCGGAAAAAGACTAAATAATTTAGAAGGAGCAACTGCCTAGGTGTAATGTCATGTAATTACATTTAATATAGAATAGGAACAAAGGCGTTACTAAAGCCGAAAACATGCGCTCAATCAGGTCAATTTGAAAGTAGGGGAAGTAAGTAAAGCTGAGAGCGCTCCCTAGATCTAGGAGGTGTGTGCTTTGTATGCCATTGGACAAGTCCGCCTTGCCCTATATTGGCTACAAGCCACAATGGGAGGTGGGGGGGGGGGGAGACCTACCATCCTACCGCTGAAACGTCTAACAGATCTAATCCTGGTGAGGGTCCCATTGACCCGAAACCATGGTCGTGAGCGGCTAAAATCACCAATTCATATGGCCTTGGTCGTACCGACCATTTTCCTCCCGGTGGGAGGGGAATGGGGGCACTATGAATGGTGAGATACCCTTAGATCTGTTAGACGTTTCAGCGGTAGGATGGTAGGTCTCCCCCCCCCCACCTCCCATTGTGGCTTGTAGCCAATATAGGGCAAGGCGGACTTGTCCAATGGCATACAAAGCACACACCTCCTAGATCTAGGGAGCGCTCTCAGCTTTACTTACTTCCCCTATATATATATATATATATATATATATATATATATATATATATATATATATATATATATATATATATAGTTTGTTTATGGAAAGAAGACATCAGAGGATTTGGATATTATTAACAGAGAGTTTGACAAACCTATGGACACGTACACAACTTGACAGACACTGACACAGCACTGCAACACTTCTACATTGCACACCAACATCCCCCGGGCCCGCACCTGCGTCTTGCGTCCGCCTTGCGGAGCAGGCACGGAGGACGTGCATGCATCGTGGAAACATCGTACTACCGACTTGCGGTCTGTGATCACGTGCGGACATCGTGCGGTCCTCGTGGGGAGCACGCAAGACAACCGTGCGTCACTCGTGCGATCATCGTGCGGCCATCGTGACCTATTTTTCTCGCCCGGAGATGTCCAGGTCGTACCATGCACTTGCGGCAATCGTGCGTTGGCCGTACAGTGGCCGTGCGGCCAACGCAAGTGTGTAAAAAATCGCAGGTGATCGTCGAGTTTGTTGATTTTGTCGATAACCGGCCGCAGCGCTCTGCGGCATCCTTGCGGCCTGGAAATTTCGCAGGACGCCCGTGCGCCGTTCGCAAGATTTGCCACGATTTTTGGCCGTAGACCCGCCGTAGGAGCCCGTACGGCCGGTTGTGACCGTAGCATAATGCTCGCCAAGAGGCAGCTTTGGTCCAGCGACGCTACCAAATATCATAGAGCCGGCCGCAGCCGCAGGTCTGCACCGAAGTCAATCCGCCATTCAAGTAATCAGTCGGGGAGTTCCGTGTACGATCCCGACTGGGACGACAGTGATGCGGGGGTCGCCTGCAGCACGCTGGGATACAACTGGTATGATACGATATGACGTAATCCAATGCGATGATGATGATGATGATGATGATGATGATTGGCCATTTGTATAGCGCTACGAAAAGAACTTCCATGCAGTAAGCATGCTCACGGCGCCTTTGGGGTTGGGGAAGAAGAAGAAAGAAAGAAAAAAAAAAAAATAGAACTGAGAGAAAAGGTGCGTCTTGAGGTTCCGCCTGAAGGTCATGACTGACGCAGAACCTGACTTGAGGTGAGCTGGCAAGTTGTTCCAGAGGCAGGGAGCTGCACTCTTGAAAGCCCGTGCACCAGATCGTTTCTTGTTTGTGTTGTCATAGATGCGTTGCGATATCATGCGATGTCATGCGATGTCATGCGATGCCAAGCGATGCCCAGCTGTATTTCTAAGAAAGTGTGTGTGTGTGTGTGTGTGTGT
Organism: Batillaria attramentaria; assembly: GCA_018292915.2. Taxonomy (NCBI): domain Eukaryota; kingdom Metazoa; phylum Mollusca; class Gastropoda; family Batillariidae; genus Batillaria; species Batillaria attramentaria. The sequence goes on from JACVVK020000360.1 coordinate 57,457, forward strand.
GTGTGTGTGTGTGTGTTGTAAAACACCAAGAAGTACCGGCATAGGCGCTATACAAATTTCCCATTATCATTATTATTGTGAGTAAAATGTTGCAGCAAGTGAGTTTCAGAAAGCGCTGCTGCTGACAGTGAAGTTAACAGGTTGGTTTTGTGTGCGTTTAATCAAGGAGTGTCAACCTGCATTCATTCGGTACATATATTTTCAGAGGCAGTGGGCTCAGTAGAAGAGAAATAAAAGGAACTGGGATATTGAGTAATCTTTAGTTTACATTCAGAGAGAGAGAGAGAGGGAGAGAGAGAGCGAGAGAGAGAGAGAGAGAGAGAGAGGAGGAATGCACATGAAAATATAATAGCCAACATTCTCGCTGTGAAAAATTAAATAATACAAGTTTTGTTAAGTAGGTATTGCTTTATTTCTCTTAAATGACATCAAGTACGGTACCTTTAGAGTTGCCTTACTTGTGACTCTGAATAGCAAAGAAAAACACATGGATTTGTTCACAGGGATTGGTAATGACAAAAATATAAAATTTATGTAAGTGTTAGGAACCTGTTAAAAAGTACCGTCCCGACGTTGTACCTTATTGAAACCAAACAAGCAACACACCGAATATAAAATGACAAAATTGAAGGCACTTTGTAGTGTCTGCTCGACTGGCGAAAACGATGACCAAAACGGCTCTCTGTCTTATCTATATTTTTAAAGTTAGGTTTTCACTCTTTTTCCGCGTTGTATGAGAAAATAGAAGCAAGCAGACACACAGAAATAAAGGTGAAAATGAAACTATTCTATACGAAAAACAACGGGAAAATGCAAGTTTCTAAACTTGTACATGATGTAGGATTTAATCTTGGTTATGCAATCCTGGAGTAACTACACAACCCATCCTCAATTCATGACAAGCGCAACGGCTGTGGATAGGAGTATGAAGTATAGGAGTATGAAGTATAGGAGTGTGAAGTATGAAAAGAGCTACAAGTTATATGAACTAGAGTTTGTAGCACACTATCGAGAAAACACAGCCGGAGATGTTCTGTCCGTTTCGCCTTCAAGTTCATGCAGCAGAGAGCAACGAAGCAAAACTGAAACGAAGAAGAACCTGAAAAGAAACACACACACACACACACACACACACACATGCACGCACGCACGCACGCACGCACGCACGCACGCACGCACTGTTGAAAAGTTGTCTACTTGGGGGTAGATGAGTGCTTCCTGTAGAAATGTTACGATCTTACCAGACGACATCAGTAAACAGTACAGTCCCCTTCTTTGTCTCCGACTTCCCACACCTATAACATTAGTCTTTGCAGACCTGTCGGCGACACTGACAACATACAGGGACTTCGGGATTTCTAACGGTTGTAGTGTCACGGTAGGATCTTATTGTTGTCACACTTTGATTCCAACCCAAGTTGCCACCCAACTGACACACAGTCAAAATTCCCGCCGCCCCACAATGCACCACACAGCCTTTGTGAACGTAGGAATCTGACTCCGGGCTCACATGAATCAGACTAGGAAAGAGCTACACTAGGCTAACCTGAGGCTTACTACATCGGGACTGTTTTTATCGGCATGCATTCCTGTTGTAATGTGTGTGTGTGTGTGTGTGTGTGTGTGTGTGTGTGTGTGTGTGTGTGTGTGTGTGTGTGTGTGTATCTTACTTATTTCTCTCGTTTTTAGTCTCTCTTTGTTTTATATCCTTGTGTGTGTATGTGTGTGTGTGTGTGTGTGTGTGTGTGTGTGTGTGTGTGTGTGTGTTATTTTAAATTATGATCTTAGTATAAGAGCGGAGCGAATGTATGTGCCTGAAGACAATACTCTGTTTTAAAATGTATTTTTAGAATAGATAATAGAGTATGTTTGAATTGAATTGAATTGAATTGAATTAGTGCTGAAATCGTCGCACATTGTCCCTTTGTCTCAGTCTTTGCTTTGATAATCATTTAGTCTCAGCTGAGTCACGCTAGACTCGAAATTACATCTAGTCTTTCTCTATGCATTGACCCCGTTGTCTAAGTACCTACATTTGACATATTATTTGATGGCGACTGAAGCGTGGCACAGACTCACTGTAGCATGACGCAAAAGAGCACGACAGCCAGACTGAAGGTGAGTGTGACGGCAGCGCTGGTAGGATTATCGTCTTGACTCATCTCATCTTTATAGATCTCCACGTCGCACGACGCCAACTTCGCCATGATCATCGTGCCCTGGTGGTACTTCGACAAGGCCCAGGTCTTCACGTGTTTCATGAAGTCCGAGTTGGCCAGGCACGGGTTTTTCTTGCGCTGCGCCAGGATGAGCTCCTTGCACTCTGGGAAACAGCTGTGGAAAGAGCATGTCGACGATATGTTGGCCCAGAGAGGTCCAACCTCCCGCCAGAACTTTCCAGGGTCACAGCCGTTGAGGGTCGACGCGTCGCAGTAGGAGAAATTACGGAAAGAGGAGCACGAGTCCTCAGAGACAGCCTGCGCCGGGTAGTATGTGAGGAACCCGAAGCACATCTCTTGCTGGGTGGAGTCGCCGAACTCTGCGGTCTTGGAGCGAGACATGGAGTTATAGTGACAGGTTGTCTTCAGCTCGTCGCCTGGCAACACTTCGATGGGTGTGACATACCTGGACAAAAAGGATTGCACAAGGCTGTGTTAAAGCCTATACGTTGGTATCGCCGGTGCGATGGAAAAGGGCCTCTTTTTGCCAGATAGAATATCTCATGTGGCTATTGCGACCGTTCTCCTGGCTTCTACTACTCGAGATATACGACTTCCTTTAAGCCTACGGTCCAATGTTGGATAGACACGGCTTCGACAAATCTTCTAAAAATAGCCATCAATCAGCTCCGTCTAGAACAATATGTTAGCCGATCAGAGTCACCACAATGGTTTCGGGTTCTATAATGGGTGTAAGTGGTATGTAGATAGTATTGGAATTTGAGTGTATTTAGTTACCGTAATTTCTATTTTAACCACCAGTATTATAAGCTCAATTTAGTTAGTTGGTAATTAGTGGTGAATCAATTTTATGCATTGTGTCCTTTCTTATCACTTTTAGTTTGCTCGTCTTATATTAGTTATGCATCGTGAAGCTACCTTTAAATATTAACCCTTTATTTTATTAAATTTCACATGCCCCTGAACAAAAAACAAATTTGTTCTTAATGGACACAATAAAGTCGTTTGAATTGAATTGAATTGAATTGAATTGAATTGAATCATGTGACCCAAGTGACTGATTCTGATCCTCACATTAAGTAAGCACTCGAAGAAAGGTTTTCCACACGCCTGTCATACGTTTGAAGAGTTTAAAGTCACAACTGACGAAGGTAGATCTTCGTGTATGGAAGGTAACTTTCGGTAACTTCCAACCCTCCAAACGTTGAAGTTTCTAATCCTCCCAACTGTGGTACTTCTAATTCTGAATGTGAAGGAGATCAGCAGGACTACCACAGTAACTTGTTCAAACCGGACGTGGTAAACCGGACTTGCATACAATTCATAGAAAAGCATTTGAGTGGTAAACATATCAAAATACATTTAAAAAATACAACAACAAAACCGAAAGAAAACAAACAAACAAAAAAGGGACATAGCCATCTAGTTTTAACTGTTTTTAAAGCTCTGCTGAGCGTTAAGAAACTATTTCAGAGCCAAGGGTGGGTGGGGGTGTTTGGTGTGGGGTGTCCTTTTCCTTTTCCGTAAGGGTGCATGATATCAAAGACAGGGAAACGAGAAAAAGACCAGGACAAATAATTATTTGGCCCCAGCTAATCTTCTGTATAATGTATGTGTGACAAACGAAACGTACCATCACAGTGTGATAGTTATACATGAAAAAAAAACAAAAACCAAGCGACATTAAAAAAAAAAAAAAAGAACTCTACGTTGTGCGTGAAGCAACTTACTCAACAGTCTTTGGGCTGTCGTAGCTGTAGGTGACGTCATTTGTGATGTACCGTAGTCTGACGCCGTTTCTATACTGCTCGATCGTTTGGCTGACACCTGTATGATATGAACAAATCTGATTTAATTCTTTTCCATGCCAATGTAGGTTATAAACAGAGCAAAACACGAACAGAGTAATATCGTTGAAATGTAGTTTCAAAAGAAAAAGTGAAGTTATGAGAACGGTCACGAAGTCCAAACTCAACACCCCTTCATTTACAATCAGATCCGAAATTAGTATACCCCCCCCCCCCCCCCACACACACACACACACCACCACCACCACCACCACCACCACCACTACCCCCTTTTAGCTCGCATCCAGTTCAATCAGCTCAGCGCTGGGTCTTTAACTCTTAAGAGCCCATGCCCGGCCACTCCTGTCCGCTATATGACAAGACTAGTTAAAATGAACTGCACACGAATAGGAGCCACTTCAAGTTATTGTTACCGTGACGCAAGTCGTAGGCCTTCCCCGCTAGGCCCGAGACTGCTGCGGATTGCGCAATAGTGGCTTGAAGTGGCTCCTAGTGAACTGAAGATTTCAAGTAAAATTGCATTTTTTGCATGGGCTTTTCAAAGTTAAACCGCAAAAAGGAAGAATGGCCGAGGGACTATATTTCCAAAATAGAGAGAGAGAGAGAGAGAGGATGATGACGATGATGGCGAAACCTTTATTTCAGGATAGAGTTGTTAGGCACTGGAAGGCCTCCCTTGCAAACTGTCCCGGTAACACTAGACTATTCAACTAAGCATTAAGACTACGTTAAACGACCGGCCCCCGTAGTGTAGTGGTTAGCACTTCGGACTATGGACCGGGAGACCCGGGTTCGAGTCCCAGCCGAGGCAAGCGGGATTTTTCCTACCTAGGTCGGCTCCTACCCAGAGCGGGTGTGCTATGGGCCCAATGGGGAGGCTGTTGCCACACAGCCGAGCTTCACCCACTTCACGGGTGCGACTTTGGGGGTGCTTCCCTTGGTATGACACGTCTTATGATGTGGATGATTACACACGGCCGGCACCGCAGGTGCCGTAGTTCCCGGGCCTGGTTAATGCCGGGATATTTATGACAGGAAGCGTGGAATGCGGCCCTGTCCCGCAGTCCCAAACCAACACGGACCTCCATAGCATCATCTTACTATCATCCTCATCTCCATCATCATGCATAATAAAAATTGTCCCAGCTTCCGAGTCCTCCGTGGGTTCCACCCATGACCTGGGAGGAACACCACTGGAGCTGGCAAAGAGTTGGGGCAGCAAAAAAAAAAAAAAAAAAAAAGACTACGTTAAACGTGAATCTGTGTGAGAGAGAGAGAGAGAGAGAGAGAAGAGAGATGGGGGGGGGGGGGGGGGGGGGGGGGGGGGGGGGGGGGGGGGGGGGGGGGGGGGGGGGGGGGGGGGGGGAGGGGGGGGGGGGGGGGGGGGGGGGGGGGGGGGGGGGGGGGGGGGGGGGGGGGGGGGGGGGGGGGGGGGGGGGGGGGGGGGGGGGGGGGGGGGGGGGGGGGGGGGGGGGGGGGGGGGGGGGGGGGGGGGGGGGGGGGGGGGGGGGGGGGGGGGGGGGGGGGGGGGGGGGGGGGGGGCAGAGAGAGAGAGAGAGTTTCATTCACCGAGATAGTGCATGTGGTTCCAAGCCGCAGTAATGTAGATAGGTTCTTTCAAGTAAGTCTTGGTGCACCTGCTGGTGCATCTACCCTCCACAGTCACCAGACGCTGTCTCGGGGGAATCTCAAACTCTATATTGCCTACCGACCACACTGCAGCGTCATACAGACGAAGGTTAGGTGTGTAGTGGAGTGTCATGCCTGAGGCATCCTCGTACGTGTCGACCATTTCCGGGTTGTTCCAGTGAAACTGTAACATCACAGGTGCATGCCGTGTTTATTTGAGGGACCCTGTTTGACGAGTATGCTGGTTTGTCATGATTTTCGTCGGAGCGTGGACGGACCCCGACTGAAGCGGGGCAGTTTTTTTTTCGGCACGGTTTTGTCGCGGTTTCTGGACACTGTGTGAACTCTTCAACTGTGACAGAGCTGACTGTGCTTGCACGGTCGACTCTGTAAAATGTTTTCACACTTCGGAAAGCTTTTTTTTGAATTTCGATCTTTAACATTATGCATATTTTGACTGAATAAGTACTTTACGAGAATACGACTTTCTTTGAAAATCCGCTAAAAAGTGGGTAATTCCATCTTTGCTAAGTCACGTTATGGTTTTGAACAGTTTTGCTCGTGAGTGCGCCTGTACGCTCGAAATACTCTTATCTAGATGATCAATACAGCTCCGAATGCGATACAATGTTACTTACACTTAGTGCCATAGGCCGAACATTCAAATTGAGAGGGAATCTCAGTCTTTCTTTGAATGATAAATATAAATCTTTTGAAACTGTAGATTGATTGATTGATTGATTGATTGATTGTTTATTGGTAGGCCATAGGCCCATTCAAAGGGGGAGTTACATACACACCAACAACCATAAATATCGATAACCATAATAGGATAGTAACTGTAGTTACATGCAGTATATAAATATGTTCATAAGCATTAATGGGCACAATGAAACACAATACAGTGTAGTTATTCCTCTTGTGCTTCGGCACGTCTTTTTAAAGCTTTATACACGAACACCGCAGTATTTCTTAGGAAAGTATCATTTTTTGATATGAGCAAAGCTGTAAATCTGAACAGGCTAGGTCGGCTATAATATTTGCTTGGTATGAGATCCCTCCGCAAATCATCATAGGCAGGACAACAGAGCAGGAAATGGATTTCATTTTCGGTGACCCCAAGCAAAAAGGACAAAACATGTCAGACACGTCACGAGCACTGAATCTTGCTGAACGAACTGCGATGCCAGAAATACCTGCTCGGAACCGAGTCAGCGAAATCTAATGTATCTGCTTATGTAAAGCTGTAAATATGTCTCCAAACCAAGTGATAACTTATAATTACTATAAAACTTTAGCCTTCTACTGTCGTTTATATGGCTTCTCCAGTCTTGCTCACGACAGTCCACGAGTCTTTGCTTTAAACCTTAAAAATCCATTCACTGACTGCACTCCTTGATTTAACCAAACAATATAGAAACCATACTTAGACAGAGTTAAACGGACATCTGATGCCCATATGGTTTTACTTTTTTGATCAGACCAAACAGCATAGCATAGGCCTTGTATGGCAGCCTATGATGATCCATCCGTGTCAACTTTAACCAAAACGAATACATCTGACAAAGCTGTTGATATACAGAGGGTATCTCCCCATCTCCCCATACACAATGTCATTAGGTGTTCCAGTACCAACACTTAAAAAATCTCTTCAATGCAAACATATGGGTTTTTTCGATTGCTGTATGGGACTCAGTCTTTATAGATATCTGTCGGACCATAACATACCGCATTTGACGTCTCCGCCGCACATGTTTTCTGTACTTATGAGCACACTTATAAGTCTTTGACTTGTGCTCGCGGCTTCGTGAAAATTGTGTGAAAGTGCATAATGTATACTTGTTCAAAACGAATAAAACTGTTTAAACCAACATTCAAATTCTACGACTGTTGTTACAGTACTGAAGCGCTCAGTGTGGTCGCCCCGTCATCAAATATACACTTTGGTTGGTAAATTGCCAACAATACAGACGCTGTCACTGTCCAGGTGTCTAAATGGTGAGATGATAGATAGCATGAAAACAGCTCAGAACGATCTGTGAGCGTAAAAATGGTATCATTAGCTCCTTTAACATTCATGATTCGTTACCAACGTTCGGAAGAATGTTTGATGCAAATATCCCCCAGTTGTGTTCTGACACCAACACCGACCTGATTCAATTAAAATTACATGTATCTTTCCAAGAGGACCAGAATCTCAGAATGCTCAAACTAAAAAAAAAAAAAAAAAAAAAAGTCAAAAGGCTTCAGTCCTTTCTCCCCTATAGGGGTGTGGAGATATGGACAAAGTGAAAGGGAAAGCCATGCGTGATTGGTGCAACAATGACATTAAACAAAAGAAATAAATTAATACACGCACAATATGGCAGCATGCAGCAAAACGAGCGCTTATGGAACAAAACGCACTCGGAGGCCATTCGGAAGTGAGGAAAACTGTACAGCGTAACACACACACACACACACACACACACACACACACACACACACACACACACACACACACACACAGTTTGCTGCATTTACGTTTACAATATTGTATCAATTTTGATATATTTGGCCAAGTTCAGTAGCACGCCCAGGACAGGACACGACAAAGTCTGGACTAAAGAGTCTTCATTTTGGGGACAATTTTTCTTACAGCCGAGCCCTAACAAGTCATAAAACCACTACCCCTGCAGCGCCAGTTTTGTGTATCCCTTAACTCCCAATCTGACGCCGACGTTCCCGTGGAAACACTCTCCGTTCTTCCCAAGCGTCCAGATGCTGATGATAGTGCTGCAGTTTGGATGGGCCGACATTCCGCACACGAAAGGGACACCCTCTTCTACACCATTGACCTCTGCAACACGCACAGGGATGGGTGGGTGTTTGGGAGTTTAACGTCCGTTTCCACCACGTAAGCGTGATATCAAAGACGGGGCAACGAGAAAAGGGCCAGCACATTCATGTAGTTGTGATAATCGGATACGTTGGTTTCAACTGCGTGTACCACATAGAGTGATCCCAGCAAAAAGATACCTTCACCTTCGTAAGTTAATTGATTCGTCAACTTGTTCCTTATGTAACCACAAGGAACAGACAATGGAACATCTCTTCTGGCACTGTGAAATGGTTAAAAAAAATTTGGAGGGAGTTTTTATCATGGTTTGCACATTCAAACAGAGAGACTTGTATTATTTGGAACTTCGGAAAACATTAAAACAGATCAAGCTATAGAATTTATTTTACTTCTGGCTAAATACTTTATATATACATGTAGTCTGAAAGACACGGCTCCCACACCAAATAACTATGTACATGTCCTCAAGTCAAGATATTCAGTTGAGAAGCTTGTAGCAGCCCGAAAATTAATGTCACATAAATTTGTAGAGAAATGGTTGCCCTATGTTACTATAGTTAACTAAGACAAGTACTACAACATACTTCCCCACACCTTTTACTTGTACCAAAGTACTGTGCACTGGAGGGGGTACAACTGTATTCCCCCGATAAAAACACCACCTCCTAATCACTAGTCTTATCAATCAGACCGATCATGGGTGTATATGTGTGTGTGTGAGTGGGCTGCTCATGAATATATATCTTTGCGCGCGAAGACATGCTTTCTTAGGTGCCTATCGCCCTCAACATGTGTGACAAAGGCGACTTAGAAAGTACACGTACCTCCCTCACAGCCGAGGAGAGCCGCGTGATGCATGACCTGCCTGTTGTCCAGTAGCGGTGTCGTTGCAATCATGTGCACATCACTCTCAGACTCCGGGAAGCTAAACACGGAGCACATGTAGGTTGTCTCCCTTGCTGGCACCGGCGTCTTGGGGATCTGAAGTGTTACATTCTTCAGGCCTGCAAAGAAAAGAAAAAAAAAGTGGATAGGCAGGCGTGAGGGTAGTTGGGGGCTGCGGTTATGGAAATGGAGCTTACATGATTAGTTCGAGTGGATTACGTCGAAAGACTAACCCCGAGATGGTTTGGTTGTTTGTGTAGCTACCGAGCCTCCGGCGAGGTAGCTACGCAAACAATGAACCATCGAGGGGTTAGTCTTTCGCCGTAAACCACGAGAACTAATCATGTAAGCTGTTTATACCACGAGCATTTTCTTTACTCTTGAAAATTCCAATTTGATGATCCAAGTGCTCATTTTTGACAGACTTTTTTTTTTTACTGAGACCATTCCCGGGAAAAGAAGTAGTTCCATTCAAAACCGCTGCGTGCTGTCTTGTTTTACGAGTTTGACGAATAACATTAAATGTGAAGATGACACTGTTGAATCAAATTGCCAACACAGTAAATTCAACCATGAAAGTATACTTCCAAAGTTTACTATATAGTGGCCATATTCTTGCGCTAAGTTCGTGTACCGGTGTTGAACTGGCTGCAAGCGTCGGCATCCGTTGCGAAGGGGGCAAAATGTGTACGCGCGGGCAGATTCAAACGCACTCGACATATATTGCAGCGATGTGTCGATCATGAAAGCGCCAAATTTCACTTGTTTCACACCGTGAAGGCCATATCTTCGAATTATCATCACGGTAGGCAGAAAACAGTAGTTCGTCTGCTCATGTGTTGCCTTTTCGTCTGCTCATGTGTTGCCTTTTCGTCTGCTCATGTGTTGCCTTTTCGTCTGCTCATGTGTTGCCTTTTCGTCTGCTTATGTGTTGCCTTTTCGTCTGCTCATGTGTTGCCTTTTCGTCTGCTCATGTGTTGCCTTTTCGTCTGCTCATGTGTTGCCTTTTCGTCTGCTCATGTGTTGCCTTTTCGTCTGCTCATGTGTTGCCTTTTCGTCTGCTCGTGTTTCGTGCGTGTGCTCGACTCGTCTCCTCGGCGTTTTGTGGCGATGTTAGTGGCATATATCTTGTTTACACGTTTCCCGGTAGCGTTTGGTTTATTGTTTTGCTGTTCTCTGCATTGTCTTTTCAAATGCAGTCAACATCACCTCATTTTCAGCGGTTTTAGCAGAAGGTCAGAAATCTCCATTTCAAGGCCACTGACCGATGACGTAACTGGAGTGTGTTTTTGTGAACTCGTAAACCACTGAGTGGGTTATGGAAAGTCATAACTCACACTTTCGCTCTCTGTTTCCTTACTATTTTCGGACGTAAAGCACTCGAAGTTAACTCACTGAAAATTTGCACCGGCGAGTGGTGTAAACTTATTTTGACCACGGTAAAGGCAAATACAGTCGAACCTGCCAAGGCGGTCACCTGTGTAAGCTATGCCACTGTCTAACCTGGTCACCCCTGAGGATCCCCTGACATGTTAGCTGTTGACATGCCACCCTGGATAACCCCGGTCACCTGTCTAAGGCGGCCAGTTTGGTCTGGTCCCTTGGGTGACCGCCTTACACAGGTTTGACTGTACCCATATTAGCTTTCTTACGTGAAGTTGCTAACCCTACTAGTGCTAACTACAAGACTGTAATACATACACATAGATACATACATAGTAAAAACAAGTGAATAACTAAAAACCAATGAGAGAAAGATAGGGGGAAAAGGAGGGGGGGGGGGATGATAATGTAACTGTTAATGTAAGTTTATTTGATTACATTAGAAGCAACTAACAAAAATCGGTCAGTTTTCGCACTTGCTGTTGCTAATTCTGCTAGCACTATTGACAAGATTTAGTAATTGACTAAGACAAGAACATGATGGGAATATAACATGAAGTGGAGAAGAATAAGCTAAAATAATCAGAACAGCTCAGGAGACACTGAATGGGGACGAAATCATGTTATGTCAGGTAATATGATTCTATATAAAGTCACACCAAACCATAACTCTTAAGAAACGAACCCGACCACCCAATGCCCGCCATATGATAAGACTGGTTAAGAAGAGCAAACCACTGCACACCAGTAGAAGCCTATTCAAGCCACTATTACGCAAAGTGTGGGCCTTCTCCGCTTGGCCCGAGAGCACTGCAGACTGTGTAATAGTGGCTTGAAGATTGCGATTTTTGATTGGGCTTTTAAGAGTCGGAAAGCCAAATCGCAAGTCGAAAAGCAAAATCGTCGGCCCGGGTCGTTGAAGTCGTCAAGCCATAATTATTGTCATTATTTGTCAAGACAAACTCATCAAGTCTGCAAGCCAAATAATAATAGCTAATAAATAATAACTTAGTATTGTATTCGCGCTTTATCCAGTTTCTTGAATCGGCTCAAAGCGCCGCGAACAGAACCAATTACGCACGTGAATCACACGCTCTCACACATTGGACATGAACACATAGCAACGCGTGGTGCGAAGGGTCAGCTCAGCTATTTAAGTTTCGGAATTTAGAATTGCATTCAGTTTCAAATGTTGTCGGCTGAACACTTCCACAGAAGAGGGGGAGGAAGCCGGAGTACCCGAAGAGAACCCCCGAAAATCGGCCCGAATGAACGGTGCCGCGTATAAGAAGGAAAAATTCTCGCCCCGAGTGGGACTCGAACCTGACCTCTCGCACTGGTGATGAAGCTGCTTAACCACTAGACCACCGACCGCCCCAATCATAGTATGCCGGGCCAGTTTAGTTCACCACCGTCATGACAGTTATTCTCTCACCAGGATCATTGAGTCCCTCGCAGACAAACTCCTCTCTCTTGCAAGCATCGGCCATCCACTCTTGTTGCACCCGGTATAGACCGACAGAGAAGTTGCGCTGCTGGCATACAAGACTGTCCAGTGGTTCACACACACCTGTGCAGCAAACAGGGGGTGAATGTACCTCAGTGATAACTTTATGAAATTCTCTACGTTCGAGATTTGAAACATTTTGGGGGGTAAACTTAAAATGGGACACGTGACAGATGAACGCACGTGTAGCTACCATAGCAATTATTCATTATCGAAACTGAAGCTGAGAATTTCTCTTTGGCATAGACGAATCGTTTTATCTTTCACCAGTCTGTGAATATGCACGCATTGAATTTATTTTCGTTAGCAATTGCCTCCAGATCCAGGCTCACTAGATATTAATTAACTGAATTATCAGCGCCATTTTTTAGCTTTTGCAGTGTACTTGCAGTTTTCGGTGCGGGAACAAAGCGAGCTGTTCAGTCAACTAACCCGGGTGTGAGAGACCGGAAGTGACCTTTGGCACGCCTCCGGGTCGCCACGTGCAGTCTGGATCACCGAGTTCCTGTCCGTTGGTTTTACCGTCTCCGTCCGAGTCCTTCCGGCACAGGGACTCTGTCCACTTCTGCAAAACAATTGTATAAAATATATAAAATATTTAAACATATAAACAGACTACGAACATTTCTGACGAGCTCCCTAGTCCAGTCCACAGCTTTATAATTATGATGGTTGTTGTTTTGTTGTTGTGGATACTGTTGTTGTTGTTGTTGTCGTCGTCGTCGATGACGTACGTGTCAAAGAGTCCAGAAGAACAGGAAATACCCAAAGTTGGCGAAACGTTAGACTATCAGAGCTCAGGCCGTGGCTTCGATTCAAAGTTAGAGGTCAAAAACATTGTGGTGGCTTTTCCTTCGTTGTCTCGTATTTTTAGTATCGCCCTTACGGGGTATGAAATAAAGATACACCGCCAACCAACCGCTGGTATATAGACAGTCTCTATTATAGACATTGTGGAGATTATGCATTTGTTTGCCTATCCTTTTCTGTGTGCTGAACAGATTCAAAACAGTAAGGGAAAAGGCCAGACAACCCTGACAGAAAGCTCTCGCCGAATGCGTGCTGAGGTAGCAGTTGAAAATCTGATATGCAAATGAAGCTGCGAACCCATGACCTCTTGTACTGGTTGCAGACTTACCACAGCTTCATCGGACGTCGCATAGCGAAAACAGATACACAAATCAATAAGATAAAATTAAAAATCAATACCTTTCCTGCATTATCAAAATCCTGTCCGAAAGGATTTCTGTGTCCACCTCCTACGACTTGAAAATGGCCGACGCCTTCCCACAATTCGTTCGGCTTGCAGGGGTGGGGCACACTGTTTCCGTTTGGAATCTGGTTCTGGAAGTTCAGGAAGCCGTGGACCGGGGACAGGAGTACGCACAGACTCGCAATGATCCTGAAAAAAGCAAATACTACTACTACTACTAATGTGTACTGTTACAGGCACTCTGCCGTACTGATTGGCTGAAAGCGCCACGAACTGAACCCCACACACACGCTCACGTGAGTCACACGCCACCGACCGCCCCAAAATCTGTTGCCCCAAGTAGGACTTGAACCTCGACCTCACGCATCGCAGGCAGGAGTTGTAACCACTACCCACATGACTGCTCGAACATCAGCATAACGCTCCCTCCCTCCGCCCCCTCCCCCCCCCGCCCCCCGCCTCGCCCCACCCCCGGTTCCCGCCTCGCCTCCCCCGTGTTTAACACCAGCCTGGTTTGGTACAGGTCGTTATCATCTGAACCTGAAGTCGAATGTTTTATTGACGTTGGTACGACGGCATTTATCGCCAGGTGAGTATTATACAAGTAATCATAATGATGCTTTACTCAACAAATTGTTTCTGTTTTTTTTTTTTTTTTTTTTTCAAAAGTTGCATTGATACCACGCGATTTTGTTTAATAAGCTTACTTGACGCTTTTTGACATAGCAATAATTTCGGCTACATAACGTCTACACAGTAAGAGGCAGGGGAGGAGGGGAGTTTAACGTCCTTTTCCTCCACATACGGGTGATATCAAAGACAGGACAACGAGAAAAAGGCCAGAACAAATATTTGTCCCCAGCCGGGACTCGAACTGACGACCCGAGCAAGAGAATGAAACGCTCTACCATTCGGCTATCCCGGCTCCCCGTCTACACAGTATACAGTGATAAAGGAAAATGTATAATTGCCTGCACTCTGTTGAACTTCTTTTTTTTCGGTTTGTCCCATGTAAACACTCCCCGCCACCAAACCAAGAGTATATTTGCACGTTAAATATAGACATGCACACGTGGCGTGGTGCAACGAACAGGAGAGAGAAAGAGAGAGGGGGGGGGTGTTTGGGAGTTTAACGTCCTTTTTCACCACCTACGGGTGATATCAAAGACGAAGCAACGATGAAAAAGCCAGCACAAATATTTGGCCCCAGCCGGGATTTCAGCTCACGACGCTAGCACTGGAAGTCCAACGCTCTACCATTCGGCCACCCCGGCTCCCAGAGAGAGAGAGAGAGAGAGAGAGAGAGAGAGAGAGAGAGAGAGCATAAACAAATAAGTAAATAAATTAATACATACATTTCATAAATCTAGTAAAGACTGCAAAATACAACACTCACAGCATTTGAGGCGCAGCTGTCCGACCGAAGCTTAGAAACATGGACATGTTTGCTGAATAACAGCCAAACGTCGAATGTTCAAAAGTACAGCTGTACCCCGGATGTCTCAGTGTTGGGATTTGAAACTGCTGCCCCGTCACTAGTGAATAGTTAGTGAAAGTTGAAGACAAGTCTGTCGTGCGATGGTCTGACGGACACGCCTTGTTACTGTCGTCTCATACACTAACAGTGAAGGACAATGAATCGAGCACAGTGATGATAGATGTCCGGAAGCGACGAGTTCTAGTCACAGCGATAAAAACACGGGGATTAATGAAGATGGCGGGATGCTTTTTCGGTGCTACTTAAATTGAAAATAAAGCCTTAACTCTTAAACAGCCCATACAAAAATCGCATTTTTACTCGAAATCTTCTCATCACTAGAAGCCACTTAAAGCCACAATTACGCAATCTGCAGTATGTCTCACGCCTCGCGCAACAGGGGCTTGAATGGGCTCCAACTGGTGTGCAGTGGCTTGTTTTTTTAACCAAACTTATCATATAGTGGGCAGGGGGTACTCGGGCTTGTGCTCATAAGAGTTAAGCCGTATGTTCTCTTTGTTTTCTGGTTAATGAACGGCCAGTTTTCTATCAAACCGACGAACAGAAATTCAAAGTGTTTTCGGTGTAATCCGTAACAGAAAGTGGAACAAATCGGCCCTGCTATTTATTCGCTCTCGACTTGTGGTTGACTTATTTGATTCGATATGACTTTATTTTACAAGATGGAGGTTTAAGGCACAGGGACCCAACTTTCAAACCCGACCTTGAAACTACACACTACTTACATACTACAATCTGTAAAAGAAAAGCATAAAACCACATACCACTCAAAAGTAGACACATAACATTGGTAAGGACATAAGATGCATGTGTACATAAGTATGTATCTATAAGGGTTGTCCACAGTCTATTAAGAAGAGAAAGGAACACAGTAATGATATCAAACAAGGGTTGGTGGGTGGTGTTTAGCCTTTAGGAGTTTAACGTCCTTTTCCACCACGCGCACGTGTGTGTGTGTGTGTGTGTGTGTGTGTGTGTGTGTGTGTGTGTGTGTGTGTGTGTGTGTGTGTGCAAGAAAAGACGAGGCAACGAGAAAAAGACCAGTACTGTACAAGTATTTAGCCCCAGCCGGGACTGATCGAACTCACGACTCGAGCACTGAAAGTCCAACACTGTACCACTCAGCTATCCCGGCTCCCCATATAAACCAATGCAATTAGATCAATCAAAATATACAGACATAAACAAAAATGGACATTAGTCATCTGAAAGAAGATATTTATGCAACTTAGCTTTGAAAAGACGATCAGATGGTGGCAGCTTCAGATGTGTAGGAAGTGAGCTCCATAGAGAAGCTCCTGAATAAGAATTCTGTTTTTGAACAAGTCAGTGTGTGGACGAATAACAAAAAGACTATTCCTCGAAGTGCTGTATTTGGTAGAACTAGGTAAAAATAGTTTTGACAAATAGGGATCGGCTTTGTAGATCAGAATTCTGTGCATTTACATGCTATTGTTAAAAGCAGGATGTCTGCGCAAAGGGAGATAACCAAGACCTTCAAACTTGATTTCAGTGGACTGGGGACTAGGAAGGATAAGCTTTATGCCCCGTCTGTACAGTGAATCCATCTTTTTAAACGGGTGTTCACTACAGTAATCCTTGAAGATTGAAGCGCAATCGGAATATGGCTTCATATACGCATTATGTCCGCCTATTATTATCTAGAACTGGAGTGAGTTTGCTGGGAGAAAAAGTTCTCCCGAAACAGCTTTCCAAATTTGATCGACATTGTCTGGATTTTGTTGCTTTTTGTTTTTGTTTGTTTGTTATTGTTGTTGTTGTTTTTGTCGTTGTTGTTGCTGTTGCTGTTGTTGTTGTGTTTGTGTGAGTTGTTGTTTTTTGTTGTTGTTTTTGTTTTGTTGTTGTTTTGTTTTGGTTTTGTTTGTTTTTTTGGTTTAGTTTTTTATTGTTTTATTTTGTTTTGGTTTGGTTTTTTTGTTTGTTTGTTTTTTGTTGTTGTTTTGTTTTGTTTTTGTTTTGTTTGGGGGGGGAGTGTCGTTGTTTTGGGGTTTTGTTGTTGCTGTTGTTTGTGTTTCTTTTGTTTAGTGTTTTGGAAGGGGGGCGGGGCGGTGCTTACGGTGTCTGACCCTTTTCCTCCGAACAGGCCCGTGTTTGTTTAGCACTCTGAGAAATACCTCAAGCCACACTGTCAGCGCTCGATCAGGATCTTGGTAATTGTATACGTTGTGGAATGGTGCACTGCTAAGGTCAAACAGGAAATCGTGAAAGAAAAGGAGCCGTTCATCAACAATAAAACGAACTCCACTAACACGTGACTACACTATAAAGAGATATACATGCTCATAATATTTCAGACATGTGACTTCAGCTAAAAGTAACCGACCCGAGGAGCTGGGACAGCCGAATGGTAGAGCGTTGGAATTTCAATGCTCGTATCGTGAGTTCGAATCCCGGCCTCGGCCAAATATTTGTTCCCTGGTTACCTGTCCTTGATATCGCCCATACGGGGTAGAACAGGATCTTAAACTCCCGAACACCCACCCACCTATCCAACAACCGATACACACAAACACATACGCATATCCCCCCCCCCCTTTCCTCACACACCAATGAACATTTGGACTGAAGTATAGTAGCACTGGAAAACTCACCGCCATCTTCACTAACTCCCGTGTACAAGAGCTGGCTGTCCGGCGATGTCGCAAGAGGATGTGACCCTGGCGAGGTATTTGAAACCGGTACAGTACACAGACGGGCAAGAAAACAAACTACGAGCACCCTAATTGTACAGCGTAAATTTTTTATTAACCGCTTTGGGAACATAAGGGTGACTTGGAGGCTGTTCACATTGGAACCCCGTCCCGGGTTGAACCTGAGTTTCCCTCAACTCGGGTGAATAGCGTTTACATTACATTCTCTGCAAGTCTAACTCTGATAGTGACGTAAGAAAACTTACGTCATGCCCGCCGTCATGCCTTGACGAAAGCATCATGGCGCCAGCTGCAAGTTTAGATCTGAAATGCGTGTTGGCCCAGGACCCGGGTTCAGCCCTGCTCCGAAGCTCGAACCCGGGTTGATAGAATGTAAACGCACCAAACCCGGTGAAATCAGCAAGTGTAAACGGTCTCTTGTTCATACAGAACATTTTTTATCCATTTTTATCAGTATTGAGATATACAATTGTGAATAAAGGGGACAAGATTTTCTTTAATTTGATATACAAAAATGTCGTTTGTACTCCTGAACATGTGACTACAACGGTCAAATGAAGATGTTAATGTATTGTATTGTCACTGTACGTGTGAGCAGATATGCAATTTGCCCACGAGGGATCAATAAAGTACTTTTCATCTTATGTTATCTTATCTTATCCTAGAAGGGGGGGAGGGGGTGCAGGTTTTACAGAGAGGCCCCCCCCCCCCCGAACTGTTTCTGTGTATTGCGCGGGGAGTGTCACGGCACGACTTATGGGGGCATGAATGCACTGCAGATTGTTTTAGAGATGGCTTTACAAATAAAAGAAAAAGTTGCATTTCTAAAAGCCTAAAAGTACGTGACAGGGCCCGTGTGAACCTGACCAACACTGGGACAACTCCAAACACCACGCCAGCCGCGAATTAGTCTTTGTGGCTTGCGCGGCTTTAAGCCCTAAAAACTCACTCACTCACCCAAACACCATGCTGGAGAGACGGCTGAAAGATGGCGGGTAGAGCACGTATGGGTTTTTTTTTTTTTCCGAGCGTAGAGATTCTTTACTGCGCGGCTCAGCTGACTTGGGGGGCAGCCGCTATGCCCTGCAGTATACTTTGTGTGAGGAGACGGGTGTGAACACTGCCTACGCTGTAAAGCTCAATGCTTATTATGCGTCGATCTGCACGAGAAACGGTCATGTAAACCCGTGCGGTGTGTTCACCGACTGTGTGTGTCACTACACGACACCCAAGGGCGCCGTACACTTTGGATACGAGTGGCAGTTCACGTGTACGTGTTCTCAATTCTAGATCCCCGAGGGCTTCTCACCATCACATGACTGTGACATGCACTCAAGCGAAACGACACGTGACGTGTTCAGTAGCGCTACACACAACTGGGAAAGAAAATCACTGGTCGGGTTCGTATAGGTGTTATTGTGTGCGTCACACGCCCCGTGTTGTTGACGTCTTCCGCTGTGAATGCCTTTCAGTTGGTACGGCTGTACTCATACTGAAGTACATGTATCTACAGACACTCGTTGGGACGAAAATGGCGCTAGCCTAAAATCACGAGTAGAACGCCTTGACACATGCAATAAATCCAAACGGGGGGAAAAAAGGAGGGGTAGTGGGTGGTGGATGGGAGGGGGGGGGGTACAATAACTCTCAGCAGTTCTTTCCCTTGAATTTCGATCACCCGTGATCGATACATACAAAAACTGACTGTCATGAAATATTTCCATGTAAAAGTGTTTTCTTGGCTGTGTTTCATTAAAATGATGATGTCTATGACGTTCATGCGAAAAAATACGAGTTTGTGACGTAGAAAAGTATTTAGAAGCACCGCAGAGAGCTACGATGCGACGCTACCTTCGTCCGCCAACTTGGATATTCTCAAGTTCGTTTACTGTTCACAGACAAACAGACAGACAGACAGACAGACAGACACACACACACACACACACACACACACACACACACACACACACACACACACACACACAGATGTTCTTGTTATTTTGATGTTTTGTGTTTGTTTGTTTTACATTGACAATCAGAAGAGCAAATATTGCAAGCAGTGGATTAAACTAGTAACCAAACAAAGACCAATAGTAAATGGAAAATGGAATAATGGCAGTACAAGATGATTCTACCCGTAACACCGCTGGCAATTTCTGGTGGTCGGGAAACTTACTGAATGCCTACATCGTAAATTTTAAAACGCTTGCAAACGTACTGAAGTTAACTTTCGTAGGATGTAAGCGTTGAATGGAAAATGACGGAAAGTATAAATGCATATACTGATATAGTGCATCCATAACTCCGCCCCATCCTACCTGTCTGATTTGTTGGAACTCTACACTCCGTCACGTTCCCTCCGGTCTTCATCCGATACCCTGATATTCAGAATCCCACGCACTAAACTTTCTTCTGTTGGCTCTCGAGCCTTCTCCTACGCCGCTGGTCCAAAAGCTTGGAATTCTCTGCCTCTTTCGCTCCGCCAGTCAACCTCCCTCGAAACCTTCAAAACAAATCTAAAAACCTACCTGTTTTCATCTCAAAGCTCCGTCTAACCTCCCTCCGTCTTTCTCCATCTCCTTATTAAGTACCATACATGCAGTTGCCCTGGCCCTGAACCTTCACGTCTATCTGTCTCTTTACCTGTACTCTAAGCGCTTCGAACTACCTTCCATGTACATTAAGCGCTATATAAATAAATTATTATTATTCATATAGTGTCAATTTACAACGCTTGAAATCAGATAAGACGGACTGTATGAGTACAAGAGAAGTCCAACATTAATTCAAATAATATTACTGTATTACTGTAAACAATCTTGTCTTGAATGTATGCATAGTGGGATCACCTCTAATGTCTGTTGGCAAAGAGTTCCATGACGAAGTCCCTGAGTATCGGGGGTGGGAGGTGGGGGGGGGGGGTGGGGGGGGGGCTGCATTAGACAGAGCTCACATGATTAGTTCTTGATCGATAAAATTTACATTGTATGCATTGCATTCAGTAAGTTTTCTGTTCACCAAAAATTGACAATGGTGTTACATGTATCACAAAATGACTCAATGCGCTGACTCCAGAATTCAACAAGTGCAAACACACACACACACACACACACACACACACACACACACACACACACACACACACACACACACACCAGCTGGATTTAGACGGGAGGTAAGTCAGACTTGCAACGATCTATTTCCGCCAGGTCTCTCAGACTGGCAGGTAGTGCGTTCCAGAGTGACGGGGCAGCGAAGCTAAACACGGGTTCGCCTACTGCCTTGAGCCTTGAGGTTTTGGCGAGGAACTTTCAAAAGATTTTCAGAGGAAGAACGAAGAGCGCGTGCTATTTGGTGGACTATGAAAGAGTTTGAAACGTACGCCGGAGGAGTTCGTTCGCGAGGTATTTCAAACTGGAATAGTACACAGACGGGCCAGAAAACAAACTACGTGCACCCTAACTGTAGGAACCTCATCAACACTGGGATAACTTAAAAGACGACGCTGGAGAGACACCTGAAAGATGGGTGGAGCGCGTATGTGTTTTTTTTTTCCGAGCGTAGAGATACTACACTGCGCTCAGCTGAAGTGGAGGCCAGCCGCAAAGTCCTGCAGTATTCTCTGTGTGCGGAGACATGCCTTTCGCACGGCTGTAATCATACTGAAGTATCAACACAGACACTCGCTTGGGACGAAAACAGCGCTAGCCTCAAATCACGAATAGAACGCCTTGGCACATGCGATAAATTCAAATGGAAAAAGATGCGTGCATTGCATTTGAACATATCTGTGCAAAGTTTGAAGGACCCTGCTCTATGATTTGGCCATAATGACAACATTGCTCCCATCTTGACAAAAAGAAACAGTGCTCGTCAGTTGTTCCAGAAAAGCACTCGGAAACTCCGTGTCCCTCATGTCAAGACAAAGACCTTTGGTCAGCGTAGTTATTCATACCAGGGTCCGACTTGTTGGAATGATCTCCCAGTCTCGATCAGATATGCAGACACAAAACTATCTTTCAAAACAAAGTTGAAAACCCACCTCTTCACAGCCTTCAACCAATAACTGTTGCCACATCTTCATCTTGCTGGTCATGTGTGTGTGTGTGTGTGTGTGTGTGTGTGTGTAAGCCAGGGGCAGCCCGTGTATGATGCTGCACATCATGTGTTTTTAGTTAAATTAATGTATGTGTGGAGGCATGTCGTGTGTGTTCTGGGTGAGTGAGTGTGTGTTCTTTGTAAGGCGCCCTGAGCTCCCGCGAGAGGGAGGGCGTCTTTTTAAGTACCCATTTTATTATTATTATTATTATAACACAAGGGCACGCATACTTTGGTTTCATTTGTCTGCATTTAGAAGCCATTTTATCAGTTACATTCTTCACACAAGTCATGATCACTTTCCCATAGTATGCTGATGGTGGGTACAGAAAATCAGATCACAAGTCTGCTAGACAGCAGAACGTCATAGTGGCATTGTGAAGGTGTGTTTGTATGGCTCTCTATGTTTATTTCGTAATTTGAAAAAAAAACAGGCGCTACTCCAGGTGTAGTTATCACAGAGCTGTGAAGCGGTATGTGCTGTTTCACACAAGATAAACACACACTGATGACGTCACAGTGGCATTGTGAAGGTGAAGGTAATGTTTGTATGGCTCTCTATGTTTATTTCGTAATTTGAAAAATACAGGCGCTACACCAGGTGTAGTTAGCACAGAGCTGTGAAGCGGTATGTGCTGTTCCACACAAGATAAACACACACTGATGCCGATGAAGCTGACAGACCCCCCCCCCCCCCCTCCGCCAACATCACTATGTTCTGCGTGTGAACAATGAACATAGTTCTGCATATTTAGAGGATCTTCAGAATGCCCATAATACCAACCCATCCCTATCGACAAATAGAAATAACAGTTGTTGTCAGTCCTTCCAGTAAAACGAAACACCTGCTGGTAGTTTATGATATGAAACACGGGTACACATCCTTTGGCTTCATTTATCATCATTTGGTTTCCATTTCAGGAGTTACTTTCTTCACACTAGTCAATACGACATCCCACACGATGCTGATGGTGGGTACCATCAGTACAAGTCTGCTAGCACAGAACGTCACCGGGGTCATTGTGAAGGTGATGTTTGTATAGCTCTCTGTTTGTTCATTCCTAGTTCCGATGACCCTCTTGTAAACCAGGACGCAGGGGTATCCCAGAGTAGTTCATCGAAACAGATGGACGTTACCTCAGGTTAGCACAGAAAGCAATGCGGCGCTGTGTGCTTTTGTCCATAAAAGACCTTATTCTGATACCTGTGAAGCTGTGAAAGACCGCGCACGCTTGAAGGTCTGTAATCTCAGCAATAAGCTAGAGCGTTTTAAAACACACACACACACACACACACACACACACACACACACACACAGACACACACACACACACACACACACTATACACACACACACACACACACACAGAGACTATACACACACACACACACACACACTATACACACACACACACACTATACACACACACATACACACACACACAAGATCCGACTTTGCACAGTGCCCCGTCACTCTGTCACAGTACCAGAGTTTTCAGCGACTCTGAAACTCCCACAAAAGCCGCGTGGATCTTGATTTCAGAACTCAGTTTGCGTTTTAACACTAAACGAGAAAGATCGCAAGATTTCTCCTGCAGCACTCACCACCAACCAGGCAATGTAGAAATATGTCTCGCTCAGTGACCAAAACCACAAAGAAGTCACCGCAGGTAAGTAGGTTTACAAGCTAGGATTTAACGTCCCCTACACAAGAGCGATTGGAGACGGCTTTCATGTGGTCTCCAAAACGCTGAAAACGCTGCGTCTGTGACAGATTTGACTGTGTCTTTTGCACAGCCGCAGCGATAACAAAAACATTTAAAAAAAAAAACATTGTTTGCGGCCTATAGAAACTTTGAGGCTAGAGGGGGGGGGGGGGGATGCCGGGACAATAATACAATCAAGTTTACGCAACATCCTCTCGCACAACAGAACAAGATGGCCACCAGCCCAATATGTTGTTTCCATTGAATGACCTGCTGTAGTCACATCGTAGTCGTTGTGTCATGTATGCAGCCCGCACGCACACGAACGCACAACATACACAAACATTCCACCTGGGTAGTACAGTGTATCACAGTACATCACAATGATACTCATCAAGGGAAGCAACTTGCCTTGTACTAATTAACACAGATGCAGTTATGTCCCACACAGGTTTTGTCTCCTGAACATAGTCATTTTACACGAATTGCCACACAGCTGCAAGCAAGTAGGATACACTTACAGTTACAGATGGAGATAGACAAGAGTGAGGGGGGGGGGGTAGGGTAGGTTGGGGCAAGTGTGCGTACCGCAGTATGTCAGAGTTGTGTGGTTCTCAAACTGTGAACAGACATGTATATGGTTGCCAAGTTTTTTTTTTTAAATGTAGACAAGTTTCCAACTATTAAGTGCGCATTTTTTTCTGCCATATACCTTTGTTTCATTAATTGTTTAAAGGGAGCGATTTTGGGGATCTGCTCCTGCAGCCTGCATCTATAGATAAAAAATTTTGCTGTCAAAAGAATCAAATCAAATGCTTTATCTGTAATAACATTTTCTTTAAAATCAAAGATAATCAAAATTTCTGAAAAAGTCAATGCATCACAATGTCCACAATATGTAACTAGCCATGATCTGAAATCAGCCCAAAAACGTTGCACATGTCGACAATTCCAAAATAGGTGTGTTATGGTTTCATCTTCAAAGTCACAGAACGTACACAGTGGTGATTGGACGATTTTCCGTAAACAAAGGTATCTTTTAGTTGGAAGTATTCGGTGCAATAGTCTATACTGAAACCATCGGAGCTGCGGGTCTTGTGTAGTCTTAAAGGTTTTTTTCAAACAATGCTTTCCAACAGAATTGTTGACCAAAATGTACATCCCATTTACTCATACATGCTGGAGGTGGGTATGTTTTAATCAGTATGCGGTAAAAAGATTTAGAGCTGCCATGTAACATTTTCCAGACCAGTGCGTCACCTACGCCAACACTTTCCTCTGCCTCAATGCCCAGTTTTTGCTGATACACCTTTATAGCTCTAATTACACCCGCATACACAAGAAAGTTTGTATACATGTACATTCGGAAATTTCAACTTGAAATTATCATAGCTTAAAAAGCTCCCATCCGTATCTAGCAATTGACAAATATGCAATATATTTCCACGAATCCAATCCTGAAGATGAACAGTTTTTTTGTCCATCACAATATTGATGTTATAATGTATACATTCTGTTGTAAACTCTCTAAAGTTCTGGGGGCAACATTTACAGTATACTTTTTTGAAGTGTTTGAATACATCAACCCAAAATCTGTTTGTAAAATCATTCATTACAACATTTGCAAATTCTCCACCAAGTTTAGTACATTTCACGAGGTGGGGATAGCAACTAAATACAAATCTTTTATACAGTGTATCAGTGCAGTACAACCTTTTTATCCATGATAGTTTCATTGAAGTAATAAAAGAATATATATCCAACATTTTGAGACCACCCTCATTATAGTCTGAACATATGACGGATCTCTTAATTTTGCCTCTCTTTCCATTCCAGACGAATGAGAAAAACAAGCTATTCAATTCTGACAGAAAGTTTGGCGGTGGGTCAGGTATATTTATGAACAAATGAATCACTTTTGATACAGCGAGAGTTTTGATTACTGTGATCTTTCCCAGTGGCGTTAAGCTCCTCCTTGACCAAACGGCTATAATATTCTTAATTTCAGTAAGTTTATTCTCATAATTCAGTCGAACAATAGCACTAATATCTGTAGAAAATTTACATCCTAATACTGTGAAAACATCTGGATTCCACACAAAGTTATACTCCGGCAAAAAACGTGTATGCGAATTACGTTTTGACCCAATCCACACTACCTGGGTTTTATCAAAATTCATCTTCAATCCTGACATATCTGAGAATTTTTGAAGAGTATTGATACATTCCGTAAAGGATATTTTGTCATCATCTAAATACATTGTAGTGTCATCTGCAAATTGTGAAAGAAGTAAGTCCCTTTCATTTATCTTAATGCCCTTAATATCCTTGTTCTGTCTGATCATTATCGAAAGGATCTCAGCTACGACAAGGTATAAATAGCACGAACACGGATCCCCTTGTCTACAACCGCGCTCAATTTTAAACCATTTTGAGTACTGACCGTTTACAGCGACACATGTATAAATATTGTTGTAAAAAGTATGAATCCATCTTTTAAGATCTGGGCCAAAGTTAAAAAAATCTAATGCTTTATCAATAAAGGACCAGGAGACGCTGTCGAACGCTTTTTCAAACCAATCATGAGTAGAATTGCAGGAATGTTTTGTTTTTCAGTTTCAAATAATGTATCATAAAGCAGTCTTATGTTTACCCCAATATATCTTCCCTTCAGAAATCCTTTTTGATCCTCACTTATAATTCCTGGCAGCACGGATTTTAGACGTTCAGCAATACATGCAGATGCAATTTTGTAAGCATTATTCAATAATGTAATAGGACTCCAATTCTTAAGATATTGTTTCGGTTTTCCTTCCTTTGGAAAACATGTTATTACACCTTGTCTTTGAGTCACTGACATCTGACCAGAGGCAAATCCATTATTTAGTGATCGAACCAGGAACACACCAATATCATTCCAAAAGAATTTATAAAATTCTACAGTATAACCATCTGAGCCTGGACTCTTATTATTTTTCATTCTTTTTAGTGCACTCAAAGCCTCCTCGAGTCTAAATTACCTTTTTCTAATTAAACAGAGCATTAACTGCTACGGGGGTAGGTTACCAAGTAGCCAGATATGACGGCCACAGCGTACACAGCGTATTTTGTTATTGATCAACTTTTAGAGGAGAGGCTTGGCACTTACGTGTTACTAGCTAGCCCATCCACTATGTCCCTTTGGCTGTGAGGGGTAATGAGGGGAATCCATGTCGTGGCTGGGTTCAAAAATTGACTATACAGTAACACAGCAAAGATTACAAATGACGCCGCTGCAGCAGGTATTGTGCACACACTTCAAGTTTGAGTACTGGATATGTTAGGCCAGACACCCTGCGGTGGTCCAACGAAATGACAACAGATTTGCTTGTAGCAGCTCTAAGTTATCAAATCTTCCTTTTTCCATTTAGACGCTAATTCTCTTACTGATGGGGACCGGGCTGACATATTACGCTGCTGCAGCTGCTACGCTTGACAGATCATTTGCAGATGCACATCATGCTTTAGAGAAATGGTCCAGCATCCCTAAAATACTATTACAAGTATACCTTTTTGCCTCAAATTCTAACGCACTCAGAAAATGTCGGACATTTTCATTAATTCCTGTTTTGAGGTACAGGTACAGTTAGTTATTAGTTAGTTAGTTATTTAGGGCTTAACGCCGCGCAAGCGTACAGGTACAGAAATTAGACAAACTTAATATGAAACTTCCAGTAAAATAAAATTACACAAATGCAAATAAAAAACAATAGACACAAAAGCAAATCTGTGAAACGTGTTTTTCCTTGGGAACAAACGCCGTTATGTTGCCTTTTTCGGGACATTCACAAATTTACAAATGAAAATTACTGACATACAGTACTGGCAAAATGTGATGGAGAGTATGTAGAACACAACATCAAGTCTACAGTGGTTAGTGGCTGAATTCATTTCAAGTGTTATGAGGTATGTTAATCACACGGCAAACATGTTTACAAGGTCAAGGTCATCGGTTCGTCTGTTTACTCCCAAACATTTTGTTTCATCGCTGTGTTAGTATAAGCAAAAGAACAAGCAGTCACAAGCACCAGGCAAAACAAAATTAGCATAAACGATGTTTGTATAAGAAGATTTCTTGTGGACAACTTTGGTGACCTTGACCTTGGGAGTAAAGGTCATAGAGACTGGGTGAAAATTTGTAAATACAACTTTTGCCTAATATTCATTGATGAGAATGCCTTTCTGGTGACCTCTAGTAAAGGTCAAGGTCACGCTTGAGGTATGAAGATTTTGCAGTCATATTTCTATTTTGGGGATGGTGTGAACTCACCAAACCACGGGGACAAAAGTTAGCAGCACCAAAATGCTTATTCTGAGCGATGAAGTAAAATGTTTTGGAGTAAACAGACAAACCAATGACCTTGACCTTCAAAACATGTTTGCCGTGTGATTAACATATCTCATGACACTTGAAATGAATTCAGCCACATACTACTATAGACGAGGTTGTGCTCTACATAATTTCCATTGCACTGTGCCAGTACTGAACTAGCAGCCATTATTAAACAGACTGCACTTTCGTTGGCTGTTTGTGACAAAAGTACAAAAGCGATTTTGATGAACTTTTGATATGACACAACTGGGATACTATTCTTGAGTGTGCACTGCTCTTTGAGAAAAACCGTTCACTACTCACAACGCAGCAACTACTTTAGTAAGTACACCCCCAAAATATCGCTACCGAAAAACGTGCTCACTTGGATATCATATTTCATACGTACCTGCACATGCGGTGACAAGGGAACTTCACAACACCAAAGAAGCGTTTCCTGACTAAATTGTTCAATGTTCCTAAATGTTTTCCGCGATACATGTCACCTGCAGTGACCTGATAAGTGCACAAGCATCAAATACCGCCGATTTACAGGGTCCTTTGAATCAACGGCCAAACTGATGGCCGCAATTTTCCAGGAAGCATCATTCTGGTTGGGGTATAATTTCAGTATGTCAACAATGCATGTCTTGTCTAACAGTGAGCGTATTTAGAGTAGAGTTCTGCGCATTTCTGTACCCGCAAACGCGCATAATTTGTGCACACCCTCAAAAGCCCATTTGCAGGGCTCATATAGTGAAAATGGCAAGATAAACGGTCGTTTTTAACGGTGACGCGGACGGAGAAAAAATTCACGGAGACCACCACAGCATTAGGGGCCTGTGTTCTTCTGAAAACTTAGGATCAAATTTGTTCTACCTTGTTCAGCAATTTTCCTAGCCTAATAAGGTCGTGTGAGCTCGCCTAGCTGGTTGACGTCCCAAACGTTTTGGCGTATGCGAGGTTCTACATGGGTGAATGAATTCTTGTAATAAAGTCGTTCCCCTTTGACGGAGTTACTTCCCGCAGACCTGACTGACAGACGATTGCTTATTACTGGTATCGGAGAAGACACCCTCAGTCTCTCCCTTGCCTTAGACGCGCTTGCGCGCGCGCGCGCACGCACACGCACACATTATGCTTCTGAGTGTGAGTCAATGGCAAAAACGAAACCCAATGAAATTCCCGCTTTCCACATGTCAAGCTGTAGAGACTCTCGCGAAAAGATACTGCATTTCGATGCAAAATAATTTCTAGACCATCCCAGAACATGCTGGTGCAGTAACGTCAGTAGATTACGTCACCTTGGAAAGAATTCGAACCTTCCAGTAAGTTGAGGAATGTTCTAGATCTGATCTGTTCAGTACGTAAGCAGCCCTGCACAGCGTTCTGGATTCTTCTTCTTTCATGAATTTGTTCTCCGCGCATAATCTGTTCATAAAGTATTGGAGTTGTAGTCTGTTGTATCCCGTGTCTTCTCTGCGATTGCACGAAGATGGCGACATAGCAGAAGTAAAATACAACACCACGTCTCCAAACAGAGAAATTCGGAAAGAAAGTGGTGAGACACCCCCAAGAAAAAAACAGCATCACGTCAATCAAACATGACGCACTTACTTTACGTCAGTGCGCGTGCGTCTCTTCTTCGATGTTTGTGAGGCGTGTGGCTTGTAGAGGAAATGTGCTGTGAGTACACATTTTCGAGTCAACTGACGATAACGGCTGCAGTGAATTTTTTTTTTTTGTATATTTTTTATGGCACCCCAGGCTCATTATCTATGTGTAGTAGGAGCGATTTTGAGATCTAAAGTGTGTTCACCAGCACTTTCATCAGGTACGGCTTACGCCAAAAGTATAAAAGCGACAACCTCCAAAATTCACTCAGTTGAGAGTCCGTATTCATGCTATCTATGTCCAAAAAAATGGAGTGGTATAGGTAAATACGCCTATAAACGCCAGAAAGCCACTTTTTCTGAAAAGGGGGATAACTCGCAAAACCATGTGTGCAATCGTACCTGGATCGGGCCTTCTATTCTAAAATCTTGATTCATTTAGAAACCCCAAATTTGAAATCGATCGGTTGAGTAGTTTCGGAGATACAGGCATCTGAACTGGGTTCACATGCAATGTCAACTCAGGTTCAGTTTACATGAAAACTATAAGAGCGACCATTTTCTAGAAGTGACTCTGTTCAGAGTCCGTATTCAAGCTATCCACTGCCCAAAAATTGAGTGATTTAAATAAATATTACGACTGTAAACGAAAGACAACCAACTTGTCTCAAAAGGCCGATAACTCCCAAATCACTTAAGCAATCATCACACGCTTGGTTGCTCTAACGTAACATTTTGATATATTTGGATACCCCAAATTTGAAGCCATTCGGTTGAGTATTTTCGAAGAAACGGGCCTGGACACAATTTACACACACACGCACACCCACGAACAGACGGCACTCACTGAGGAGGAGAAGCGCGTTCGGCGCACCGTACATGTGAGCATCGATGACGCACGTCTTCTTATGTCATTGTCAGAGTTATACTTGCAAAATCGTCTCTGCGGGAGATCGGCAGTGACGTGCGTTTGTACCACAGATGCTTGCCTATGAACGTGGAAAATTTAGCCCGTGCTATGATGTTGTTTCCATTACTATGGAAACAACATGAAAAGAAGACTGTGACGTTTCTCCAGATAAAACATACTTTCACGCACACAGTGACGTAACGAAATCAATACTTGCAAAATCGTCTCTGCGGGAGATCGGCAGTGACGTGCGTTTGTACCACAGATGCTTGCCTATGAACGTGGAAAATTTAGCCCGTCCTATGATGTTGTTTCCATTACTATGGAAACAACATAAAAAAAAAAAACCACCAAGAAATTAGGACATGTTGTCTTCGTTGCAGTTTACTGGCAGTTTGCATCTTTTCCGATGTACAGTTCATCAAGAGAATATTCTTTCCACTTTATGACATCTCGCAAACTTGACTGACGGCTTTGGGTGACATGCCGTTACGCACGCTGAACAGATGCTGCTAGTACCACACCGCTCTGAAGAGAAAACAATTTAAAAAATCATTACAAGAACAGTGATGCGACCAGTCTTAAGGCCGCCTCTGCACATCAACCAAAAATCTGTTTTCAGTCTTTTAACAAGCTGGTCAGATTAAGCGAGTTAGTTACTTATTTCGGGCTTAAAGTCGCGCAAGCAACAAAGACTATTTCGCGGCTAAAGACAGATTAAGCGAAGTAAAAAATCAACCCGTTTAAGGTTCATCCATTTCTCTCAAACTTTTATTTTCATGTTGTTCAATATTACTTACACACCTGTCATCCTGAATGTTGATCGGAAAACACTATTTTATCAACTAGACACTGGCTGATTTTAGTTTTACTGATTGGTTAACCTATCGGAAGAGCCTTCTCGCTTCAAGAACATACATGCACGAGATCTTATTCTGCAGACTAAGGCCTAAACACCAAAGGCCTAGTTCGCATACAGATTGATATACAATATATTTCTATGCTATATAAGTGAAGTTTTGTCAAGGATGCTCGACAAACTGCCTGCATATTATTTGCCCCCCCCCCCCAACCCCCCCAAGAGAGAGAGAGAGAGAGTATCTCTATATATTTTTTTACACTTTACTATTTTAAACTCCGGGTACTCCGGAGAGAGAGAGAGAGAGAGAATATGTCTACATATTTTTTTACACTTTACTATTTTAAACTCCGGGTACTCCGGCTTCCTCCCTGTTACGTGTGGAGATGTGTTGGAGAGCCCGTCGTCTTATCGAGGTAATAATAATAATAATAATAATGATGAATAGTACTTGTTTAGCGCTTAATCTCGCATGAAAGCAACTCATAGCGCTACACACACACACACACACACACACACACGCACTGACACACACACACACATGCACTACCCAGCCTGATGCAGATTGCAGTCAAAGGCACTGAAACAATGGCAGACTAGTCATAAGTGTGAAAGGCCTGACGGAAGAGATGGGTTTTCAGGTTCGATTTGAACTGGCACAGTGTGGGAAGGTCACGAAGTTCGACTGGCAGCGAGTTCCAAACATTTGGGGCGAGGAAACTGAAGGAGCGTTCGCCTGCGGTTTTCATGTTGCGCTTGGGGACTTTAAGGCGCTTTTCATCGGCGGAACGAAGTGTGCGAGATGGGTGGTAAGCGCACAGCAAGGCAGACAGAGACGGAGGAAGAGAGCCCTCAAAGAACCGGTATGCAAAGGTTGCAATCTTAAAGTGGCAGCGGAATTTCACGGGAAGCCAGTGGAGTTGTTTTAACAGAGGCGTGACGTGGTCTCTCTTGCGTTTCCAAAGGACGAGACGCGCCGCGTTGTTCTGTATCATTTGCAAGCGTGAGATTTCGTCTGCCGGTAGACCTGCGAACACAGAGTTGCAGTAATCCAGCCTAGAGGTGATCATTGCATTCACAAGCTTAGAAGCTGAATTTTCTGAGAGGTGCGGTCTAAGTGCCGAGATCCTGCGAAGCTCGAGAAAAGCCGCGCATGGAAAGCGTGCGATCTATCCTTACACCTAGATACCTCACACAGTTTTGGAAAGTAACGCACGAGCCGCCAATGTTCACAAACTCGCTGTCAATCAGACTGAGACGAGACTGAGAGCCTACAGGCATGACTTCGGTTTTCTCAGTGTTAAGTTTCAGTTTGTTGCTAGTCATCCATCCTAAAACATCTTCTATGCAAGACTGAATGCTCAGCTGAGCGGAGCTGAAATTGCCAGGTGTACAACTTTTTGACAGTTCCGTATCATCCGCATATTTATGGAAATCACACGCATGGGCGATGATCACGTCAGACAGAGGCTGTGAATACAAAGTAAACAAAACAGGTCCTAACACGGAGCCCTGAGGGACCCCGTATAACAGCGGACTAGGGGCGGACAACCTGCCATCAACGGTAACAGCCTGGGAACGTTCACTGACGTAGGAACAAAACCATGCAAGAGCGGTACCACGAATACCAAAAGTAACTTCCAGCCTCTTCAGCATCACAGAGTGATCAAGCGTGTCGAATGCTGCGCTGAGATCCAGGAGAGCAACAAGGGAGACTAATCTCTCGTCTGCCTTCACTGCGACTGCATGAACTGGAGAAGGTAGGACGACGGGCTCTCCAACACATCTCCACACGTAACATTTTTGCACCTCCGACGGGACCGCAGCAAGTCTTACCAGTAGGAAGGGTAGCCGGAGTTTACTACCAGCGGGAAAGCAAGCGGACGCGCAGACAAACGCAACGACCAGCAGCGAGAGGAGATAAAGGCGAAGAGGACAACAGAAATGGCTGCGTCGGAGTTCGAAGCCTTCATCGAGCTGGGGAAACGCTGCGGACTGGAGGGAGAGAAACTTCTGCAGTTTGCTGAGAAGAAGGAAAATGAAAGACGGGAGAGAGAAGAGAAAGCACGGGAGAGAGAAGAGAGAGCTCGGGAGTGTGAACTCCAGAAAGCGGAGATAGAGCGACAAAAAGTGGAAAGAGAAGCAGCACTGGAGAAGGAGAGACAGGAGAGTAAAGCCAGACTGGAGAGGGAGAGACAGACGTACGAACTGCGGAAAGCAGAGATGGAAGCAGCAGAAGCCGAGAAACAGCGACTGCATGAACTGCAGAAGATGGAACTAGATACCGGTTCTTTGAGGGCTCTCTTCCTCCGTATCTGTCTGCCTTGCTGTGCGCTTACCACCCATCTCGCACACTTCGTTCCGCCGATGAAAAGCGCCTTAAAGTCCCCAAGCGCAACATGAAAACCGCAGGCGAACGCTCCTTCAGTTTCCTCGCCCCAAATGTTTGGAACTCGCTGCCAGTCGAACTTCGTGACCTTCCCACATTGTGCCAGTTCAAATCGAACCTGAAAACCCATCTCTTCCGTCAGGCCTTTCACACTTATGACCAGTCTGCCATTGTTTCAGTGCCTTTGACTGCAATCTGCATCAGGCTGGGTAGTGCATGTGTGTGTGTGTGTGTGCGTGTGTGTCAGTGCGTGTGTGTCAGTGTGTGTGTGTGTGTGTGTGTGTAGCGCTATGAGTTGCTTTTATGCGAGATTAAGCGCTAAACAAGTACTATTTGCCGTGAGTGAAGAGACAACGTGCGGTCCACAAGAACTCGCTACGTGAGGATTTGTTCGCCTGTGTGTCATCGTCCTACCTCGATAATACGACGGGCTCGCCAACACATCTCCACACGTAACACTCCCTCTCTGCTTTGGAAATGTTCAGCCCACCAAATTAGAAAAATAAATGCCGATTCACGAAATAGGATAAAGGGCTATACAATACCCATTATTATTATTAAATTTAAACTAACGGATCGGGGAAAAGTTCCTGAATGTGGAATGTTCTAGTTTCCAGCATTTTCAATGAACAGGATACTGACATTAGTTTGGATGGCTCGATGCAAAGGAGTGTCTGCACTCAGTGTAAGTAAGCCCTCGGACGACAGGCGGATATGACAAAAAAAGGCTTATATAGAAGCCTCCGCTCATACAGCACTGAAACGCGGAGTCATAAATACAAACTTCAAAATTACAAACCGTTCACTAAAAGACACATAATCATACTTTCCCTATGTCAAATTATTTCAAACTCTTTAGACAGCCCGATGTTTATGTTTCGGGAATACGTTACAAACATGCAACGGATCAGTTATATGTTTTGCTATCTTCTGAATACAAAAGGACCGATAATATAAATATGTCAGTTTTGTCAGATTTCATAGCCAAAGCCAAATCTAAGGCTACTGCGAATACTTTTATTGTTACCGCATCGAACACACGGACGTTAGAACTTATGGGGAAGTCACCTTACGAGACTAGTAATTGTTCCTTCTACTTCTGTTCAGAACCGGCCTCTGCGCCTTAGATGCCACAGATCATCTGGGAAGCCGGGACAGTCAAGCAGTAGAGTGCTGGACTTTCAAGGCTAGGGACGTGAGTTCGCGTCCTGCCTAGGGCCAAATATTTGTGCTAGTATTTTTGTTGTTCTTGTTTTTCGTTGTTGTTGTTTTTCCTCATTGCCCCGTATTTGATATCACCCATACCTTTCGGAAAATGACGTTAAACACCCACCCACCCACTAGCAGGTCAGCTGTGTATTTACTTACATTGGACTTGTAAAAAGAGCAACCCAAATCTGCATCGTTCAAGAAAAACATCTGGGCAATGATTCCCGAAGTTGTATTAGGGAAGCCGGGATACCCGAAAGATAGAACGTTGGACCTTCAATGCTCGGGTCATGAGTTGGAATCCAGGCTGGGCCCAGTATTTGTACTGGCGTTTCTATCGTTGCCCCGTCTTTGATATCACCCGTAGGTGGTGGGAAAAGACGTTAAATTCCAAAACACCCACCCCCTACCCCCGAAGTTGTATCATGCAGCAAAACTGTGATTTCGAAGATCTTGGCTTGATTATATCTTAAAGCACGAGGCATACACTCAAACTAAACTGGTACTTTATGGCAACAGATTGTTCAAGTTTCTCTTGAATAATCAGTCTTACTAAGAGGAAATACTGAAGTTGTTTTTAGGTTATCGGCGACTCGGCGATAATGATAACTTACAGGGATGGCATCGGACGCCGGCATCCTCACCGTGACCACAATTATGAATCCCGAAACCAGGAAAAGGGCATTGTGCCAGGGCTGGTTCAGTACCGACACAGTTCACATCGTCCATTTGGATGGGCCCAGTACCTTGACCAAAATGTGCGCTGGAATAATGTGATGCTCCTGAGCTGAAACAATGTAACACGCGAACTTGGCTACTCGAAGCTGCCGATAAAACAGATTTATTTCTCAAACGACAAAGAGTATTATGAGATCCCATTCCCTGACCCCAGCGGGCACCCTCATAATATCAAGTCCTCAACCAGCTAGACTGGTGGCTAATTTTAGATTTGTCGTCTAAATTTGTTTAGGCCGTAGGTTCAACGAAAGTTTTTTTTTAAGTTTTTTTTTTCTCTACTGTGGTCGCGATGGCCAATTCAAACATCCTTCTATCTGGCAAACAACATTATAGCTTTGAAAGCGACATTTTCCCCCTAAGAACTCCGAAGTAAAGCACTTCCCAAGTACAGTCGAACACGCTTAAGTCGAATTCGCAGGGGAAATGGATTTTTGTTCGACGTATCCGGTTTGACTTATCCGTGACGATGGATAAGGTCGAATTTCGACTCTAGCTTCGAGTTAAGCAAGTTGCACCTTTTCACCCCCTGATTCGGTTAGGAAACTGAAATTTATTTTCCCTGGTCAACATGAGCTTACTGCTGCTGCGTTGGTATATTTCGCCCCCGTGTGTCATTTGCACCTGCTGTAAATGCACTACGACCGTCTAAACAACAAAGCGATTGCACCATTACCACAAGGTAACCCCAACCCTAAATCTAACCCGATCTAAGCAGGCGAACTCTACTAAATGAGTGTGGATGCGTTTGAATAGTTTGCCCAGTACGGCCCAGGGGTGCGAACTATACTGAGCCTTACTGCTAGGATTTGTTATAATCAATACGCTCGTGTAAGCTGCCATGTCATCGAATCTCCGTAGCTGTTTTGTTCACTTTGAGTTCACTTTCAGTTCAGAGTATTGGCTTGGTCTTACCATAGTCACACATGCAATGCAGAGGAAGGAGAAAGCCAAGTTTTTTTGATGGCTGTTTTGTTCTGACATGAAAGCTGCCTGGCACCAAACGGTGATAAGTTTCCAGCTTATGTTTTCTTCTTCTTTTCTAGTTTCACTGACTCTTATTCTGCTTGTAAAATCAGCAGCGTCATCTCTCTGTGTGTGTGTGTGTGTGTGTGTGTGTGTGTGTGTGCGCGCGCGCGTGTGCGTCTGTGTGTCTGTGTGCGCGCGCGCGCATATGATCGCATGTGCTCAATAAATTCTAGTGCAACGTCATATAAACACACGCAGTCAAATAGCAGAAAGATCCAACTCTACCGGCACCAACCGGCAAACTCTCTCTCTTTCTCTCTCTCACACACACACACACAAACACACACACACATTCATTTCACACACCAGGAATAACTCACTGCTTACCCTCCGAATCCGACGGCAAATCACCTTCTAAGCCTAACACTGGCGACAGAAAACCTCACAGACCAGGGGCACAGGGGCAGATCTCACGCCTAGCTCTGTTCTTGCACGTGTTTCTCGCCAATTTCGTGTTCTTCACTTAGGCCCTTGGCTCCACGTGGAGCATAGGCCATCGACAACCCTTCGCCATCGCACTCTGTTCTGGGCTAGTCTTGCCACTCCAGTCCAGTTGGTCCCCTGCTTACATAGCTCTGCCTCAGTGTCCCGCCTCCAGCTGTTGCGAGGCCGGCCTCTCTTCCTTTTCCCCTGCGGGTTCCATGTCAGGGCTTGGCGTGTGGTGCTGGATGCTGGCTTCCTGAGGGTGTGTCCAATCCAGCCCCACTTCCTCCGCAGGATCTGCTTGGCCACTGGTTCCTGCCCCGCTCGCTCCCACAGCTCTTCATTCCGGATCTTCTCTGGCCATCGGATGTTGAAGATGCGCCTCAGACAGGTGTTGAGAAATGTCTGGATCTTCTGCTGCATCGTCTTCGTTGTCCTCCATGTTTCGCATCCGTAGAGCAGAACTGACTTCACGTTGGAGTTGAAGATGCGAAGTTTGGTTCTTATGCTGACAACTTTGGATGCCCAGACGTTCTTCAGCATGACCATTGCTGCCCTTGCCTTGCCTTGCCTTGACGTCTCGGTCTGTGCCTCCCTGTCCATCAACCACACTCCCCAGGTAGACAAAAGACTCCACCTCCCTGATGAGCTCTCCACCGACTGTGACTGGTGTGTTGGCAGTGGTGTTGATCTTCATCAGCTCGGTTTTCTTCCTGTTGATCTTGAGCCCTGTTCCGGCTGATGTGGCTTCCAGGCACGTAGTCTTGTCCTGCATCTGGCTGTGGCTGTGAGACAGGAGCGCCAGGTCGTCCGCGAAGTCGAGGTCATCCAGCTGCGCCCAAAGTGTCCACTGTATCCCGTTTTTCCTGCCTGCTGTAGTGGTCTTCATGATCCAGTCGATGACCAGGAGGAAGAGAAACGGGGACAACAGGCATCCCTGGCGGACTCCGGTCTTCACCTCGAAGCTTTCTGACAACTGGCCGGCATGGGCAATCCTGCAGCTCATGTCTTGGTAGGTGCACTGGATCAGGGAGATGATCTTCCCGGGAACTCCATAGTGCCTTAGCAGCTTCCACAGCGCCTCTCTGTCTACACTGTCGAAGGCCTTCTCATAGTCTATGAAGTTGATGTAGAGGGGGGAGTTCCACTCCAGTGACTGCTCCACAATGATGCGTAGGCTGGCAATCTGGTCAGCGCAGGACCTGTTCCTGCGAAAGCCTGCCTGCTGGTCTCGGAGCATGGGGTCGACTGCCTCTCTCATCCTCTCCAGTAGAATTCTGTTGAGAACCTTGCCTGGCACTGACAGGAGCATGATCCCTCGGTAGTTGCTGCAGTCCCTGAGGTCCCCTTTCTTTGGCAGCTTGATGACGATCCCTTCTTTCCACTGGGCTGGCACCTCTTCCTTCTCCCAGATCTTGCTGAACAGGCTGTGCAGCATGTTGACGGCTGTCTCTGTGTCTGCTTTAATGGCTTCTGCTGGTATCTCGTCCGGCCCTGCAGCTTTCCCATTTCTCAGTGTCATGATGGCTTTCCTGATCTCCGCCTTAGAGGGCTTGTCGCAGTTGATGGGTAGTTCTGTCTCAGCTGGTGGGATGTCTGGTGGTGTTTCAGGGATGGGGCGATTTAACAGCTCCCTGAAGTGTTCTGCCCATCGCTTCAGCTGTTCCTCAGTTGTTGTCAGTGGGTGCCCGTTCTTGTCCTTCACTGGTTTGTCTGTCTGCTGAAATTTGCCCGCGAGCTTCTTGGTCACCTGGTACAGGTCTTTTAGATTCCCTTGTCGGGCTGCTTCCTCTGCTTGACTGGCCAGGTTGTCGATGTAGTCCCTCTTGTCCTTCCTGGTGCTCCTCTTCACTTCTCTGTCAGCTGCTGTGTATTCCTCTTGTGCCTTTGCCTTAGCTCTTCTTGTTCGGCTCGTGTTCAGTGCAGTTTTCTTCTCTTTCCTAACTTCCAGCTTCTGGATGGTATCAGCAGAGATCCATTCCTTATGTTGGGCCTTTCTCTTGCCAAGGACCTCTTCGCATGTGTCGTGCCAGAGTTTCTTGCTGTGTTCCCACTGTGTCTCGATGTCCATTTCACTGTCTTCTATCAGGCCTTGCAGTGGCTGGAACCTGTTGGAAAGGCTGATCCGGAATGCTGCTTGTGTGTCTGTGTTCCTGAGAAGTCCAACGTTGTACCTGGTCCGTGTGCTGTTGGCGTTGGTGTGCCTCTTAAGCCGAAGTCTCAATGTTGTTGCAAGAAGGTGGTGGTCTGATGATACATCGGCACCCCTCATCACGCGCACATCCCGCCACGATCTCCTGAACTTCCGGCTGATGCAGATGTGATCAATAATTTCGTGTTCTACCACCCAAGATAACCCGCCCTAAGGCCCGCAGGGCACATAACACTGTCAACCTGTACTTGACGGGAAATGTTAAATCTCCGTGCAAGCCGTGTTTTGGCGCTGATGCATCAGAAGGACAAAAAGAAATTCCCGTGCCAGCGACTGGTACGACTTATCCGAGGCTAAAATTGCAGGTTTCGTTTGACATAACCGAGTTTTGACTTATCCGTTTTTGAGTACTCGTTCGACTTATCCGTGGAAAATTTAGTCATACAAAGAGCAAGTTTGGCCGGGAAAAACTTTTTGCTTCGACGTATCCGAAGTTCGACTTAAGCGTGTTTGACTTAAACGTATGGGTCTGTATATTTGCAAATTGTTTCCACGTCCTGATCCTCAATATGCTACTTGTAAACTGAACCCAAGACTCAGAATAGCCATTTATGAAGCATGCTTGACTTTTTCTGGTTCTTTTGTGTGAAAGAATATCAAACCAAATATTACAAATGCCACGTCGAATGTCTCTGTTGAAGAGAAATATCTACGAGTAATTAGCTGTTACGCCATGTGACTTTGTTGAATACCGACGAGTATATGCCCCTTGACGCAGATCCGTCCCTGAGCCATCCCCGTACCGGGGGCCGAATCGTTAACACTAGGCCTAGTGTTAACGATTCGGCCCCCGGTACGGGGATGTCCCTGAGCAAATGTTTAACGACTTTATCGTCCGTTTTTCTCTCATCTATGCCGACTAAAAAAAAAACAAAAAACTGAAATCTGCTTGCTATTTTTGGGGAGCTAAACCTGATCAGCGCATATCGGACGCTTGGGGTAGTGAGGTGATTAGGACGCGACAGAATACAGTGCGCCTTCTTATGCTAGCAAAACAATCAGTTCACTCAAACCCAAACAAAAACACAACTTCTACTGAAGACACAAACAAACCTGGTAACACTTTGAAGAAAACAGAAATTTGCATAGTCAATGCGAAACCGAAATATGAACAGCTCTGTTTACGTTCTGAGAGCATGATAGCGCGATCTTGCGGCCGGGTGGTTGCTGCTGAGTCTTGCATGTTCCAGCCTCGGCTTTTCGCGGAAAACGAAGATTCGTTCGTGTTGCTTCTAATCTCTTGTAGTAAATACAAAACGGTTAAAGTGTTCTTCCACCAACAGCTACATTTTATAACTGCCTGCATGATTCGAACAATTCAAGGAGCTTCGGTTGAATCAGATCTAGACTGACAAGGAATACGCTTGTCTTCACCGATGAAGCATACGACTGCAATGACTAGACTCGATTCAGCTTTATGTCACACGTGTTTGGATAGCGTTGAAACTGTCTTTGATCTTAGTACGCAATGCTTTTTTAGGTAAGGTCTCCTGTCGTTTTGAATTTCAGCTGCGTTATTTGCGCCCTGCTTGCCAAAGCCAGTCATTAGCGAATTAGGCCGGTGCCCGGGATACGCCAGCTTCGAGTGAACTTTTGGAGAACGTTTTTTGGTTAGTGTTCGTTGAAACTGTCCGTGATCTGAGTAAGCAGTGTTTGTTAGGTATCGGGTACACTCATTACTTGAACAACGAGCTGATGAAGCTGAAAACACCGATACCGAGTAAAAATGTTTCGTTTTTGCCGGCCGCGTTGACACAGGAAGATCGCGGCGCGCGCGTAGGCCTACCAAGCGTAGTAATGCTTGTTCAGTAATGGTGTGTGTGTGTGTGTGTGTGTGTGTGTGTGTGTGTGTGTACCTGCTGTAACCCAGCTGACGGCATACGACGGCAGCGTCGTCAGCATCCCAACTGTCATCACAAACCGTGCCCCACGTTCCTTCCACCTGAACCTCCACTCGGCCCTCCAAGTGTGATGAACCGTTCACGAGGCGAATTGGAACTTGAACATATGTAAAATATAAGCATTACATCATTCGGCAAACAGCCTTAAATTTCGTAAATGACATTTCCCACCCCTTCGCCCACCATTCATTCGAGGCGCGCATAGTTATTTAAAGTGCTAGACGGGTGGTTCGTTATAGGCGGCTGGTTCGTGGTTGGTTCCTTTCAAAACGCCGGCTTTCTAAATGATGAGATTTTCGAGACTGTTCACTAGTATTGTATACACGCACGTTGTTGTTGTTTTCTAAATGTGCAAGGGAGTGGGAAACTGATGGTGTAGTTTTCTCACAATGTGCTAGCAATAGCCATGGCTACGCAGTGTTGACAGTTATTGCTACTTACTGCTTGTGCATCGGACTCCAACATCCTCAGCGTGTGTACAATCGTTAGTCCCGAAGCCAGGAAAAGGACAGTGTGCAAGGGCTTGTTCGGTGCCGACGCAGTTCACCTCATCCATTTGAATCGGACCGGTACCTCTACCGAAATGTGCACTACCGAAGTACGCTGATCCTGAACTGAAACATTGAAACAGAAGGGTGAATTCCCTATGCAGTAGGTGGCACAGGTTGATTATTTACAAGAAATAGACTTAAGATGCGATCTTCGAGTTCATCGTGGTGAAAGGGTATTCATAAGATTCAACAATTTCCTAGTGTTTACAATGTAACGTACTGAACGCATTCATCGCTTTTTCTTGTGTATTGCATTAATGAATTATCGTGAGAAATATGCTGAGATTTTGCAAACAGAATGGTTGTTGCAGTAGAAACAGGTTTCGAAACAATCGGCGCTAAAAAGTAAGGTCTCGAGACCGTCTGCTGATCAAATATGGCACGTTCTATAGTCTTAGCAGTCCAGCTAAATACTACAGTTCAGACATTCTCTCTCTCTCTCTCTGTACCTGCTGTAACCTAACTGGCGGCAGACGACTGCAGCGTCGTGAGCATCCCAACTGTCATCACAAACCGTGCCCCACGTTCCTCCCACCCGAATCTCCACTCGGCCCTCCAAGTGTGAAGAACCGTTCACGAGGCGAAGTGGAACTTAACACATATAAATTGCATAAGGAAGTGCACATTCCTTGAATGGTCTGGTCTTTACAACTTACAAAACCTACTAATCCGAGAAAATTGAAGAAAACCAATTAAAACTAGAGGAGCAAAAGCCTCCTTGGCTCACTTGTGAGATGGGTCAAGGTCATTCAAAAGAGTATATTTGAAAAGCTCTTATCACTATCTATCCTGAAGTAAGGTGTCTCGTGTTCTTAGTTCCTAAGAAAACGAAAAATGGCAATATA
This sequence comes from Batillaria attramentaria, assembly GCA_018292915.2. NCBI lineage: Eukaryota > Metazoa > Mollusca > Gastropoda > Batillariidae > Batillaria > Batillaria attramentaria. Next base: position 99,902 of record JACVVK020000360.1, read on the forward strand.
ATAGTTTTCACAGGACAGCTTCTATGACCTTGACCTTGGCTCAAGGTCAATCAAATGAGATCTCTAAGAGCTTATCAATGACTATCATTATGCCAAGTTTGATAGCTTTAGTTTTTACAGTTTCTGTGCAAATGTAACATTTCACAATAGTCAGCTGTAATGACCTTGACCTTGAGTCATTCAAAAGGGTATGTCTGTATAGGTCTCATTTCTGTCGATCATTGTGCCTTGTTTTGTGCCTCTGATGTTTGTTGTTTCCAAGAAAATGTTAACGTTAAAGTCTCCGCAAAACATTTTGAATGGCCTTGACCTTGACTCAAGGAAACTGAATAGAAGCATGCCAGTACAAGTTTTGTCAAAGTCTATCATCATGCAAAGTTTGATACCTCTGGTACCCCTAGATTCTGTGAAAATGGCAATTTAAAATTTCCAATAAGACAGCGCTAATGACCTTGACCTTTGGTCAAGGTCAATCAAAATGGTACGTATTAGGAGGTCTTACTGTTTATCAGCAAGCCAGGTTTGGTGCTTATGCTGTTTATTGTGTCTGAGTAAATGCCAATGTTGAGGGTTTGGAAACTTTTCAGCAAACAGCTTGTATGACCTTGACCTCGACTCAAAGTCACTGAATACAGGTATGTCAGTAAAGACGTTGTCAATGTCTATCACCATGCAAAGTTTGATGTCTCTGGCTTTTCTAGATTCTGAGAAAATGCCAATGCAAAATTTCCAAAAAGACAGCTTTAGTGATCTTGACCTTGGGTCACGGTCAATCAATGTGATATGTTTTGAAAGGTCTTCTGGCTGTCTATCAGCAGGCAAAGTTTGGTGCCTCTGCTGTTCATTGTTTCTGAGAAAATACGAATGTTAAGGTTTTCCGCAAAACTGCTTGTATGGCCTTGACCTTGATCAAAATCACAGAATACAGGTATGTCAATAAAGGTATTGTGAATGTCTATCATCATGCAAAGTTTGGTGTCTCTAGCTTTTCTAGATTCTGAGAAAATGCCAATGCTAAATTTCCAAACAGACAGCTTTAGTTACCTTGACTTGGGTCAAGGTCAATCAATGTGATATGTTTTGAAAGGTCATATGGCTGTCTATCAGCAGGTCAAGTTCGGTGGCTCTGCTATTCATTGTTTCTGAGAAAATGCCAATGTTAAGGTTTTGGAAGTTTTTTCCCGCAAAACAGCTTGTATTGCCTTGACCTTGACTCAAAGTCACTGAATACAGGTATGTCAGTAAAGGTGTTGTCTATGTCTATCACCATGCAAAGTTTGATGTCTCTGGCGTTTCTAGATTCTGAGAAAATGCCAATGTAAAATTTCCAAAGAGACAGCTTTCGTGGCCTTGACCTTGGGTCAAGGTCAATCAATACGGTATGTTTTGAAAGGTCTGTCTATCAGCATGCCAAGTTTGGTAGCTTGGTGCCTCTGCTATTTGTAGATTCTGAGAAAAGACCAATGTTAAAATTTACTGCACACACACACACACACACACACACACACACACACACACACACACACACAGACGACGGAGGTTTATTACATAGACTCACTTTGTCACACAAGTGAGCCAAAATCGGGTACCACAAACGATCAGAATGGAAGCGCTATGGATGTAACGGAAGGTTAAGCATCTACGGAGTCAGTAATGGAGGAAACTCTTTCACGCTCTTTTGGTTGACAAACTTAATCAAGGTTTGAAATGACCTTATCGCTACTGACATAACAGCTACTTCTACATTTGGCATAATTCGAATGTTTTGTGGTCGCAGTCATCGCACTTCCTTATTTGCTTTGGACGCCTTACGGTCAACATAATGTAAAAAAAAAATCGGAAGAACATACACCATCAAGTAAGATCTTAAGAGCCAAAATAACCAGCCAAACAAAGCCCCCCCCCCCCCCCCCCCCCCGCCAGGAACTAAGAACACAAGACGCACCTTACTTGGCTTGATGAAAGATAGTGATAAGATTTTTACAAATATACTCTGTTGAATGACCTTGACCCATGTAACAAGGGAACCATGGAGGCTTCTGCCTCTCTAGTTATTATTATTATCACTATTATTTAGTCTAGACCGTTTCGTAAGCCATGATGTCATCTCAGTATTGACTATGTAATCATTGCGGAGATCTGGTACAGGTGAGCTGGAAGGAATTGACTCGGTTCCGCATTTTTCGATTTTCTATTCGAGAAATCAGTCAAGACAAACAAACAAACAAACAAACAAACAAACAAACAAATTGTTGTGGTTGGGCCCCAGATGAGGCACATCACAAGCTGGACTTCAACGATAACTTTCGTCATCAGAATAGGGTGTGATCAAATGGAGCACATGCAAGAAAATGAAACTAATGTATAAGAATGTCATTACATTTAGGAACTAATATTAATCTTAATGGAATGTGGATAAGCACGAAGACACAAGTTTACAGTTAGTGCCGTTATCGCAGATGACCCCGGCATCCCGGTAATGGCTCCAGGACTGTCCGCCTAAAGCATACGAGTTCCTGCAGTCCAGCAGATGTTCCTCTGTGCCGGTACAGCCAAGGTAGTTTAGCCAAACTGGACCAGTGCCAGGCCCGAACTGCCCCTTCACAGCGATCGGAACGGTACTGCCACACATATTCAGTATACAAGATAACACCTCTGTCTGTGTTGTGTGCGTGTGTGTGTGTGTTTTAAAACGCTCTAGCTTATTGCTGAGATTACAGACCTTCTAGCGTGCGCGGTCTTTCACAGCTTCACAGGTATCTCAGAACACGTCACAACTCACACGACACTGTTCACTTTGTGCTAAGTCCGTCTCAGTGTCCATTTCTCCATGAATTGTTTTGTTTATATACAGCGTTTGCGCAGTGTGATTATCCAAAGAGGTGTAGCAGCACATACACGATCAACCGTAACCTGTTTGCTTTCTGAACAGTACTATATTATTATCATAAGTCACCTGTACAACCCAGTATTCCAGAAACTATTTTGTCGTGTAAAAATAACTTTGAAAGGTTCATGGTTCTTTCGTGAATATTAAATATACACTATTCGTGCGTGATGACATAATGACAAATTTCTGAGAAAATAATAATTATTACAGTTTTCTGTGGACTATTCGAATACCTTTGACCTTCAGTCAAGGTCATTGAAACAAGAAGTCTCAGTCATTGAGTTAAGTATGTCTGTAAAGGCCTTATCAATGTTTGTTAGTATGTAAAGTTTGATGCCTCTGGTAAATCTAGATTCTGAGGAAATACCAATAATAACATTCCAAAGAGACAGCTTTAATGACCTTTACATTGAAGGTATGTTTTGAAAGGCCTTCTCGCTGTGTATCAGAATGCCATGTTTGGTGCCTCTACTGTTTGGGTTTCTGAGATAATGCCAAAGGTTTTTTTTTTTGGTTTTTTTTTTTTTTTTGTTTGTTTGACGTTTTCCAGAAACAGCATGTATGGCCGTGGCCTTGACTCAAGGTCACTAAATACAGGTATGCCATCATGCACAGTGTAGTGTTTCTGGTATTTGTAGATTCTGAGAAAATGTTCCAAACAGACAGCTGTAAGGATCTTGACCTTGAGTCAAGATCATTCAAAAGGGTATGGTTTGAAAGGGTACGTATGCGAAGTCTTCACTCAAACACATAGGCGGTTCGTCACTAACTTCTTTATCGAAATCGTGTACACGTACCACTCAGTTAAATCGCCAGATAAGCAAAACTGAAATGTCTTATTACGATTGAGAGATACGTGTATTTTAGTGAACACTTCGTAATACTGAAGCTTTCATTTATGCTGGGATTTAAAATACTTTATGAGCGGATGCCTACATTTCGGCCGTTTTTACGCCGGTAGTCGTTTTGTTGTCACTATTAACACATACATGTCGTATCCCAGCATACGGCAGACAACCATGGCGTCGTGACTGTCCCAGCTGTCTGAGCCGATGGAACCCCACTGCCCAAAAGCATGCAGTTCCACACGTCCTTCCCAGGGCCCTGATCCATTTACAAGACGTACTGGATCTACAAAATGGCATAAAAGGCATTTGTAACTTGGCTTCTCGGCCTGAACTTTTTATATCTGTTTTGCAGAGTGAGTGCAAAGGACAATTTTCCACTTCATTAATTCAGCTGAAAAATACAGATGAACCGCCACCCCTGTTGAAACGGAGGGATCACCGTTTGAATGTTGCACTACAGATATCACTTACTTACGTAGGCCCCTGGCTCCAACCACCGACAACCCTTCGCCATCGCACTCTCTTCTGGGCTATGGCAAGAGTGGCAATATATCACTTAGAAATTATACAATGTTCACAGTTCTGACTCAGCAGACGAGCATGCTGACTTTGTTGGCAAAGGAAGTTCTTGATTTCATAGGACTTTTATAATGTCAACACTATGTATCTTGTTTAAAAGCTACAGAATCTGAATCAGAGTTCTGTACATTACGCACGAGCGCATACGGTATAAAATAACCGAATGGATTCTGGGGTGTAGGGCCTTTATATTCCGAACACACCGAATGGGTTTACCATCTTTTAGTGTGTCGGCCCTGTGTCGGGTAGCACACATCTGCAGGGATCGTAATAACCAGAATATCAATTCCGATTAGGATATTGTGAATGTCTCTGAAAATTACGAACGTCACATTTTAAATTAACCTTCGTCGTAAGCCTCCTAAACCTTGCTCTCAAGAACAAAACTGTCATAAAAACAACAAAAATCCTTAGCGTCTCCGTCCTATTGATTGTATATTAGAGTAAATTAGGACAAAGCTAAAACTGAAACTGAGCTCAAATTAAATGAAATATCAACTGTCAGTTCACAGGAGCGTGTAGAGTATAATCAATTCCAGCAGTAGAATCGTGCTTAGACCTACTACGGGGCATTAATTGTCAGTTTCCAAAGAGAATCTTGGAGGGGGTGGAACCCCTCAATCTCGAACCCCTTTTCCAAAATTAATTCGACCTACCCTTCGTCTACTTCGTCCACGGATACACCAAACGTCGGGAAGGTCGAATGAAAATCTATTTACCATGCTCATTCATCTTAAGCGTGTTTGACTGTACTTGTTCGACTTATCTGCGGAAAAGTGTGTGTGTGTGTGTGTGTGTGTGTGTGTGTGTGTGAGAGAGAGAGAGAGAGAGAGCTCTTACACTTGAGCCAGTCAGCATCACATATCACACCGGCGTCTCGGCTGTGAGAACAGCCTGTACTTCCAATCAACGTTGTGGTCGGACAATCCGAAAGCTGATGTTCGGACCCCGAACACTGCAAGTTTCCTATCCACACTGGATCGCTCCCCTGACCGAATTTTCCTCCGCCAACTGCAGTAACGCGTGTTCTGAAGGCATATACACAAAAATGGACACGATGTCATGTCTCATCATACCATACCCGCCTACAGTTGGGACAGGATCAGTCATGGTGTCCCTTTCCCGTAATCCAGGATGTGACTTCCCCGATCACTCATGGGTTACCCAAACTGGGACAGGATGTGCTCTTTAGCGTGTTTGAAATGAATTGATTGCTCGCATCGGGCAGAGAGGACGATCTTAGGTGATGGTGAAGGGTCAACAACAATCTGCCCTACTGCTTCGCACCAGTGTAATAGTAAGGAGGGAAACTTAATAACTTTAGTACAGCCACAAACCATTTACACGTGAATTCTGGTATTATTTATATACTGTAGATATCACACGTGTATTAAAAACACCTTAACCAAGATATTTTGAAGATTGACTTCCCTGGTTCTTTTTCTTTTTCTTTTCCCCGACAGCTTCAAGTGGTCGACAGATTAGTGGCAGCGACTGCGCTGCGTTCTTATCCTTGCTGCAGAAGTTTGTGTCAGTTGGCCAATAAGTAAGGTCGTGCATCGTTATATCGCCTTAGTCGGTTGTTGCAGGAGTTTGTGTCAGTTGGCCAATAAGTCAGGTTGTGCCTTTTATCGCCTTTGTCGGGCAGTAAAGTGTGGTGTCACAGCCTGGTGTTTTAGGGACTCATTTGGACTTCTTTCTTTCTATTTTTAAAATTCTGTTGTTGATAGTAGTATAGTATCATCATTTTTTTTCCCTTTTTCATTTAGTAAATTTAGAGTCGAGTCTGGTTTAGTGAAGAACGCAAGAATAACATCTGACATTTTGAACCAGGACGTGTCAGCTGATTAACCGCGGACTGAACTAGTTTTCATCACAGTTTACCGATCGTGTGTAGCGACACTTCTTGACATACGGACTGTATTTAGCGCAAGCGTATCGGTTGACTTCAGTTGATATAGTCCAGTTTTCTTTCATTTACATTTCCAGTGTTCATTTGTGCGCTGTGACTATTTTCCATTTGTTATTTCTGTAGTTTCGACCCTTTGCTATTATTGTAGTTCTTGAATACTTGGTGTATATATATATATTTGTACCTAACAATTCCGGCCTGACCTACAGCTGTGTGCAACATGCCCACCAATCAGGCAAAGTCTTCTCTTGGGTGTAGCAATGAACTTAGGGTAGGCCATTTGAATATCTATCACCTTGTAAACAAGGTTCCTGACCTATGTGTGTTTTTAGACCAGCCCACAAGCTGTCACATCTTTGGTGTTTCTGAGTCTAGACTAAAAAGTACCATCAGTGATACATCCGTGTCTATTCCGGATTATACTGTTCTCCGTCGGGATGCCTCGTCCCCGCAGCACACCGGCTTAGCCGTCTATATACACAAATCTATACAACAAAGTGTTCGGAGGCGTACAGACCTTGAGACACCAAATGTTGAGTGTTTGTGGGTGGAGGTGAAAACACGCAAATCTCCCCCAGTACTGGTGGGATATATTTATCGGAACCCGGCAGCTAGCTGGGACTGGTACGATGATTTTGTGGAAATGATGGATAAGGCCTGTCAGAGCAAAACAGATATCGTCCTTCTTGGTGATTTTAATATTGATCTATCCAAGGGACCAAATGCTGTCTGGTCCTCAACGACTTCACTCTTCGGTTTAACACAAATGATCAAAGAACCTACAAGGATAACAAGGACATCCTCTACTTTAATCGATCATATTTATGCTACAAACTGTGGCAGAATCATAAATGCCAACGTCCCCTCTTTTGCTGTTAGTGATCACAGTCCGGTCTGCTGTGCTGTCTCCATGAAAATTGATAAGCCAAAACGAAAACAGCACACTTCAATCAGATACCGGTCCTTCAAAACGTTCAACAAGGATGACTTTTTGCTTGATCTTCAGAGCGCCCCCTTCCATAATGTGTATAACTGTACTTGTCCTGACAGTGCCTTATCCACATGGATGAATGTTTTCCTCGGGGTCCTCAATAAACACGCTCCCATACGAGAAAAACGCGTAAAACACACTACTGTCCCGCCCTGGTTAACTGTTGATATCAAACGAGCAATGTCACTTAGAGACAAGCTGAAAAAGGACAAAAGGTTCGATGAATATAAAAAACAGCGAAACCGAGTGAAGTATTTAGTCAGAGCAGCCAAAAAAAATCTCTTTAGTCAAATCATTTCAGATAAATGTGATACCGCATCCATCTGGAAAGCCTTAAATTCTGTCACTAGGGGTAAATCCACTTCGCAAGTTCCATCAGAACTGACAGCTGAGGCGTTTAACAATCATTTCTTATCGGCTGCGGAATCTCTGGCCCAGTCAACTAAGACAAATAATGGTCCAGTGTACGAAGTACCGCACTGCCTAAAGCAGCACTGTGATACAAAGTCAGTACACACTAAGTTTAATATCCCGTACATTACAGTTGCTGAAGTCGGCAAATATATTGGCAGCATGCCAAACAAAAGATCTGCAGGCATAGATGGTATTAATAACATAGCACTCGAGATGTCATTACCATATACTGTAGATACTCTTACCTATATTTATAATCTTTGTATCGAAGAAAGCGTTTTCCCAGAGATACTTAAAAATGCAAAAGTTGTACCAATTCCTAAGTCTAAAGACCTCGACGATTTGAACAACTACCGGCCGATATCTGTTTTCTCCGCGTTGTCCAAGCCCCTAGAGCGACATGTTCACCTCCATCTCCTTGACTTTCTCGAAGACAATAATTTGCTTAGTATTCATCAATCTGGTTTCAGACCAAAGCACTCCTGCCACACGGCATTAACCCGTATTGTTGACAACTGGCTATCATCAGTCAACAAGAATCTAATGTGTGGAGCACTTTTCCTAGATTTAAAGAAAGCTTTTGACCTCGTTGACCACTCTGTACTCCTAAAAAAACTTTCAACTTACCATCTTGGTGAGAAGTCACTGTCCTTCCTTGATTCGTACTTACGAGACAGGAAACAGTGTGTCTATAGTAATGGCAAATATTCTAGCCAAGGTAATGTAAAATACGGCGTACCACAAGGTTCAATCCTTGGTCCTTTGCTTTTCATACTGTTTATTAATGATCTTCCTCTACATGTAACCGATGTCAATGTTGGCTGTGACCTGTTTGCTGACGACACGAGCCTTCACACCTCCGGTAAAAATGTGTCCCACATAAATCGTTCTTTGCAAGATAGCTTAGATAAAGTTTCCCAATGGTGTAAGGATAACTATATGATCCTACATCCAACAAAAACAAAAAGTATGTTAATTACAACTAGACAAAAGCATCAGCTACGGCCGCCACCCTTACAGGTTCGTCTAGATTCAGTAAACATTGAACAGGTTGCCGAGCGCCGCTTCTTATGGGTGCATGTAGACGATCAGTTGAAATGGGAGTACCACATCAATGCATTATGCCGTACAATCTCAAAAAATGTATTTTTGTTGTCACAACTAAGAGATATCACTGACATTCACAGTCGCACTCTCTTCTTTCACGCACACATCAAGTCCCACGTCGACTATGCTTCCACCATTTGGGACAACTGCAGTGAAGTGCATTTCAACAGACTGAATTCGTTATACAAACGAGCGGTAAAAATGGTTATTCCTGGACCTATTCCGATTATACAGAAAATGAAACGGATGAACATTCTTAGTCTCCGAGAACAGCTCATGTTTAACAAATGTGTGTTCATGCATAAAATTCTCCATAATGCGGTTCCACCTTATTTAGCATCTCTTGTCGGACTGGACCATACGCGTGTGAGGACTTCGAGGAATAACACTCTTCCCCTACCCCTACCTCGCATAGATTTGTTTAAAACTAGTCTCTCTTTCGCAGGAGCTTTTCTCTGGAATTCATTGCCATCATATATTAAAACGGTCCATTCACTGCGAACATTTAAGCAGTTACTTACGCAGTACCTTGCAAACCTCATGTAGCTCGAAAGCACATGCTAAAACTGAGGGACACCCATTACCTCACTGTTCGAGGTTTCTTATATGTAGTATCATGCTCCTTCAAAATTTCAAATGTAAATGCATATAGACATGTACATGTATGTATTAGTCCACGCTGAAACTTGCTAACTTGATGAGTGCTTGAGAGAGAGAGAGAGAGAGTCGCCTGTAAATATTTGATCTCAATGTTTTAATTTTCTTTGCTAGATGTGTTTTAGTAGTGTGTAGCAACGGCAAGTTTGTAAATTGACGATCTTCTCTGTCAAAACTTTAACCGTTGGAAAATAAAGTTTTATCATCATCATCATCATCATCTTAGTGTCCAGGAAAACCGGGGTGGGAATGGTGGGGTGGGGTGGGGGCAGTAACTATTCAAATATCTCTCGGCGGTTCCGCTAATCATATACGATGCAGGTACATTTAGTTTTGGTGGGGTTGCAGACGGAACTCTCCTGGACCTGCTTATGGCTGACGATAAACAATATGCCGTTTATTGGTAGATTAAGTGTACTGACCAATACACTTGTTACAGGTTTAAGAAAAAAACGCTTTGTACTTTTTTTTAATGAGCTCTCTTCTTCAGGCATTCGACTATTTTACAAACTCAGTACAACTATCCACAATTTCTTTTCTTTTTTTTTAGTCTCTAAAGATTGTTGTGATTCCAGGTTACGAACTGACAGGTGAAGCTGTTACAGACGCAAAACTCACGTCCTTAGTGTTCATGGGATGTAAATATGATTTCTTAACAGATTGCGTTCAGGTTGCTATGCTCATGAGCCTTGATTGTCATAAGAAAAGATGTTTGTGTGCAGTCATACAGACATCTTTGTCTGCAACATGAACAATCTCAAAACAGGCAAATTAGTATCATTAGGACTTGCACAATGTAAGTTTAGCAAAAGTTTTTTTTTTTTTTTTTTTGGTCATTGTCATACGCATGAAGAAGAGACCGAATTACTAATCGCATGAAACACAATCTATTTATAGAGTTTTTTAACGGTCAGCTGGGCCCGATTCCGAGTCTTGACGATCATTCATTGGTCAAAATCTCCAACGACTGTCAGTTTACAACAACAACTGCAACAACAATAACAACAACAACAACAACAACAAACGACAACGAGCGCAGGAGACATTTCACATTTCATTAGGAAACGCAGTCAGTAGTGAGGTCGAAACCGTAACTTATCTCATTTCAAAAGAGTATGCCACATGCCAGACAGCACACAGCACAGGGAAGAGCTGTAGAAATTAAAGTTGTTGCCGAAGCTGAATCTGAGCCAAAATCTGCACGGCCGGAAGTAATCTTGTCGGGCTATCCGCGCGTGCTAAACAGTCGGCACTGGATTGCGTAGGACAGTAAAATTCGGAACTCCAGGGAGGTCGGCGGGGTCCAGTGGGTTCAAATACTAACTTTCTCCGACTTTCTCCAACCTTCAGGCTTCTGCTAAACCAAAACTACCCAAAACGTCACGTTTTCAAGAAGCAAAAATGTAGGAGTAACACTGCTCATTCGGCCGGCATGGAAGAGTTTGAAGTGCCGTGATCTAGCAAATTTCCGGAAGTGCCCTTGTTTCCTATCTCTGTCTATACACATCTTTGGTGGTATCAAGTAAAACTTACCGGATCTCTACGAAACAGCTTCTACGCCAGTAATTTTAGACCAGAGAACACAACAGCGTCTAGCGATTTAAATATAAAGTAGTTAAACAACCATGCAGCTTTGTGATACCCACTCCTCTTTGCCCCATTTTGCAGCAAGCTCTTTTGGTGAGGTTCGTCGGTATCCCACAAGAGACGACGGTTTAACCAGGGCCCGTGTGTAAAACCTTAATTTAATCCACTGCTACGGGCCTAGCAAGCGAAGAAAGAAAGACAAAAATCCTTCTATAACGGCATAGGCACCTTGCTGGAATGGACCCGCTTCCTGATTTAAAAAAAAAAAAAAAAATTAACCCTAGAGCTAGTTTAGTTCAAGAATAGACTCTAAACTGAGATTGAACTCCCTAACCTCGACTTTTACATGCGGGCCCACTAGCCTGAGTAGGTACCATACCCTTGGAAGCCAAGAGAGCGGCATACGACTTTCGCCTCCGATGAATCCCAGCTGTTATCACAGATTGTGCCCCATCTTCCGTGGATTTGAACTTCAACGCGGCCTTCGTGGGGATCAGAACCTCCGACCAGACGAACCGGATACAATTCTAAAAATAAACGTAAAGGAAAACAAGGAGTAATGGCCCCATCCCATAAAGTTGTTTCGTCAAATTTCAGCCATTATCTGTTTTGTTGCTTGTTGTTTTCAGTTCTTGTTTTTCTTTCTCTCTTCAAGTGTGTAAGACCTACCAAAGACTAGACTACGCAATAGCGGATCTAGAATCGTAGGAGAAAGAGAATGCGCGCGAGACAGATGACGTCAATTTCGTGAACTACACATTTGAGTCAGTCTCACTGACACAGCACACTGAGAGGATGCTTGCAGTGGCGTCGGAAGATGTTCAGGGCTGGAAGGGGGGGGGGGCACAACTGGCCATCGACGGCGCGGAGCGCCTAGCCGAAGGCGCGAAGCGCCGAGCTATCTAGGGGGGTCCGGGGGCATGCCCCCCCCCCCCCGGAAAATTTAAAAAAATTAGCTGCAAATCTGTGCAATCTGGCGCATTCTGGGCGTGTTTATGGGTGGATTTCTATAAGCAAAATTTAGGTGTAAAAGACATACAAACTAATCATAAAACTTAACGTCACGTGACAGTATTGAGTAAGAGTTTTCTTCCGTGTGGCCACAAAAAGTGAGGATGGGGGTGGCGAGGAAGAGAAATAGCTTGCTGTCTCTCCCGCCTGCTAATGAATGCTACCATTCCCTGAAGACGGGCAGGGGGGGGGGGGGGGACGGAAAAAGTCTTCGAGTAAATTTCTTTCCTCTCCCCTTCTTTACCGACACCCCCCCCCCCCCCCCACGCCCTTCTCTGACTGACCTGGATTCCGGCTGCAGTATAATTATCCAACACCTTGCTCTGGAACTTACCTCTTTCCAAAATGCACACACACACACACACACACACACACACACACACACACCCATACCATGGGAGAGGGGGTGGGGGCACACATACCATGGGAGAGGGGGTGAGGGTGCACGGAAAGTGTCTTCGAATAATTGCTTCAGGCAGTCTCCCTGAAAACTGGAGCACTGGGACGGGGGTTCCACAGCCGTTATCCCCCCCTCCCCTTGCCCCACCCCACACTTTATTTATGACATGCGATTCACGCACATCTGAGTCTCTCTCTCTCATGCTGGCTGGAGTTGGAGAGACTAAGGGGGGCCCAAACATGCTAGTGCCCCCTCAGCTGGGCAGATTTTTAGGGGGGACCTAGAGGCCCTCAGGCCCCCCCCCCCATTTTTTTCACAAGGGGGGCCTGTGCCCCCCTGGCCCCCCCTGTTCCGACGCCACTGGCTTGTTCATGTTTAGTGGTTTCCCTCTTGGTGTTGTGACTTCCCCGACTGAATTAATTTTCACATAAAACCTGGATGATCTAGAGGAATGGTGAAATGTCGGAGACAGTGACGATATTTACAGATTCTGTCTGTAAACCAAACATCTGACGCCAGCCTTACGCAGGTCGTATGCTTGTTCACGTCTTATGATTTCCCTGTTGCTGTTGTGATTAATTGTTACAAAAATATCTGGAAGATGTAGAGTGTTGGTGAAACGTGGACTTGAATACCTTGAAATGTACTTATGAAATCGCATAATTTAAACTGTTTGGACCGGTGCTATTTGCAGAAACTTGAAAAAAAAATATGTTGAGCTAAAATCACTGTTGTATTTAATATTCAAGATATAACAGTGCAGTAATTCCTGTTATACGTGCAGTTGTCACACTTGACAACAACGCCGGGATGATGAGTAATTTGAAGGAGTCTTGTCACAGATATTCTGCCTAATGTATACATCCCACCCCTAACTTAGAAATATTTCTTCCACAAAATCTGTCAGACCTACAGAGCTGTGCTTCGAACTCATCCAGTATAATTGGATGAACTGGAAAAAAAACTAGAACTAGAAAATGAAGGTATTTGAACAACATTTTCGTCAAAATACGTAACATGACCGATTTCTTTAAATGGGCGATAACTCTTCTACAAATGCGGCAAGAGAAAAATCGTGCCAAGACGGTCACTGAGGAGAATGTGATTTCCCATCTCATCTCAAAGTAAAAAGCCTGTCACTGGGGTGTTTTAGGACATAGCTACTATTACATCCGTACAAACACACACACACACACACACACACACACACACACACACACACACACACACACGCGCGCGCGCCAAAAAAAAAAAAAAAAAAAAACCAAAAAAAAAACCCCCAAAACAAAACAAGATGGCCACCAGCCCAATATGTTGTTTCCATTGAATGACCTGCTGTAGTCACAGTCGTAGTCGTTGTGTCATGTATGCAGCCCGCGCGCACACGAACGCAAGCTCTCTGACATTAAGCATGCTGACATAAAGAAAGTACTGGAAACCCTTTCCGTGCCTCTATGCACTTGCAAAACCCCAAACACATGAGATCGTGTGAGCTCGCCTAGCTGGTTGACGTCACAAATTTTTTGGCGTATGCGAGGTTCTACATGGGTGAATGAATTCTTGTAAAAAAGTCGTTCCCCTTTGACAGAGTTACTTCCCGCAGACCTGACTGACAGATGATTGCTTACTGGTATCGGAGAAGAGACCCACTCTTTCTCTCTCGCCTTAGACGCGCGCTTGCGCGCGCGCACGCGCACGTACGCACGCACACACACACACATACATTATGCATCTGAGTGTGAGTCAGTGGCAAAAACGAAACCCACTGAAATTCCCGCTTTCCACATGTCAAGTTGTAGAGATCGCGAAAAGATACTGCATTTCGATGCAAAATAATTTCTAGACCATCCCAGAACATGCTGGTGCAGTAACGTCAGTAGATTACGTCACCTTGGAAAGATTTCGAACCTTCCGGTAAGTTGAGGAATGTTCTAGATCTGACCTGTTCAGTACGTAAGCAGCCCTGCACAGCGTTCTGGGTTCTTCTTTTTCATGAATAATTTGTTCTCCGCGCATATTCTGTTCATAAAGTATTGGAGTTGTAGTCCGTTGTATCCCGTGTCTTCTCTGCGATTGCACGAAGATGGCGACATAGCAGAAGTAAAATACACCACGTCTCCAAACAGAGGAATTCGAAAAGAAAGTGCCCAGACACCCCCAAGAAAAAACAGCATTACGTCAATCAAACATGACGCACTTACTTTACGTCAGTGCGCGTGCGTCTCTTCTTCGATGTTTGTGAGGCGTGTGGCTTGTAGAGGAAATGTGCTGTGAGTACACATTTTCGAGTCAACTGACGATAACGGCTGCAGTGAATTTTTTTTATTTTTTTTTTTTGGGGGGGGGGTATATTTTTTATGGCACCCCAGGCTCATTATCTATGTATAGTAGGAGCGATATTGAGATCTAAAGTGTGTTCACCAGCACTTTCATCAGGTACGGCTTACGCCAAAAGTATAAAAGCGACAACCTCCAAAATTCACTCATTTGAGAGTCCGTATTCATGCTATCTATGTCCAAAACATCGAGTGGTTTAGGTAAATATTACGCCTTTAAACGCCAGAAAGCCACTTTTTCTGAAAAGGGCGATAACTCGCAAATCATGTGTGCAATCGTACCTGGATCGGGCCTTCTATTCAACAATCTTAATTCATTTAAAAACCCCAAACTTGAAATCGATCGGTTCAGTATTTTCGTAGATACAGGCATCTGAACTGGGTTCACATACAGTGTCAACTCAGGCTCGGTTTACATGAAAACTATAAGAGCGACCATTTTCTGGTAGTAACTCTGTTCAGAGTCCGTATTCAAGCTATCTACTGCCAAAAAATTGAGTGATTTAAATAAATATTACGACTGTAAACGAAAGACATCCAACTTGTCTCAAAAGGCCGATAACTCCCAAATCACTTAAGCAATCATCACACGCTTGGTTGCTCTAACGTAACATTTTGATATATTTGGATACCCCAAATTTGAAGCCATTCGGTTGAGTATTTTCGAAGAAACGGGCCTGGACACAATTCACACACACACAGCCTGACGCACGCACACACACACACACACACACACACACACACACACACACACACACACAGACGGCACTCACTGAGGAGGAGAAGCGCGTTCGGCGCACCATACATGTCAGCATCGATGACGCACGTTTTCTTACGCCGGAGATCGGCAGTGACGTGCGTTTGTACCACAGATGCTTGCCTATGAACCTGGAAAATTTAGCCCGTCCTATGATGTTGTTTCCATTACTATGGAAACAACATTAAAAAAAAAAAAAAAAACGCAGCCGAGCTCAGATGCACGTAATGTGTCTATGACGCAGATTTCGTTACGTCACTGTGTGCGTGAAAGTATGTTTTATCTGGAAAAACGTCACAGTCTTCTTTTCATGTTGTTTCCATAGTAATGGAAACAACATCATAGCACGGGCTAAATTTTCCACGTTCATATGCAAGCATCTGTGGTACAAACGCACGTCACTGCCGATCTCCCGCAGAGACGATTTTGCAAGTGTAACTCTGACAAGTCAAGTCAAGTTGGTTTATTCCTGACCCCGATAGGGGTACATGAATCAATTGAATTACATACATAACATCAACTCACTTGACACACACACGAACTACGTATCACACGAGCACTGAACTGAAAGGTAACAAACTACATGCAACATTAAAAAAAAATTAAATAAAGAGAACTGCATGTTACAACAAACAAAGCAATCAAACAAACAAGCCTTGAATTCAAATAAAGAGAACTACATGTAACAACAACCCAAACAAACAAACAAACCATAAATTTAAATAAAAAGAACTACATGTAGCAACAACCAAAGCAAACAAACAACCCAACCATGAATTTAAATAAAGAGAAACATGAAACATATACCAAAAAAAATTAAATAAAGAGAACTGCATGTTACAACAACCAAAGCAAACAAACAAACAAACCTTGAATTCAAATAAAGAGAACGATATGTAACAACAACCCAAACAAACAAACACACCACGAATTTAAATAAAGAGAACTACATGTGACAACAACCAAAGCAAACAAACAACCCAACCATGAATTTAAATAAAGAGAACTGCATGTAACAACAAGCAAAGCAGACAGACAGACTAACCATGAGTTTAAATAAAGAGAACTGCATGTTACAACAAGCAAAGCAGACAGACAGACAAACCATGAATTTAAATAAAGAGAACTGCATGTAACAACAAGCAAAGCAGACAGACAGACTAACCATGAATTTAAATAAAGAGAACTGCATGTTACAACAAGCAAAGCAGACAGACAGACTAACCATGAATTTAAATAAAGAGAACTGCATGTAACAACAAGCAAAGCAGACAGACAGACAAACCATGAATTTAAATAAAGAGAACTGCATGTAACAACAAGCAAAGCATACAGACAGACCGACCCTGAATTTAAATAAAGAGAACTACATGTAACAACAACCAAAACAAACAAACAAACAAACAAACAAACAAACCATGAATTTGAATAAAGAGAACTGCATGCACCACTCAAAACAACATGCGTTTAAAGAAAACTACATGCACATGCATAGAACAAAATACAGAGAGTAAACATAACTAAGTTGAGCACTCAACTCATGGTCCTTCTGTGTGCATTTGGAAACTGTTCATAATTACCTTGATTAGATGAACCAAATTAATTAATCGGCGTTTATTTTTGCTCGCTAACAGGTTATTAAAGTTAATGGTGTTTGGGCGTTTTAGGTATCTGGCTGGGATGAGCTTTTTTCTGGTTTCTTTAAAGAAGTCACAAACTAGCAAGTAATGGTATTCGTCACCTACATCTCCAGAGTTACACAGTGGGCATGATCTCTCATGGCGAGGGATGTTTGCAAATCTACCACTTTGTATCGGTAAGCGGTGATTCAATGTTCTAAAACGAATGAAGCTGTGAACAAATTTTGCAGGGAGTATATTAAGGTAACTCTCCTGGCCGAAGTCAGTTTTAAAAATTCTATAATTACAATATATGTCCTTTGATGTGACGTCTGTATACCATGAGTGGATGTACTGGTCTTTTAAACACCTCTTGATCTTTGTTTTGAACCACTGTTTTGAGCATTGCAATTTGTCCTGATTTAACCACATACCGCTCAGCCCTACATCATTTAAGAGATTTTCTATGTTTTCTAGGTATGGAAGCTTATAAATGTTTTGTCTGTACAAACATAAGAAGAATTTATAAATGACTTGACAGCACTTGTTTGTGTTCATTGTTTGTGTGAGTGTAAACCAGTAATTGAGCATGTTACATTTTGCCTGTATTTGAACAGGGAACTCACCAAGTTCTCCAAAGATCATGTTACTGGGTGTTGACTTGCCTAGTTTTAGTATTGTCTTTAAAAAACGCAATTGTAGTCTCGATGCAAGTTCCGACATTTGGTAACACCAGACTTCGTTTCCATAGAGAAGGATTGGAACTACCATTTGATTAAACAGTTCAATCTGGATGTCAACTGGCAGCATTAAGTTTTTACATTTTTTCAGGAGTGCAAACATCGCTTTTGACGCCTGGTCATACAGAAATTTTTGAGCAACGCTGAACTTATTGTTATGACTAAAATACAATCCTAGATATTTGAAATCGAATACTACATCAACTTGCTGATTTCGGTATAAAAATTTTGGAAATTTCCGGATTTTCCCACGAGAAAAAATAACTACTTTAGTCTTATTCACATTGACACGTAACTTCCATTGGTCACAATATTCGGACATAGCGTCTAATGCTTTTTGCAGGGACTCTGGTGACTCTGCACATACAACCGTATCGTCAGCATACAACAGTAGGAACAATTTAAATAGGACATCCACCTCCTCGTCATCAATGTTGGCAGCTTGGGCTTGGCATCTTAAAGTAGAGAGTCCATCGACTCTGTTCGACAAATGTTGATGCAAATCGTTTAAATACATCGCAAATAATAGGGGGGACAGGTTTTCACCCTGACGGACGCCGACATGACACCGGTAATAATCGGATAACTGATTCTGTGCCATAACACACGATTTAGCTTTATGGTATAAGTTTTGCATGACAGTCAAAATTTTCCCGTTAATATTACTGTCTAGCAGTTTTTGCCATAAATATGACCTGTCTATAAAATCGAAGGCTTTCTCAAAGTCGATAAAAGCACAGTACAATCTTTTCTTTCGATGCAAAAAAAAGTCAATGAGACAATGTAATGTAAACATGTGGTCAATAGCGGAGTGTCCAGGGCGGAAGCCTGCCTGTTCACCACCAAGTACATTGTTAACTTCGAGGTATTCAAACAGTCTATTGTTCAGAACACTGGTGAACAGCTTCCCAAAGCAACTAAGCAAAGTGATGCACCTGTAGTTATTTGGATCATCAATGCTGCCTTTGTTTTTGTACAGAGGTTTCACAATTCCAACCGACCAGTCGCTGGGTACCGTCCCAGATAGTAATATCAGGTTAAACAACTTAGTAAAGAGAGGAAGCAACCTTTGTTCCGCTGATTTTAAGAACTCATTTAAGATTTGGTCAGCCCCACAAGCTTTGTTACACTTCAGTTTACTTAAAGATGTCTTTACTTCTTCTTCTGAGAATGGTCTATTCAAGATAATATTCTGATGGTCAACATTTGCGGTGTTCACGGTTTCTGTATTTACCTCATTATTTTCACCACCGGGATCAGCGCCAATAGACTTAAAATGTTCCAAGAAGACTTCACAAGATATGTTAGAGATGGCAGCTTTTTTTTCCGAAGAGGTGCCATTCAGTACTTTCCAATAACTTTTTGGATCATTGCTCTTTAAACCTCTTAATTTCTTAATAAAATCTGACTGATATTTTTTAAACTTTAAATTGACAATTTTTTTATATTCACGACTAGCCTGTGTTCGCGCTTGCATACTGGCAGTAGTTTTGGTACGCCTTGCACGATTTTTTGCTCTGAAAAATGCTTTCCTCTTTAGTTCACATTCTCCATCAAACCATGGACACGACTTAGTTTTTCGGTTTCTACATTTCTTATTGTTACTAGTACCATTTTTATAGCAACCAAGCGATAAGGCACTTTTCTTCATGATGTTGGATATATCTGCAGTCAATTCGTCAATGACGTCTAGAGAAACCATTTCATTTTTTTCAAGCAGTTGGGTAATTTTGACATCAACACTACTGATCACATCATTGTCAAGACCAGCTATATAGTCGCCCGCCTTGTCTTTATACCATTTTGGTTTACAGCTTGGACACCTAACACAGCTACTTGAATCGGAACCTGGAACAGACTCTATGGGATCGGACATTTCAGCAAGCTTGTCAATAGGGAATTCAAGCGTCAGAGCAATAGGGCAGTGTACATCTGAGTACAATTCACAAAACTCTAATACTATGAAGTCAGCGGCAAACTGCAACATCTCTTGAGATACCAGGGCATAGTCAACAACGCTCACTTCTCTGCAAGTGCATTTCCCCAAAGCTGCATCAGCGCCAATCCGCCCATTAACTATTAGCATGCCCGCCGTTCGACAAAAATCAATCATTTTGAAACCCTGATTATTTGTCCCGGCATCCTGTGATACTCTATGACCAACACCATCTAAAGATTCTTCAGCCAGTCTATGAGAAACAATGTCAAGGTTATCACAATAAACATCAGGAACATTGTCTGGTAATGTACCGGTTCTAGCATTCAGATCACCCATAATACAAACATGGTCAGAACCCAAGAATAAAAGTGAGTCTTCAAGTTCCGAAAAAGCCTCCTTATTTTCGTAATGAGAACCTTCAGGTGGGACATAAGCGGCCCCAAAAATTACATTACGATCGGGAATGCAATTACTCAGTCGGAAAAACAGTATATTCGGGCAAAGATCATGATCAACAAAATCATAATACTTGGCCATATTGCTATCCACCTTGTTTCTGTGTTTTTTAGACTCGATTATTGTCACAGCCCTTGCAAGACTTTCCTTGACAAGAAGCAAAACACCTCCTGATCTACGCCTATACTTACTTCTGTTCTTATAGAATGATATGTAACCAGGTATATCCACTACGTCCGTATCGTCAAGTTTGCTTTCTGACAGTGCCACTATGTCGTAATTACTAAGAAAGCTTACGAATTCTGGATACTTAAGTTTTGACAACACCCCGCATACATTCAGAGCCATGCATGAGAGCACATTACATTCGCTAGTTGTAACGTTAGGAGATTCTGGGGAACTAACACCAGCACCACCAGTAGAAAGCATAGTAGAAGCTTCACTGTCAGGTAACGACCAATCATCATTCTCAACTAGAACACTGCCTGCACAGTCAGACTGGTGAGACATAAGCTCATCTTGTCGGCCAAAGTCATAATGCATAGTAGTCACAAGGGCAACATCATTTGAAAGCATCGGGCCATCATATTTACCCTGGGCTCTGGGATTACCATCATTGGTTGCGGCATTAACTTCATTGACATTTTCGGCCCCATTTCCACAGTCAGGTTGTACGTACCTTCCATTATTCCCTTGGCAATAATATGCAATGCTTGGAGACGACTCGCAGCGGAAAAAGTCGAAGACTTCGGAAGCAGCCAAGTTGTCGTCGCGCACCGCACAACTGTCGGTAAGGTCTAGGTCAAGGTCAGGTGTAGTTGTGTCACAGCATTTCACTTCGAGTATATTACTCACGTCTTTGTTTCTGTGCTCTTGTAATGCTGCAACGACTGACGGTTCATGAACCGATTTATCCACACTACATGACACATACTTTGGCACACAGAAAGCAGGACAATACACACCCACAGTATCATTTCTCGATGTGGTGTGCGTGCAAACACTTGCACAGACGTCAGCACAACTGTAATCCTTAACACAGTTAGAAACATGGCCGTACTGGCCAGTGTTACGTGTTGTTTTGCACGTGCCATCTATGGTACTAAGCTCGGGTGGGCATTTGTATGGAACGCCGGCTTTGTGAGGATTCACAGAATGAACACAGGTGTGTGCGTTGTTTTGACGTGTTGTGTGTATGCGTGAAAATGAGTGTGTGTGTGCTGATGAATGTATAGCACCTGGAGAAGATGAAATTGCACCACCTCGGGGGTCCTAGGCTGGGATACACACCAGACTTGACAGGCCAAGCTTTTGGAAATCGATGTCCTTGAAGCCTGCATCAAATAGGTCGTCTGGTGACTCCACGACGATGGTCTTCTCGTGCCGATTCTCAGGTGGCAGCCCTGGCGGATGCTTGAGAGTGCACAATATCTTTCCCTCGACCACCCAGGCCTTGTCGATGTGTGAGGCTTCCTTCACCATCTTCAGGAGCCTGGCTCGCAGCTGGGTCAAGTCGTCATTCAAGTAGACATTTTTGTAACGGTCTTTTTCCCTCAGTGCCTTCTTCTTTCTCATCACCTCTTTTTTCTTCTTCCTGGAGACGAACTTGGCAAGGATGGGACGTCCCCTCTTTCCTTTACCAATCCTGTGGCAGACAGATATGTCGTCCGGTGAGACTTCAGCACCAGTTTCTTTGAAAATCTCAAGGACTTTCTTTTCAACGTCCTCCTCTTCCTCCTCTTTCACACCAACAATCCTTATTGTCTCACGTCGGCTGTATTGCTCCATCCGGTCATTTTCATACCTCATCAGGAAAACATTTTGCTGCAGTTTTCTCGTGACATCAGAAACACCATCGTTTGCTGGCCTGGTCTGCTTCAGGAGAGACTTAAGCACCTCCCCAACCGCCATGGCGACACTCGCAACTATGGCAGGAACGACTTGCTGTACAAAGGTGGACTGCTCGGCCTGCACGGAGGTGTCACCCCCATTCCCACTGCTGCTACCACTGCTGCTTGCCGCGATGGCGCTGTTGACACGACTTAGGATGTCCAGCTGTATAGCTTCTACGTTTACACCAAAATCACCGCGTGAATCACCGCTGGTTTCAAATGACGAATCCATCCCCACTTCATCCTGTATCAGTCTGTCCATATCAGAGTCCGAGAGTCTTCTTGTTCTTTTCTTAGTCTGTTGATTTACAGGGGACACCACAGGGAGAAAGCGCTTCCCCTTTCGACTGGTCGACATAACTCGGTGCTCAGTACACGTTCCTTCGGTGACACAGCTCACACAATTTACACGGCTTTCAATTGTCACATCAACAATGGTCCGGCGTAAAAATTACACCGTTAAAATCAGCAGAGAACGAGGAACTTGATCATGATATTCGATTCCAGCTGTAAGTAATTAATCCAATGGAATTTGCAGGAAACAATGTCAAAAAGACAGAGCACGAAAAAAGTCCGTGTGTGCAGCAGTGAGTACAGTTCACAGACGATGATGCAAGAAACGTGCGTCATCGATGCTGACGTGTATGGTGCGCCGAACGCGCTTCTCCTCATTGAGTGCCGTGTGTGTGTGTGTGTGTGTGTGTGTGTGTGAATTGTGTCCAGGCCTGTTTCTGCGAAAATACTCAACCGAATGGCTTCAAATTTGGGGTATCCGAATATATCAAAATGGTAGATTAGAGGAACCGAGCGTGTGATGATTGCTTAAGTGATTTGGGAGTTATCGCCCTTTTGAAACAAGTTGGTTGTCTGTCGTTTACAGGCGTAATGTTTATTTAAATCACTCATTTTTTGGGCAGTAGATAGCATGAATACGGATTCTGAACAGGCTGACTAGTAGGAAATAGTCACTGTTATAGTTTTCACGTAAACCGTACCTCAGTTGACATTGCATGTGAACCCAGTTCAGATGCTTGTATCTCCGAAAATACTGAACCGATCCATGTCAAGTTTTGGGTTTCTTAATAAATCAAAATTTTTTAATAGAGAGCCCGATCCAGGTAGGATGGCACACATGATTTGCGAGTTATCCCCCTTTTTATAAAAGTTGGCTTTCTGGCGTTTAAAGGGGTAATATTTATCTAAATCACTCCATTTTCTGGAAATAGATGGCATAAATACGGACTCTAAACAGGGTGAATTTTGGAGTAGTCGCTATTATACTTTTGACGTAACCCATACTTCATGAAAGTGCTGGAGAACCCATTTTAGATCTCAAAATCGCTCCTACTACATATAGATAATGTGTCTGGGGTGCCATAAAAATATATTTTAAAAAAAATTCCCTGCAGCCGTTATCGTCAGTTGACTCGAAACTTTGTACTCAAAGCACATTTCCTCCACAATCCACACGCCTCACAAACATCGAAGAAGAGACGCACGCGCACTGGCGTAAAGAGCGTCATGTTTGATTGACGTGATGCTGGTTTTTCTTGGGGATGTCTCGCCACTTTCTTTCCCAATTCCTCTGTTTGGAGACGTGGTGTTGTATTTTACTTACTTTCCAAGGTGACGTAATTTACTGACGTTACTGCACCAGTATGTTCTGGGATGGTCTAGAAATTATTTTGAAATCTAGAAATGCAGTATCTTTTCGCGATCTCTACAATATGTGGAAAGCGGGAATTTCAGTGGGTTTCATTTTTGCCACTGACTCACACTCAGAAGCATAATGTGTGCGTGCGTGCGTGCGTGCGTGCGTGCGTGCGTGCGTGCGTGCGTGCGTGCGTGCGCGCGCAAGCGCGCGTCTAAGACGAGAGAGAGAGAGTGGGTCTCTTCTCCGATACCAGTAAGCAATCGTCTGTCAGTCAGGTCTGCGGGAAGTAACTCTGTCAAAGGGGAACGACTTTATTACAAGAATTCATTCACCCATGTAGAACCTCGCATACGCCAAAATGTTGTGACGTCAACCAGCTAGGCGAGCTCACACGACCTCATGTGTTTGGGTTTTTGCAAGTGCATAGAGGCACGATAAGGGTTTTCAGTACTTTCTTTATGTCAGCATGCTTGATGTCAGAGAGCTTGCGTTCCGGCGTGTGCGCGCGGGCTGCATACATGACACAACGACTACGACTGTGACTACAGCATGTCATTGAATGGAAACAACATATTGTGCTGGTGGCCATCTTGTTGTTTCACAGGGCTACAGAATAAAATAACTTTATGGTTAATCACCAGCGCCTCTGTCAGTGGAAGGAAAATTTAAGCACATATAAAAAAAATCGTGCGATTGACTCACTTAACTTAATCGATAACAACCTCCAACACTTAGTATCTGCAATAAAATCACATAATTACATACGGCCATAATCCCAAAATCATTTCAACATGCAATGCGTTCCACGTACGTGAGTTAGCGGTACGGTTGTGACATATGACTCCAATTGAGTGTCGACAAGAATCATCCACCAGCAGGTTCTCATCACCTTCTCCGAATAGGAAATCAGCAGTTCGGAGAACAGATGACCTGTAATGAAAAGGTTTGCTCTCTCAGTAGCCAACGAAGGCGATTTTTGCAAAAATGTGACGTCGTTTGAAGTTGTCAAGTCATTGCAATGTACCCAGTAGTGTCTAGAAGGAAACTACAATTATTCTAAAATGTCCCTCGAATCTAACAGTGGGATAATGTCACCAGAATATAATCCAATGTGATCAAAGTGTGCTTCACTTCTCCTTTTTATACTCTATATCGTGTAAAATTTTACAGAACCCTTTGTTTACCCAACGAACAAAAGAGACCTCGGCCAGTGACATTACCCGTCGAACCCAAGGAGATTGCAGATGATGACAGCGTCTGTTGGGTTCAGCCACTTTTCAGAAACAGTAGACCACTGGTTCTTTACAAACACTTCCACACGACCTTCAGCGTTCGTCGTCCCGTTTACGAGACGTACACGATCTGCAATGTCCGAATTCATATGAGTAAGGAGTGGGGGACGGGCATGTGCGGGAGGGACTCACCTCCAAAATAGTGTAGAAAAGAAGTTTTCAAAGTAGAAAACAACAACAACGGCGACGACAACAATAACAACAACAGCAAAATACCCAACCATATGGGGCAGAGTTGCCCAAAAATACGGCCATAGGCCGACGAGGGGGATTTTATACTTTCATGTATCGTCAACTTCACGTGACCAGAGGAGCAAAATGAAAGCATGCGCGCATGCATCACGCCTGAGGACACACACGCGCTCACACACATGTACAAAACTAAAACCAACCGGACTTAGCAAGGTCCCACGTGAAATGTCGAGGCGAGTGTTGCAAATCACTGAGCATTAAGTGTGTATGGAAGTTTAGGTGGTACAGCGCAGTACGGTCACAATGGGGTGGTAGTGAGGTGCGGGGACATTGTGATAACGTTGCGGTGTCCAAAACCATTTTATGCATTCTTGACTGAAACATTATCGTAATTATAGCCATGAGCCCGTGATGTTATTTTGAAGCAACTGAAATTGAAATCTAACACAGATAATTATGCATATTCATTGGAAACTTATGGCCGTTCTACACGTGACAAGCGGCAAATTGCCGCCCTTCGACTTTCCCCCCACAAGTTTGTCTGCCGCAACGCCGCTGCTTCTACACGCGGAAACCTCCGTACACAAGTCGGCTGATTGACCTTTCGTGTGACCCTTTCAACCCCATATTTGGAAGGGGCCTCGCGCGATTTCGCCCGGCCATGGTCGCGAGTGAATCCGCGTCAGACTCAGCTGAACATGTGAATGAAAGTTCGGAGGAGGATTAGCTTTTGCAGCAGCTGCAGTTATTTTGCTGCAGAACAGGAAGAAACAGCGGATCTGGGCGAGAAAGTGGATCTTGCAGCGATCTTCGCTTGGCGCATACGGAGGTCATTGACGCCATTTTGTTTAATTTGGCCGCGTGACCACTACGCGGCGTGCGATTGGCCGTCCTGGCGTGCCTCGCGCGCACTTGCCAGGCGCAAGCCGAGAAAATAGAAAGCCGTTCTATCCGAAACTTGCCGCGGCAAGCCGTGGGCCGCAAGACTGTACAGCTTGCTTGTACATTTGCCGTCGACTTGCGGGGGCCGCAAACCCGCTTTTGCCGGGCAAACTTGCCACGTGTAGAACGGCCCTAAGATACCATGAGTATGTTTTCAACAGCGTTCGATCAGACAACAAACAAACAAAAACCACCGACCAACAGAAGAGGCCAAAAGTACCAATGTACTGTCCTGCCGAACGAGACCTGTTCATCGGGGAGTAACACTGAGCTAAATACTAAACAAAATTCAAATAGACTATCATGTACATAAGCGCATCTCATTGTGATGAAGTGATTAAACCTTCCCATCCCAAAAAGATATGTCTTACCTCTATCGTTTTCGCAGTCAACATGCTCAGACGCCTGTCTTTTGGTCCGCCCAGAAAGAGAGCCCAACTGTCCCTCGGTTTCTTCAACTAAATCAATAAAAAGGCAGCAGAATTTAAGGCCTTAGGGTAAATACACACAGATTCACCACCAATAAAATCTGTTATAGAAATTAACAACTTTTTCGACCTTACGATTAGCAGTCTGTCAAACTTGCTAGTTTGGATTTCACAGGTACTAGTTGATAAAATCGAATGTGACCGCCTTGGTACACACCAGTCGCTGTCAGAGTTTTTTGCCATTCCTCGTCCTCATGCTCCAGTTCGCGAATTCGTGTACCTACATGTTCCAGCGTATTTTGCACCTTTGCTAGTTTGTCCTTTAACTCAGCAATTTTTTGCGCTTTTGTGAAATCGCAGTCAGACTGATTTGAATGCGATGCATCAGTCCAACAGACAGAGAACAGAGAGAACCAAGTTACAATACCAAAAATCAGTAGATTAATTTTTGTTTCCATGTCTGAAAAAGACTTCGTTGTCAGAAGAAATCAGGAACCACCGGCTTTCATTTTTATACTCACATTTTATGCTAATATGGTTCCGATGGGTGGTTCCGAAGATCACGTGTCAGTCAAACATATGGCATTTTACAGATTATGACTAGGGTGGCATATTCATGCAAAACGCCATAACGCAATTGCTCAGAGACGATAACACAAGACGTTCTGCGTGGAGAATTTTTTAGCTCCAGCATTTTGACCCACGTATGCACCAAACTGAGTCCATGTTATATTTACGTTCGTCGTCTGTCTGTGGTCTGTTGTTAGCCGCGAAATAGTCTTTGTTGCTTGCGCGGCGTTAACCCCTAAATAACTAACTAACTAACTAACTGTGGTCTGTTGTTTGTCCGTCGTTTGTCTGTCTGTCTGCCATCTGTTTATCGTTCGTCATTTGTCTATCGCCTGTTGCCACCTTCTAAAACTGGTCTTTTCTTAGGAGTTACACACAATGGGAGCTCTTAACTTGACATAATGCTAGCGGGAAGAAAGGCCTTTCTAAAAAAAATTGAATGACCTCAGTTAAACGTTTAGATCACAGGATCGCTAGCTGAGAAGATGCAGTTGTGTGTGTGTGTGTGTGTGTGTGTGTGTGTGTGTTTTGTTTCTAAAACTAGATATGTACGTTACATTCATTTTGTCTGTCAAAAGATTGCCAAGAAAATAAACGGTGTTCTTCTGTGTTTCCTAATATGGACAAGTTACAGTGGAAGGCAAAAGTTTCCTTTCCGTTCAAGACATCACATTTTGACTATTTGACTATCCATTTTTACGCAACGTCTTACATATATCTGAAAGTACCGTTTGAGAACAACACTTTCTGAATGCATAGCTTAGACTTCAGACCAAGGCAGATAATTTTCAGCGCAGGTTACAACGGATCTACAGCCCTTGGTTTCTATATCAGAATGGCGGTGCTGGTGCTGCTCGTGTTTGTGATAGGTAGGAGAGTCAAGTGCACAATTATGCGTTTGATTTAAGAGTGAAAGGACCAGTGTTCGAATTCAGAAAAGAATCAAATTTTGTAGAAGCCTTTTCTTCCAGTGCCCTAACTTATTTTTTTTAAAAACACTCACGAAAGACAAATGCATTTACATTCAAAACGCCCACTAGCCTTCCCTCAATGTGCGGCGGGGACTACAACAAGAATTTTTTTTTGTAGCCGATGTATTTTTGTCTTTAAGCTTTCTTAAATCTTTTCAGCCACCTGCTGATTTTCCACAGATATCACGAATTTTTGCCACGCCTAATGTAACACATCCTGTTTTAAAGACATGCTTCTTGGTGCTTTTTAGCAAAAGGTCATAGGCTCACTCACGTATCTGGTTATATTAAAAAAAATATCGACACGAAACGGTTGCGAAAAAGTCCAGAGAACATTAAAAGGAGGTTACTAAGTGCCGTCAACAACAAGGTTCCAGCTCTTTCATGCTATCAGCCGTAAGTACAAACTGAAATCCAGGCCACGGCCATTCATTCTTATCACACATAACGTTCTTGCAGAAACACCAGGCAATGTCTGCCCCAGCACGTTAAATTGCGTCGTACAGACGAGGATGAACGAAATAAACAAATGTTAATCCTTAAAGAGCCACACACACTTTGGCTCCTCATAGATAGCATCGCTTCATAATAATAATAATAATAATACATGGCTTTTATAGAGCGCTGTTCTCCCGCTTCATGGCGCATGTTGTCCAGGATGAAAAACTTACCCTGCTTCTAGAGAGCTTTTTACAAGTCAGGTCAGGTCAGATCAGGTCAGGTCAGGTCAGGTCATATTTATTTTCAAAGAACCCTTGGGGGTACATGAAAAACGATAAATAATCAAGTACGACAAGTTGCACACACACACACACACACACACACACACACACACACACACACACACACACACGCATACATACATACATACATACATACATACATAGCGTGTTTATATTCTCTATGTTCATAGCGCCCCTGAGATAGGAAACTGGCGTATAATTAATGTTAACTAGCGTATATTTGTCAAAAACGTTTACTAATTTCATTTATGAGTTTTACACGCTTTTTCAGTAGTGATATGTTTTTATCTTTAACCTTTACATTCTACAACATTTGGGCGTTTCCAACAATACCCAGAAATACGTTTTTGTTCTAGTTTCATAAAAATATGGACAAACCAGGATGTAATGGTATTCATCACCCAGGTCATATAAATTGCACTTTTTACAAACACTTTTATTACAGTACAAGGCAGAAGTAAAAATCTTTCACATCGAATTGGCAGTCTGTGCTTAAGTGCTCTGAAACGAAGAAGTGTCAGTGAAATTTTTAAAGGTAACTTGTCAATAAAGTTTTCAGTCACGAATGGAATGTTCCTTAAACAGTTTATAATTATAACATATGTCTTTCGCCTCCAGTTCTGTGTACAACTTGTGTATAAACTGGTCCTGTACACAACGCTTAATTACAGACACTCAAACAACTGGATTTTGAACAAGTTCGACAATATGGCTACAGGTATAATTCATAAAAGTTTGTAAGCGTGGGTAGCGGAAGGGTTAAATTCTGATTGCAGGCTAAATTTTTATGGTTTTTCTTTATGATCTTAAAAATGTTCACAGCTCTGTCTTCATATCGGAGAGCCGGGGTGGCCGAATGGTAGAGCGTTGGACTTCCAATACTCGGTTCTGAGTTCGAATCCCGACTGGGGCCAAATATTTGTGCTGACTTTTACATCGTTGCCCCGTCTTTGATATCACCCGTATGTGGTGGAAAAGAACGTTAAACTCCCAAACACCCCCACCCTGTCTTCATATCTGTGTGAACGTTTCCCCTCGTGCTCTTCTTTATTCGAAGGTCGAATTAGGCAAAATTCGGTTATCAGTGCACAAAGCCTGTCATCACAACATACGCTTCTCAAACGGGTTTAAAATACTTCGGCAAAATAAGATGCACGATTTCAAAGTAGGCCGGAGGAATCTAATTACTTCGGCAACTTAAAAAGCACAGTTCCAAAGCAAGCGGGAGGAATCGATATATAAAGTCACAGGACTAGAGACCAACAACAACTTTAAGCGACAGATTGTTTTTCAGGGGTTGTTGGGTAACAGTACAATTCAATACCAGCGTAATGCAACGTTACTGGGGTGTACAATACACAGGAAAATACACAAGAACACTTAATAAAACCGAATGTATTCATAAGTAAAAAGTTGCGTGACAATGTGACCGTACACACCTATCTTCCCCCATTCCTCAATAAACATCAAATTCAAATGCATACGTCTTGTGTTGTCTGCGCATACGTGTAGTGAGCGATCAAATCAAGATTATATAGCTAAAAGCGTTTGAAAACACAGAAAGAGAGAAGGTCTTATCACTGTCTATCAGCATGCCAGTTTTGGTGCCTCTGCTGTTTGTTGTTTCTGAGAAAATGCCAATGTTAAATGGTTGTTGTTTGTTTTTGTTTTTAATTCCACAAACAGCTTGTCTGTAAAGTTCTTACCATTGTCTATCCTCATGCAGATTTTAAAGCATCTGGTGTTTATGGATGCTAAGAAAACGCCAATGTTAAAAGTTAAAAAAAACTGCTTTAGTGACCTCGACCTTGAGTCAAGGTTATTCAAAATGGTATAATTTGAAAGGTCATGAATGTCTATCAGCATGCCAAGGTTGGTGCTTCCGCTTTATGTAGATCCTGAAAAAAGGCCAGTGTTAAAGTTTACTGCGGACACGCAGACACATAGACAGACGACGGAGGGTTATTACATAGACTCGCATTGTTACAGAAATGAGACAAAAAAAATTACTAAAATGAATTCTACATTGATGCAAATATCATATATATATAGAGAGAGAGAGAGGGAGAGAGAGAGAGAGAGAGAGTTTTCACAATGAGGTGCTGCCGATTACGGAAAATACACCACACGAGTTTGTTGATTTCGACCATAAAACTGCGAGTTTTAACGAGCAGTTTTACGGTCGAAATCAACAAACGAGTGTGGTGTGTTTTACGTAATCGGGGACACCGAATTGGGAAAATTACTTATACCACGTCGGTACCTGCATTTCTTTGATTTGAAAGTTGACAGCAGCAATCAAAATGCTTTCACGCGGTATCTCTGACTGAGGTGCTTCACTTCGCTTTGTCCATAGGCTTTGAGAAGTCAGCAGGTCCGTTTCGAAGCCTCCGTCTTAGTAGAGAACTGGAACTAGGCTTACGTTTGTCACAAACACGACCGATTGTGGACAAAACGCAGCAAAAGACCAGCAATTCCACGTCAAGCGACTGGCAAAGCTCCTTCGTCCCCATTCCTGTCCGAAGTCGAACCACGTCATCTCGTGACGTAAATTATTCTGTAGTCGCTTTTCGCGTCATATCGTGACGTAAATCCTTTAACCAGAACACACTGGTGGAACATTGCTAGGGGTAATACATGTTCACTCTTTAGGTACAGCCATAATTCACGTGTGATTGTCATGGGCACAATGTTATATACCACGCGTGGTGAATTATCGATTTTAAACCATGACTTGTAATATATATATATATATTATACCACTCTGCCACGATTACAGGTCATGGTTTAAAATCCGTAATTCACCACGCGTGGTATAACTTTGTACCCATGCAACTCACACGTGAGTTATCAAGGTACCTAAAAAGTACCCATGCACCGCTGTGTAGGAATACACAAAGTTTCAGCTGTCGTCTGACAAAATGGAAGGTTCACACATTGATTTGACTTTGAATTCAATTGAACTGAATTGACTCAGACGGCTGTCGGATTCTAGCCAACAACGAACGGGTCACTAAAACACGTACCTGTTCGAGTCAGTGTGTAGACGCCAGCGAGAGAACGAGGGCCCACACCAACGAAGAAAACACTGACCGCTGTCCAGTGTCCCTGTACCTAAAGAGCGCCTCTCAATTACTGCGTGCGAAGGGAGCGTGCAACTCGGTCAGCCCTTTTTATCTTGCAAGAAGCGGGCATGTTGTAAAAATAAAATGTTGAAATAAGCACGCTTGGGTAGAACATGTACCAGCAGTGAAAAATGTCCAAGATCCTAAACTCCAGTATCAGCGTCAGTGCTTCAAATGTGCCCGCCATTCGCACTGAATCAGATCACACGGCTCGCGTTGAGAACCCGTCAGGATTTCAGCTTCCCGCTTTGCAGATTTTGGCCCCAGTGCACGGAAACATTAACATTAATATCAGTGACGGAAATGATTCACTCAAATGCTAACAGTTTGCGCTGCTTTGTGTGTTGTGCACTCTATTGTTGTTGTCATAGTTATTGTTATTGTAAAATGACACAAACTTACGGTTACGGAATCTGTTCCTTACGGACTGTGTTTACATTTCTTATTGAACCGGCAGTGTGTTTTTGTGTTCGTTTTGTGTTCGTCTTGCGTTCGTGTTGTGTTCGTTGTTGTTTTTGTCGTTGATTTTGCCGTGTTGTTGTTGTTGTGGTGGTGGTGGTAGTGGTGGTGGTGTTCGCTGCTTGGTAAACGTTTAGGTGACTTACATTCCTGCAACAGGGTCATTGTAAAAAGAACTACTTCTTAAGCGCATGCACAACGGGATGTAAAACGCCTCGTGCACAAAAGTACACAGATTGCGTGCCTGTGCGAAGCAGCCGCTTGGAATGCCGATGTCAGCTTTCAGATCAAACAAATGCTGGTATAGACATGGTATAAATAATTTTCCCAACTCGGTGCCCCCGATTACGGAAAATACACCACACGCGTTTGTTGATTTCGACCGAAAAACTGCTCGTTAAAACTCGCAGTTTTTCGGTCGAAATCAAAAAACTCGTGTGGTGTATTTTCCGTAATCGGGGGCACCTCACTGTGGAAAAAAAAAAAAATATATATATATATATATATATATATATATATATATATATATATATATATATATATATATATATCAAATGCTGAACCAACCACTCTCAGTGTTCGTTGATGGACCCTCGTTTTCAGTGTGGAAAAGTGAAACCAGGGAATGCGTAGCCAGTTTCTTATTTTCGTTATCCTTTACTAGCTCCATATGTCATAAAGGTAAATCACGTGACCCCTTATCAGCTTAATATTGAAAACCTCCGTTAGTTCGTGTCATTGTTGATGTCTAGTGCGGAGAGAAAAGTCGTTATGATGTCCGGATTATGGTTTGGCTGTTTTTTTCTTTTCTTGTGCGGTGGAAAAACGCTCACTTATGAAACATGTTCAACTGCGCAAGATGAGGAAATAATGGGCCTAGAGAAAGAGCTGTCTGCTGCACAAGCAACGCTTGATGTGGCTCTGACTAAAGTATCCAAATTAGAGGAAACACGGAAATGGAAAGAGGACACTGTATCCCGAAGTAAGTCGAGACATTTATGGAACTTATGACAAAGGACAGTAGTTGTCAAAATTTTCTGTAACAAGTACGGATTCTGATGCAGAATGTATTTTAGTGTAAGCGATTACTGACGATGTATTCGAAATAGACTGTTTGTTTCACGTCAACTCTCCTCTTAGATATTACGGTTTATCAATGCCGTGGACATCAACTGCTCCTTTTAGATGATTATCAGAAAAGACTGTACAGCCATTTATTTGTGTTCTTACATCCTATCCCCATGAGGCTGTGACTATACTGAGGTCGTGCCTCTTTAACTGTGAATATAGCCTGACGTTTCGTCCGCATGTGCTTGTGAAATTTATTATTTATTTAAATATAAAAAGTATGAAGGCATTGTGCCCTGTTATTTTTTTTTTTCATTTTGCCGCAAATAGTTCATTACTTTAAAGTTATCTCCCTAAAACGTGTTATTCCATCTTTATTCGGGCTCGCAGCAAGGACAAAATAGTAAGAGAGACCTGTATGTCTGTATTATATATCTCTCTCTCTCTCTCTCTCTACGTTATTCTGTAATTTGTTTGTCCATGAAGTGCAACAAAACACGAGGGTCTTGCGCAGCATATCGGAGGAGCATCAAACGGCGGCATCACCTTTGCAGAGAAGAAGCTCCTGTATCAGTGAGGGTAATGTCTACAGTTCTACACATGTCTACACAGGAACCTCAGAGAACAAAGAGAGAAACACAGAAATGCTTTTGTACCATTAAAACAAACGAAAAGGAAGCAAAAAATCTGTGCGCCCAAAATTACTAATACATTTTTTTTCATCCGCGTAGCGTCCAGTCACAATATACGTAAAGTATTTCATACCTGGTGAAAATGCATCTGCATTTCTGAAGGGGGGAAAAAAGAGAAAAAATTCGGTCTAGTTTCCTAATCGTAAAGCTCGGCCCCTTTCCTTACCCATTCCTTCTTGAATATAAGTCAGATTAGAACGAAACTGAACCTATATAAAATGTAAAGAACAAAATGCCTTTGGTGCACTGTAGTTCAAGTAACCCTGCGGTGCTTTTTTTTACAAACCAGTACACTATTATTTATTTCCCTGTAGGGAATGGTAGGGTGAGAGGGAGTGAGAATTGTACTGTAAATTCCAGAACATTTGAGACTCGTAAATGGGTCCAATGACTACGAGGGCCGCCTGGAAGTGAAAAGTGGTGACCAGTGGAGGAGTGTTTGTGAAAACAGCTGGTCTAAAAATTCCGCGCAGCTCATCTGCAGTATGCTCGGATACCCGGGGTAAGCTCTGAAATCCTTTTTTCTTGAACACAGAGAATCCGTAACTGTTAAATTATTACTTTGAGCCCTTATCGCGTGTGCATTTTTACAGCAGGGAAGACAATACTCGTATACTCGAGCGCGCGCGCGCGCGCGTGTGTGTGTGTGTGTGTGTGCGCGTGCGCGCGCGCAGTTATTAAGTAGAATTTAGATGGTTGTTTTTGTCGTCGTTTTTTGTTGTTGTTGTTTGTTTGTTGTTGATTGTTTTGATTTTTGTTGATGTTGTTTTTTCTCTTATCTGAGATAGCATAAACCTAAATTTTGCACGTCTGTCACTCTTTTATTTTCTGTTTGACTGCATTGTAATTCTACTTTTAAAGAAAAAGGTATGAAGCTCTAGGTCTCTTGTCATAATCGCTAGAATTTTATTTAAATTTATAAACTCAATAAAAAGTGATCGAGTTTTGGCGTTTGGGAGATAATTCTAACGTGTCTTAAAACAACCTATATACCACTGTTGCTGAGGCTGATTTGTTTTAAAAAATGACAGCTTTGAGTCACCACTATTACTAACATGGCATGACGCTCAGGGAGTATGCAGCGATGTGAGGTTGAATGTGTGAAAGCAATTTTTCGTAGTAAGAGAAACGCGGGCTTCGGGGTAGCACTACGATACAGTGAATAGAAACTGCCACGGAACGAAAAAAATCAGAATCTTCTATTTGTGCGTAACTGTGATATTTTATTAAATCAAGAAGATACAGACTTTCCTGTACTAAACCTCATCATGCGTTCGCAGATGCTGATCAAAGTTTACCTGCGCAAGTGCACGCCTTCTTGTCAAACAGAGACGTTAAAATCAACAAACTGTTGGCCCTAGGCGTAAATAAAAGATGCAGTGTTCAGTTATGCCCAGACAAGTGAAGGAAGGCCACAAAGGTAAAACTGACATAAGGCCACTCGATTCCTGATCTATATTAATTTTTATACTGTAGCTTTCAGTCTTTGCGCAGAAAATGATCCTTTTTTGTTTATGTTATTTTAGTGCTATTGCTGTTTGTTATTTTAATAGTAATTACGGAACACCATCTGTTCCTGCTGTTCTTAGTCCAAATGTTGCTGCTGTTGGAGCAAGAGTGTTTGGAAACGGCGCAGGATACACTCTGTCACCACCTTCATATTGCAGCCGATCTGCTGGCGTCATCTGTGGGGATCTCGACTCATGTATGTTGTATGCCTGTTTGGGACAATAACTGACATACAGCCAGATTCTGATTGAAAAGTCAGTGCTACCGATCACAGTGCACCAATACCCCGACAGGCAAATCACACGGGTGGGGTTGTCTGTCGGAGTATTCGAGGGATTCCTGTCAGAACGTCCTATCTCTGTTCTTTCCATCTGCATCGATGGCAATTAACCCTCGAGTTGCTTAATAAATCAGATGGCGTGGCTACGGGCGTGTGGGCCACATGTTAAATCGGATTGATGTAACCGTTTCTGATTAGCAGTGCCAGAATGCAGTTAACTCTTTGACGACGGAGCGCAATTTCTGACACACGATTTCCTATAGGAAATCGTGTGTCAGAAATTGCGCTCCGTCGTCAAAGAGTTAAAGGGCGGTCGGTGGTCTGGGGCGGTCGGTGGTCTAGTGGTTAAGAGACTTGTCACCAATGCGAGAGTCCCATTCGGGGCGAAGAATTTTTCCTTCTCGTACGTGGCACCGTTCATTCGGGCC
Organism: Batillaria attramentaria; assembly: GCA_018292915.2. Taxonomy (NCBI): domain Eukaryota; kingdom Metazoa; phylum Mollusca; class Gastropoda; family Batillariidae; genus Batillaria; species Batillaria attramentaria. The sequence continues at coordinate 136,390 of JACVVK020000360.1, forward strand.
GATCGTCGGGGGTTCTCTCCGGGTACTCCGGCTTCCGCCCCCTCTGCTTTGGAAATGTTCAGCCCACCAAATTTGAAAAATAAATGCAATTCTAAATTCCGAAATTTAAATAGCTGAGCTGACCCTTCGCACCACGTGATTGTAATGTGTTTATGTCCAGTATGTGAGAGGATGCGTGTGATTCACGTGAGCGTGCGTGTTGGGTTCAGTTCGCGGCGCTTTGAGCCGATTCATGAAATTGGGAAAAACGCCTATACAATAATAATATAAACCCCCAACCATCCACCCGCCAGAGTAATCCTGCTGCCTAACGCTGCCGCGTTACTTTTTCAAACCTCGACCTTACCATGAGAGGCATGACTCGCACCAACCCTGTTCCGGGTCCGTCGATAACTCTAGCCCCTGCGACGACGGCCAAGTCGGGCAGACCGAGCCCAGCTAAGTGATACCTAAAAAGGAAAAAGCAAAAATACTCGGTGACAAGGAAAGTGGACAGTTGCGAACAACTTTCCCCGTGTTATTTCACAGTGTGCACAGAAGCGGTGAAAACTGTCGCATTCACTCAGCCTGTTTCCAGATTATTGCCTGCGTGAGTTGTTCCCCCGTGCATACACAGACACGCAGCATGCATGCATTTTTCGCGGCAGCTTTGTGCTCTGCCACGAAAAAATGCGCGATTGTTGCGGCAAGGGAGACAACTCATGCTGGCAATAATCTCGAAACAGGCTGAGAAGGTAGTGTGCTGGTGAATACGACAGTTTTCACCGGTTCTGTGCACACTGTGAAATAGCGCGGGACCTCAGACTTTTTCGAAACTGTCCACTTTCCTTGTCACCGAATATTATTTTTCTTCTTAGGTATCACTTAGCTCGGCTCGGTCTCGGTTAGCCCAACTCGGCCGTCGTGGTAGGGGCGTAGAGTTATCGACGGACCCTGAACAGGGTTGGACTCGCACCGCCCACGCGCGAGTTCAACTTCACTTTGGGGTGAAGATTCAGGAACAAATCCCACAGTATTGGAGTCAAGCTCAGGGTCAACGGTGCTATCGCTATCGAGAGCAAAACACCCTCGCGCGTGAGGGATCCATTCCGAGCCCTTTTAGTCGAACTATCGCACGTAAACAACATGTACCGGTAAAACGGGAAGTGACCTTAACGAAAGGGAGACAACAGCGTAAACCTGGCATGGAATGCTTTAACGCGGACCAGGACAAGATTGGACTGCCAGTTGCTATTACGAGTATACTGGGTAGAAACTTCCTGCATTGCTCTGCCCTCTGAAATCTGCGAAATTAATTTCTTGACATGGTCCGTCAGCCTGCTCTTGAAATATGGACTATTTCTATCACCCTGGCTGGCAAATTCTAGCACATATTTTTAATGTCTTCTGGGTTCCTACACATGAGAAAAATTAAAAAGCAAGGGTTTTCGCCTAGCTTTCTTCAAAGCATGTTTTACAGAAGCGTAAATATAAATAAACAGACAACGAGCTTGGATCTCTTGTCAAATAAATTTTCAAACTCCTTCAGTGTGGTGCTTGTATCGCACCTACAACTCAACGAAAGTCTTTGTTTTTACCAAACAGCGATTAACGGCGGAAAGTTTGTAATAGATTTCGCCATTTCATATACTTGAACCTATGCACATACTTTCCGAGGCGTTGACAACAATATTTTCCGACCGTGGGCATGCATGATAGCTGCATTTACTGATTTTGCAACTGGAGGCTTACTCTTTCTGACTAGTTGTTATGATAAACATGAGTTTATCACTTTCTTCTGCAGATCCGGTGCGCCTCGTGAATGGCTCTTATCCTCATGAGGGGAGACTGGAAATTAGGATAGCTGGTCAATGGGGTACCGTCTGCCACAACGGATGGGATTCTGCTGATGCGAAAGTAGCGTGCAACATGCTTGGTTTTGAAGGGCAAGTACTGTCAGACTAGTGACACGATTCAATTATTGGCTTACTTGTGTCACAAAGTGAGTCTGTGTAACAACCCTCCGTCGTCTGTGTGTGTGTGTGTGTGTGTGTGTGTGTGTTCGCAGTAAACTTTAAACATTGGCATTCTCTCATGATCTACAAACAGTGGAGGATACAAGCTTGGTATGCTGATAGACAGCTATATGACCTTTAAAATGTACCAGTTTAAATGGCCTTGGGCCTTGACTCAAGGGCAAGGTCTTTAGAGCTGTCTGTTTGGAAACTTTACATTAATTTGCATTTTCTCTGAATCCACAAAGACCCGAGGATTTATATATTATCCAAACTGAGAAAAAAAATCGAAAGTCTTTCTGGCGCTCCACATCCGTAGGAATGTTTATAAAGTGGAAAGTCAGAAATACAGGATGGACAAAAAAAAACAACAAAAAAACCTATAGTACAACGATGTTTCAACTAAATATTGTTTGTTTCGTTCTGTTCTGGTTTGAGAAATACATATGTATTACATACGTATTATATGTTGCATTTCTGCGTCTCAGAAATGGAGCAACAGCAACAGGTGGTGCGATGTTTGGAAGAGGAACAGGACCAGAGTGGATGAATGGCGTGGATTGTGTTGGGGATGAGAACCACTTGCTTTCCTGTCCAGCATCTTATCCGGCCGGGCACAGCTCTCAGTGCTCTCATAATTATGACGCTGGCGTCATTTGTGGAGACTGGCACCACTGTAAATAAAACGTGTCAAACACACCGGGGGTTACAAACCAAGCAACCAAACAAACAGCCCCCCCCCCACTTCCCCCTCAAAAAAGAAAAGAAAAGAAACACACACACACACACACACACAAAACCCCGCCGCTATGCTTCAAAATCTCCAACTTTAGCAATGCCACTTTCACTTTTTTTTTACGAGACTTGCAACATGCCTTTCCATCAGATATGGAATAGCTGGTACCGTCGCGACATAAAGAAGTTGTTCATCAACCAGTCAGTCAGTTCTACAAACTCACTACAACTATGCACTATCCAATATATGCTCATATTTCAGAATCGTCGCCCAAACATTTTAGGAGAGAGACAGACACAGACAGACAGACAGAAAGACAGAGTGATAGAGTGATAGAAAAACCGAATGACTATTTGATAGCGGTATAAGCAATTCACCTAGTAGAGCTACCAACACGGACGCTTATTCATGCAGTTTGTTCCTGAGTGAGCTGCAGCCATTATTAATTTCCAGATCCACTGCGCCTCGTGGGCGGCACAAACGAGCGTGAAGGCAGAGTGGAGGTAAAAATCAACGGTCTGTGGACCTCCATCTATGACACCTACTGGGACACCCGTGAGGCGGAAGTTGTCTGTCGCGCTCTAGGTTACAACTGGTAAGTATGTTTGAACCAATCTGAAATGTCTCCAAAATAGTAATACCAAATGGATGCACACAAAAATGAGCATGGGCCATTTTGGTTTATATTTCATTTCCATCAACTAAATGGTTTCAGTGATTCGCACGCAAAAGCTTGAGAGAGAAAGAGAGATGATGATGATGATGATGATGATGAAACTTTATTTAGAGAGAGAGAGAGAGAGATCAGTCATTTTTTAACGGTAAAGGTAGTTATAGCTCAATCTTTATGCTCAAAAGGCGGTTTTTTTGGTCGGTTGCTTATGCACACAAAATTCCTCTGTAGCTGAGGAAATCATTCGACAGGAAGAAAGCTGCAGGTCCTGGTAAACGCAGCATTGCTGCACGTCTATATAGGGTGGGTGGGTGTTTGGGGGTTTAACGTCCTTTTCCACCACATACGGGTGATATCAAAGGGGGGGGGGGGGGCGGGGGGGCGACAATGAAAATGCCAGCACAGATATTTGGCCCCAGCCGGGATACGAACTCACGACCTGAGCATTAGACGTCCAACGCTGTACCATTCGGCCACCCTGGCTCCCCTTCTATATAGGGGTGGGGTGGGTGTTTGTGGGTTTAACGCCCTTTTCCACCACATAGGGTGATATCAAAGACAGGGCAACGATGAAAAAGCCAGCACAAATATTTGGCCCCAGCCGGGATCAAACTCACGACCCGAGCATTAGAAGTCCAACGCTCTACCATTCGACCACCCCGGCTCCCTTTTATGTAGGGAGTTACATCACATAAGGTCTTCAATAAATAACATCTTATCTTAAGAGTTGCTTCACAGTTCTGTTCACAACTATCAAATCGCGGTTGAGCACAGTTTTCACTATACAAGCAATTGTTTCATTTTATTTCATGTAGCAGTGAAGCGATTTTGACGTTTGTGCTTAGTGTGTGTGTGTGTATTTTTTTAAGTGGTTTCTTTATAGAGAAACACCTATATAGGTTGGGGGCAGATTTCGCTGCGCGCGGCAGCAAGTTTCAATGATACAAAACCAGACTTAGAGGTTTCTCCAGAAAATACATACTTTCACGCACACAGTGACGTAACGAAATCTGCGTCATAGAACCTTACTTGTGTAGTGCCGCCTGCTAGAATTCTATGGATTACGTTTGATGTTGTCGCGTGCTAGGTCCGCTATGCTGGTGTCTAAAAGCTGCTTGTCAGGACGGCGGTAGACACCAACACAACACACACAACAACACAAGACACGAAATAACAGAATTAACCAAACTCCCGAGAATAAAGGGGATAAAGTTTTAATCAACAAAGCAAGTCTCCAATAACTGACGGCAAAATACTATAAGAAAAAGAACATGGGGTCGTTTGAACAAAAATATATTGTTCACTGTTCATGAGAATCAAAGTTAGAATGGTAAGCACTAAGAGTAATTAGCTAAACACCAAATAAGGACTACCAACAATAAACTTCCGGCACAGTATCAATTAAACTTTCACCTCCGCGTTCTAACTCCTACGCAAAAAAAGGTCTAAACCTGTGCAACTAGGACGAAACCCGGCTGCAGCCCCTGCGGCAACTAACCTGTACGTAAAAACCTATCACCTACCAATACACGACGAGCCTACCTACAGCCAGCACTATTATTACCTGACCCCGCCCCAACACAGAGCCTAGCGACAGACAACACGAGAGCACGTTAACGCTACTTTAGAGGCCACAAATCCCACCTGGGAGAAAACTCCTGGGCAGTGTTAGTTGCCAGTGCGTAAAGCTCAAACACAAGGGTGGGGAAGGGATAGCCAAGAGTTTGAAGAGATTAGGGGTGAGGGGTCTCAGCTAAACACAAAGTTAGTAGAGCGGTAAAGACTCTGGACGCATGGAATTACTATTTCCATACGGGTAAGGGACAATGGGATGGTGCCAGTAACCGCAAGTGCTGCGGAGTGTACAGAGCCTACACTCCGCTTCAACCCTGGCACCCTCTGTGGACGAAAGAGGCAAGGAGAAAGCAAAAGAAACACAAAATGTACAGTACAACAAATTCGACCGAAGTCAGTGGATTTCTTCCGTAGTGCAGGGGGAATACTTTCCGGACGAACGGAACACCACAGTCAAGACAACCCACCCAGTACCTACCTAGAAATCCGTACGAATAAAAAGAGAGCAATGGTCGAAGGACAAGCATCCAACACGGGTTTTGTACTCAGTCAAGCTCGAGAGAGCAAGCTTTTCCTCTGCCCCGAAATTAGGCGCAAGTCCCAAGTCCAACGTGAAGTCCGAGTCCAAAGTGTAGAGAGATCCCTTGATTGAGCCATAAGTGATGCCATTGCCGTATACTATCGGATAGCATCAGCTCGGGAACAGTACTCAGATTTCACTCGAGAGAGTGAAAGATTTCCATGCCCCTTGGCGCCTATGCGAGAGACTCGATAAGGTGTGTGGTACACTTACCTGACATTTCTGGAAGTAAACTTTCCAGCCAACTGATACCAAAACCGTTTAGAAATAGGTAAAGTCAGAATACTTAAAAAAGACTAGGGAATATTTTACCCCATTCTGCTTCCAAAACCTTAAACCTTTCCTTCCATAGTTCCGAGACATCTTACTCGACAATCTCCTATAAAAATAAACCAGATCGTTGCTCTCTAGACACTAGAATTACTTGAACAACATAAACAACAACTTCCTAAAAGTAAAAAACAAGGGAGGTAATCATCGCCATGACCTACTGACCCGAGAGCAAGGGACACTACTCTCGTTAAGCACTGGCCGCGGGCGGGATCGCTGTACAGCGCTGGGGAAAGTAGCGATCTTATCACTGTCAGTGCTAGCGCTCTCCCTGGCTGATAGTGATATTTAACTGCACACACATGCTCTACAGCATAGCCTAACAGTACAGTTACTAAAAATTAACCAAGTCCAGGGCATTTTCATCACACTTGCACGGGAGTTGTGCGACGTGTGTGTGTGTGTGTGTGTGTGTGTGTGTGTGCGCGCGCGCGCGCGTGTGTGTGATGTAATTGTGGCTATGTGCTAAACCACTTCTAGATGAAATGGGAATTCACCTCCAGAGGTAGGTTTCACGATTTTTTTCTTGCTGCATTTTTAGAAGAGTTATCGCCCATTTAAAGGGCAAGGCAAGTCAAGTGCAATGTTGGGTTTAGGGGATAGATAGTGATGTCCTAGACGGCTGCAGCCCAAAAGATTTGAACACGAATACACCATTCAGCATTTATCACACCAAACGGCAGTCGAAATGCGATGCCATGCAGGCTGCCATGTTGATCCTAGCAGTGACGCCACTTCCCCACTCAACAGCAGGCGAGATTCTGACACTAACCTGGCACACTCGCTGTGCGTGCAGGTGTATCTGCTACACGTTTTAGGCGTGCTATTTCTGGCTCGCATACACACTTCGCTTATTGCTAGAATGGATTTGGGGACAGTTCCCTATAATTTAGAGCCAGAATATTCTGAGGAAGAGCTCAGTAAGGGGTCGGGCAGAAAACAGTGGGGACGATGGGGAAGAGCCGATTGATGAAAACGAGTGCAGTTGTGGGAGATGCGTGTTTGACAAGTGAAGCAGCAACATCGTTCGCAAAAGCGCCAGTGAAACAATCCGGGGTAAAATGATCTCCACAAACGAGGTCTCGATTGTTCCAGGCGTACTCCTGCACTCGGCGGGGCAAGCGAGCGTTCTTCAAGGTCTCCAACCATTTCGCACACAACCTCCGTTTCTCCTTTGATTTGTTTGGATTCAAAAATTCAAAAAAGCTTTCATGGCTTCCATCTGCATTCTTACACATGTACTGTTTGCTGAAACAACCAAATGCTTTGCACTGTAGCATCGCGAACACAAAATAATACTCTAGAACAACCCGCTCAAAGCGGGCACTGCCGACAGTGGTGGTGGAGTGACGTCACCGTCAGCACCTTTCCCGTCTCATTCGCGAAAGAGTGCGGCAACATGGCGCAGCCCAGGAACCGAAAGCAGAGGGTGTTTTCGGCGCATTTTTTGAGTAAATGGTACTTTGTTCACGAAAACTTTTGCTGTCTAACAGCTTAGGACCTCAATATCTGTCATTTAAACCCAATAGTGCTCTTGACTTGCCGTACCCTTTAAAGAAATCGGTCATGTAACGTTTTTTGACGCAAAAAATGTTCAAAAGCCTTCATTTTCTAGAGTTTGAAGTTCAGCCAATTATACTGAATAGGTGCGTAGCACAACTCTGTAGCTCTGACGGATTTTGGTTGTGATATATATATATATATATATATATATATATATATATATATATATATATCTGACAGATTTTGTGAGAAAAAAAATATATATATATATATATGTGTGTGTGTGTGTGTGTGTGTGTGTGTGTGTGTGTGTGTGAAAAAGTTAAGCAACCCCAACATTTCTCGCTAAGGACGCGATATAATACTGATAAAAAGAAAGCAACGCTCAAGTTCATCAGAATGTTCCGTATTACAAAAACGTATGACACTTTCACAATACGTAAACGATAGAAATATGGTTCAGTGCTTGACAATGCCCGTTCATAATATTGAAGGAAGATGTGCACCATTTCTGGTAATAAACGTGGCATGTTTAAGTTTGGTAATAACAATTTCATTCAGTTGGTTCAGAAATTAATTTTGGTATCAAAACAACAATTAAAGTTTCCAGACAGCATAACAGCAAACCAAAGTCAATACCGGGTGTATCCTCCCTGTACACTGATGACTGCCTGAACCCTACGTCTCATCCTTCGGGTGAGGTGTCGGATGTGCTGAATGGTGAGCTGCTGCCACTCCCGATGCAATGCTGCTTCCAGTTCATGGAGATTTTGCACAGGAGGGTCCAGTGACTGTATTCGACGGCCAAGCAAGTCCCATACATGCTCCAGCGGATTGAGGTCCGCACTTATAGCAGGCCATGGTAATGCTGTCGCCGCCTCTTGCTGGAGGTATGCTGCGACTGCTCTGGAACGATGAGGCCTGGCGTTGTCATCCATGAAGACAGGTCTCGTGGCTAGTGGGTGGGCGTCAAAATGTGGCACAACAGCTGGCTGCAGGACCTCCCGGATGTAGCGATCTCCTGTCAAGTTGCCACGAATGGTCACCAGGTCCTGCTTGCAGTCGTGTGAGATGCACCCCCAGACCATGACGGAGCCTCCGCCGTGAGGAACACTTGGTATGATGTTCCTTGCAGCATAGGCTGTATTGGGCTGTCTCCATACTCTCGCTCTTCCATCTGTAACATGGAGTAAGAAGCGGCTTTCATCAGACCAATGGATCTTCCTCCAGTTCCTCAGGTTCCAGTGCTGTCGGGCAAGACACCAGGCCAAACGTAATCTCTTATGATGGTCTGTCAGAAGTGGACGCTTGATGACTCTTCTTGCCCTCAGTGCTATACTCGTAGCTCTCAAGCGATTTCTAACACTTTTTGTGGGCAGCTGTCGATTTGGTAGCCACTGTCGTTTCAGATGGGAGGAAGATGCGAATCGCTGTTGCCGTACGAGTCGGTAGAGCGCCCTGTCTTCACGCTGGGTAGTAACACGTGGTCTGCCTGATCGTGGCCGGTCCTTCACAGTGTTCGTTTCAGCATGTTTTGTTATCATTCGGCTGATTACTGACGTTTGGTATCCCAATTGACGTCCTATAGCTCTGCAGGTCATACCAGTAGAATGCATGCCAATAATTTGCCAACGTTGTTCTTCTGACATTCTTCTTCGTTCCATCTTGTAGGACAGTGACTGTGCAGTGTGAAACTGCCTCCAACACGCACGTATCTGTGGAGTGAGCAAACTTCATTTGGCCAGTGCGTGGGTGGCGTGCTCGTGCACGCCACATGGAGCCAGTGCCTCACTGTCACACTTGGCTGTTTTCATCATCGCTATGGAATACCAGTCTTGCCAAAAATAAGATATTGTGCCATGTTAATACTTACAGTAGCCTGCGACAGTAGGTCAAATTCAGGGTTGCTTAACTTATATACACATATATATATATATATAAAAAAGTTAAATTTTTTTTCTGAGGAAGGGGTAGTTTGTGAATAAGGCCAACTATCTATGAAAACGACTCCTTCAAATTACTCATCATCCCGGAATTTTTGTCACGAGTAACAACTGCACATATGACAGAAACAATTGCACTGTCAGATCTGAAATATTAAGAATAACAGAGATTTTAGCTAAAAACTTTTTTTTTCAAGTTCCTGCGAGAAGCACCGACTCAAAGAGTTCCAGTTTTGCCATTTCGTAAGAACAATCCAAGATATTGAAGTCCGTGTTTCACCAGTTCTCTAGATCTCATGAACAAGCATGTTCTATCAGACGACGTACGTGAGGCTGAAGGAATCCACGGAGGGCTCGAAGGCTGGGGCGATTTTTATTATGCATGATGATGGAGATGAGGATGATGGTAAGATGATGCTATGGAGGTCCATGTGGTTTGGGACTGCGGGACAGGGCCGCATTCCACGCTTCCTGTCATAAATATCCCGGCGTTCACCAGGCCCGGGAACTACGGCACCTGCGGTGCCGGCCGTGTAATCATCCACATCATAAGACGTGTCATACCAAGGGAAACACCCCCAAAGTCGCACCCGTGAAGTGGGTGAATCTCGGCTGTGTGGCAACAGCCTCCCCATTGGGCCCATAGCACACCCGCTCTGGGTAGGAGCCGACCTAGGTAGGAAAAATCCCGCTTGTCTCGGCTGGGATTCGAACCCGGGTCTCCCGGTCCATGGTCCGAAGTGCTAACCACTACACTACGGGGGCCGGTGAAGTCAAATGTTTAGTTCGCAGATGAAATCTGTAAATATCGTCACTGCCTCCGACATTTCACCAGCCCTCTACATCTTCCAGATTTCGTGTAAAAATTAATTCAGTCGGAAAACTCACCTTACCAAGCGGGAAATCACAAGACACGAACAAGCGTCCTCTTTCAGACGACGTATGTGCTGACGTCAAATGTGTAGTTCACGGAATTGACGTCATCTCTCTCTCTCCTAAGATTCTAGATCCGTTATAGCGGAGCGGATCTAGTGTGTTTGGTAGGTCTTGCGGACTTGAAACAAGGAGGAACGGCCCCGTCCTACAAAGTTGTTTCTCCAAACTTCATTTTATTTTGTCTGTTTTGTTGTTATTGTTGCCGGTTCTCCCCTCTCCAAGTTCTACCAATGACACTAGATCCTCTACGACCTCGACCGATTAGCCACGTGACTGGGGGTGGGGCCGGGTGGGGGAAGAAGGGAGAGAGAGAGAGAGAGGCAGAGATAGAGGGTGGGTGGGTGAGTGTTTAGGGGTTTAACGTCCTTTTCCACCAAATAAGGGTGATATCAAAGACAGGGCAACGAGAAAAAGGTCAGCACAAATATTTGGCCTAAGCGGCCGGGATTTGAACTCTCGGCCTAAACATTGAAAGTCCAACGCTCTACCATTCGGCCACCCTGGCTCCACAGAGAGAGAGAGAGAGAGAGAGACGTCAGTTCCGTGAACTAAACATTTGACGTCAGCCTCAGGCAGGTCGTCATACAGAGAGAGAGATGACGTCAATTCCGTGAACTAAACTTTTGACGTCAGCCTCTAGCACTGAGATCGTCTGACGATGCTTGTTCATGTCTTGTGATTTCCCTGTTGGCTTTGTGACTTCTCCGACTGAATTATTTTTCACATGAAATCTGGAAGATCTAGAGGGCTGATGAAATGTCGGAAGCAGTGACGATACTTGCAGATTTTGTCTGTGAACCAAACATTTGACGTCAGCCTCACGCTGCTCGTCTCACAGATGATACTTCTTCATATCTTGTGATTTCCTTGTTGCTTTTGTGACTTCCGTGACTGAATTAATTTTGACATAAAATCTGCAAGATCTAGAGAGCTGATGAAAAGTGGACTTAAGTGCCTTGGATTGTACTTACGAAATTGCAAAATTGGAACTTTTTTGACCGGCGCTTCTCGCAGAAACGTGAAAAAACGTGTTTATCTAAAAGCTCTGTTATTCTTAATACTAAAGCTATAATAGTGCAGTAGTTCATGTCATATGTGCAGTTGGCACAAGTGACAAAATTACCGGAATGATGAATAATTTGAACGAGTCTTTTAATAGATATTTGGCCTTATATGCAAACCACCCCTACCTCGGAAATATTTTTCTTACACAAAACCTGTCATAGCTACAGAGCTGTGCTACGAAAACAGGCAGTATAATTGAATGATCTTCGCAATTTCAGAAAATGAAGCCATTTGAACATTTTTTTCGAAAAAAATCGTAACATGACCGATTTTTTTAAACCGGCGATAACTCCTTTGAAAATGCCGCAGGATAAAATTCGTGAAAGGTAGGTCTGGAGAAGGTGAATTCCCATTTTATATCAAAGTAAAAAGGCCTCCAACGAGGTGGTTTAGGAGATAGCCATCATTACATCCGTCCACACACACACACACACACACACACACACACACACACACACGTCAACTCTGGCCAAAAAGAACGCAGCAGCATAGTGTGCAAGTCGAGTGTCTATGACGAAGATTTCGTTACGTCACTGTGTGCGTGAAAGTAAGTATTGTGTGGAGAAACGTCACAGTCTTGTTTTGTATCACTGAAACTTGCTGCTGCGCGTAGCAAAATCTGCCCCCTCTCATAAATTTGTTTCTCTATAGAGAAACAACTTTAAAAAAAAAAAAGGGGGGGGGGGGGGGAACCCACCGGCAACAATAAACAGACAAAATAACTGAAATTTGGAGAAACAACTTTACGGGATGGGGCCATTCCCCCTTGTTGGTAGATAGGGATATGACATGGTACAGTCAGTATAGGGCAGTGTAGAGGGGAAGAGAGAACAGCATTTTCCGTTATCATCATCATCATTAGCTTGCTTTACGTCCGTTATGGCTTTTGGCCCTTAAGGACAAGTTGTTCCTGGCATGTGTCTTTAGGCTGCTTGGCTGGGCGAGTGTCTTTGGGGTGAGTGTGGGCTGATTTGCTTAGCTTTGGGCAACGTCAGAGGATCTCTGCTTGGCTTTCAGATGCCTGGTCTGAGTTTGTTTTTCAGTGCCACAGTCTGTTCTGTCATCCGTACTTTTGCCTTTAGATCATAGCCGGGGTGTCCCCTCGCTCTATGGTATTAGAACCATTTTGTCAGATCTGATCTGACGATCGCGTCGGCCAGGGTTCTCATTGGCCTATCACCTAGGGCTTGGTGTGGCCTGAGGAAGTCTACCGTCTTCAGTGAGTATCTGTCTCTCAGGTCCCAGACCGGCTGGAGGTTGGCGGGCAGGCCATCACATCCGTTTACAATGTGGCGGACGTCTGGGGGCTGCCCACACTGGCAGAGGTCGTTACTCCATGTGTGTGCGCAGCACAGTGTGCGTATTCTGCAGATGATTGCAGAGTGCCTGCGCGGGAAAAGTGGCACGTGGTTTTGGCCACCCGGGAGGTGGACCCAGCCATTTTCCTCACACAATGCACGGAGTTTCCTCTCCCTGAGAGTGTGGGCCGCTCTTTGTATCTTACTTTTCACTTCACTGAGTGTCTGGGGTAGTTTTGCTTCCATGCCATCGCCGGTGGCACCCCGGGCCGGCGATCGGCCAGCTCATTTCCCCTGATCCCGCTGTGGGAGGGTAGCCACATGAGGGCTAGGGCGGTTCCCTTCGTGATGATCTGAAGGGCCAGGAAGAGGATCTCGCTTTGTACATCACTCCTGTTCCTCGTGCCCCCTCTCTCTAGGGCTTGGAGTGAGGACTTGGAGTCGGACAGAATGACCGCCCCCAGCGGGGGGTTTGGCATGTCGTTGACAAACGTGCAGGCCATGAGGATTGCATACATCTCTGCTGAGAAGATGCTTAACCCGGCGTTGAGTTTGTAGCGTCTTGTGATTCCAAGGTCTGGGATCACAAAGGCGCACCCAACCTCTCCTGAATCTAGGACAGAGCCGTCCGTGTAGATTTTCAGGTGCTGGGAGAAGCGCTGTTCAATCTTCTCTCTTGCCAGGGTTGTGGCAAGAGCAGAGTCTGCTTTCTTTGACGCGCCTTCAGCATAGCGATGTTCGTACTCGGGCTTGGCCAGCTCCCAGGGAGGAAAGACCGGCTTGGGAGTTTGTGCCACTTCAGGTGTCGCTCCGCACTCTGACCAGATGTCGTTTGTGTATTCCGCCATCGGGGTAGTCGTCCGATATATTTGTGGCGCTTTGACTTCCAGACCCTGCCGGATCAGGGTCTCCTTGGTGACTGTCTCTGTGAGCCTGTCTCCCAAGGTGGTCTCAGTAGCGTGCATGGCAGCCTGGAAGTTGGCACACCTCCTTTTGCATTCCTCCCTGAGTGGTAGCCAGTCTGCCTCCTGGTACACCAGGTCATTTCTCGCACTTTTTCTTGCACCAATTGCCGTTTTCAGGGCTGCCAGTTCAACTCGTTCAAGCTTCAGAAATTCGGCCTTCGACAGTGCGAAGAAGGCTTCGCATCCGTACGTGAGGCGGGATCTCACCAGAGCGTTCGTCAGATGGATGAGGCTGCGTGGCGTTGCCCATCTCTCAGCTGACAGGATTTTGATCAGGTTCACTGATCGCGCAGCTTTTGCAGTTAGGTTGCTGATGTGCGGCTGCCACCGCAGGCGTTCATTCAGTGTCACTCCCAGGAACTTAGCCTCGCTGCAAGGTTTGATGGTCACGTTCCCGATTTGTGTGGACATGGCGTTCTTCGCTCCGTTAGTCCTGGAGAACACCACGAGTGATGTTTTCTCCGGGGAGAGCTGGAAGCCATTCTGCCCCATGTAACCCTGGATGTCATCCACACACGACTGAAATTTGGTCCGCCATCTTTCGTACAGCTTTTTCATGATAGCTGTCTGGCAACTGAGTGGGCAGCTCGGTCCAAATGGCCAGGTCATCTGCATACAGTGACATTTTTATGTCCGGCCTGCCGACCTTGGCCTCAATGTCGTGTAGCATGACTGAGAACAGGGTAGGCGCAATCACGCTGCCTTGCGGGACGCCCATATCAAGGATGTGCTCATCCGACAGGGAGGCTCCGACTCTCACCGAGATCCTCCTGTCTGCCAGGAACGCCTGCACAAATTGGTACAGTCGCCCGGAGATGCCAATGCGGTTCAGTTTGTCTAGAAGCTTGGCATGCCACACTGTGTCGAACGCGCGCTTGATGTCGAAGAAGGTGGTCACCACTGAGTGTTTGTTGACCATTGCCTTTTTGATCTCACTGGTGAGCCTAGCGACGTGTTCCATGCAGCCTCTTCCTTTGCGGAAACCGGCCTGGCACAGCGGGATTATGCCATGCTTCTCCAGATGGCACTCTAGCCTGTCTCTGGCCAACTTCTCATACACCTTCCCCAGGTGGGATGTTAGTGCGACCGGGCGGTAGCTTGTTGGGAGGTGGGGCGGCTTGCCATCCTTGTGGATGGCCACCACTACAGCCTTCTTCCAAGCCTTGGGTACCTGACCAGAGTCCCAGCAGGTCTGGTAGAAGCCCAGAAGAACTTTGACCATTCTGTCTGGAAAATGGCGAATCATCTGGTACGAGATTGGGTCATGCCCGGTCGCTTTGCCTTGCGAGCCGAGGCTACCAATCGCCGTCCGTAGCTCCTCTAGCGTCAGGTCGCCGTTGGAGGGAGCTTGACCGTCATTTTCCGACTTCTCAAATCTCTGTTCTTCAGTCCGCCGGTATTCCCTCATTTCTGGGGGGAGGTGTTCCGTTTGACTGGCCTTGGCAAATGTCTCGGCGAGAGCATCGACCTTTTCTTTGGCAGTCTGCGTCTTTTGGCCATTGACAAGTAGAGCCCTTTCTGGCAGGCGGCCCCTTCGCCTGTGAGCGCGTATCATTCTCCACAGCTTGCTGCTGTCCTTGGGTTCCTGTACCTGCTCTGTGCAGAAGCGTTCCCAGTGTTCCTGTCTGGCTTTTTCAGCAACCTCGCTACAGTGAGTGGTGGCTGCCCGCACCAGCTCTCTGTTTTCCTCAGTCATATTTCTTTTGAACGCTCTGAGGACCCGCCTTTTCTCTGCTGTGGCTTCTTCGCATTCCGCGTTCCACCAACCACCTATCAGCCGGCCGCCACCGGAGGGCTGTGGGCGTGACTGTGGGATCGCAGCGTTGGCCGCGGTGAGGATCATGCTTCTAATCTCCTCATATTTCGAGTCTATATCTTGGTCAGGGCTGTTGCGGTTCATGTGTTCGCATTCGGCTTCCAGCAGGGTTCGGAACTTCTCCCAGTCTGCTTTGTCATACGCATACTTTGGGTTGGAGTTGACCTCCACCTCCGTGGGGACGGCCTTATCCAGCGTGATGTGGATTGGTAGGTGGTCTGACTGCATATTGTTATCTCCAGTCTCCCAAGTAGCCTCTAGGCAGAGTGCTGGGCTTGCTAGTGTTACGTCAATTGCACTGTTCCTCTGCCCGCCTTGGCCGATGCGGGTCACTGAGCAGTCGTTAAGTATGCTCAGGTTAGATTCTAGAACCGCGTTTGCCAGGTGCCCTCCGCCAGCCGTTGTTGCGCTTGGATCCCAGAGTCTGTGGCTGGCATTGAAGTCGCCGGCCACCACCCAAGTTCTCTGTGCGTCTGCTGTCTGCGCACCCAGATTTTTAAGCCAGTCACAGGCACTCCCATCCGGTATTCCGTCTGGGTAGTACACATTTACCAGCGTGACCTCCTTTCCCCCTGATAACGAGACTGTCAGGCTTCTCAGGTTGAGCCGGCAGTCTCCAAGGGTTCTGGGGTTCACGTGTGTCAGCGGGTCAGCATCCACATAAGTTAGCCGAGTGCTGACATATGTAGCAACCATGACGCGCCCTTTCTACATGTCCACGGCTGGGGGGGTAGTAATACCCATCCAGGTGAGGGAGAGCCTGATGTCTCACGTTAAGGGACTGCAACATGAGGACGTCCACCTTTGGTTTGCCCTGCAGGTATCTGCGTAGGAAGGGGGCCTTCCCGGTCACAGATCTGCAGTTCCACTGCAGGATGGACAGTCCCCTAGGGGGCGTGTCTGGAACGCTACCTCCCTTACTTCTGTCCATTTATAATGGATGCAAGGGCCTGCTGGATCAGTATCAGGGTTTCAGGTGAGAGAGGCTGGGAGGGTTGTACTTCCCGCTGTACCTTATCTTCCCTGAGTGACCTGATCTCGTTTTTCTGGTCCGAGATTGTGGCTTGAAATTTGCTGAGTAGTCCCCTCAGGCTCTCGACCTCACTGCGCAGCCGGGCATTCTCGGCCTTAAGGGCGTTTCCGTCTTCGAGGCTCTTCCCCGGCTTGGGCCGGGTCTCGTCATGGATCGCAGCGTCTGGTGACTGCGAATTTTCCATTTCGACCTCCGCAGGCGCCACTGGCTCCTGCGCGGGTGTGCCCCTCTTGGCAGAGGTTGAAGTCTTGGGCTGGGCGGGCCCGACTGTTTTGGGAAATTTGATTCTCTTCCTCGGTACAGGCCTAGGGCCCTGTGTTTTCGGGACGGCTTCCTGCCTCCACCCAAGGTTGGGTGTCTTGGTGGGGGCAGGTGGTGGGGCGGCGGATTGTGCCTTTTTTCTGGCAACAATCTTCCCGGCTTCCTGCATTGCCTGGGCTCTGGGCATGTAGTCCTGAGCCCTGAGCCTATTAGCTAGGCTCCATTGTTTCACTGCCGGGCAGCCTTTATATGCGGCCGAGTGTGCACCTTGGCAGTTGGTGCAGTGCTTTGGACCGTTGCAGCTGCCACTTTTGTGGCCACTCTTGCCGCAGGCAGCGCAGACAGCTTTTTTTGGCCGGGCAGGACTTTTGCACGTGGCCCAGGCGGTGGCAGCGGTAACACCGCTGGACTTCGGCAACGTATGGTCGGAGACCATACTCCTGTCTGTTGATCACCAGGTGATCAGGCAGGGTTGTCTCAGCGAGGGTTACCTTCACTGCGCGGGATTTTTCACCGCTTTTAAGGGTGAGGCGCTTTACCTCCACCACCGTCACGTCGGACTCAATGGCCCGCTGGATCTCTGACTCCGTTGCGTCGATGTGGATCGATACAACACCCTCAACTTTAGGGACTGGGACATATCCCCTAATGCTGACTGGCCCAATCTTAGTGGCCTTGGCCAGTCGCTGCTGCTGGCGCTCAGTTGAGCAGCCAGCCAGGAATCTTGTTTTACCGAGGGGCTTGAGGTGTGTCACCTCCCCATAGCCAGCCTCTCGGATCAGGCTTGCAAGCCTGAATGCCAGTCCCGCCAGGCGAGCGGGTTCGCTCTCAATCATCCGGTCCTCCAGTATCACTGGGAACCGGCAGAACACGGGGGCCACTTCTGGCTTCTGTACTCCCCTCCTTCCATGGGGAGCTGCCCTACGCGCTGTCATCTCAGCGTAGGACGGTTTTTTAGTGGGGTTGGCCTTGGCCTCGGCCTCCCCTTTGTTTTCGGCCTTATTCTTGGCCTCCGTTTCCTGGCCAGTCTGGTTGGCCGTGTCATCCAAGCATGGGTCACCCACGCTTTCTAGGTCTGACTCGTGGTCAAGACCTTCTTCTACACCGCTGGAGGAGGTTTCGGAGAGTCTCCTCCCGCATTTCAAGTCGTCGCTCTTGGAGCGTTTGCCATTTTCCCCGTTTCCCCCAGCTGGGGAGTTTTTGTTACGTTTTCCCTTCCTCACCTGCTGCCAGGGTGAGGAGGGCTCATGAACGGGGGCGTCACAGCCCCCGCTGCTGCCAGGCCTTTGCGTTGTTTTAGTGCTGCCGAGGCAGGCACTCGGACTGTACACTTGCCGTACAGTGGTGGCAGGGTGCGGACTGCACACGGCCCGTGCAGTGGTGGGCAAGCTCTGTACAGTGCTAGAGCACTGTGCAGAGCGTTGGAGGAAAATTGGCCTGTGGCAGGCCTTAGCGCTGTTTCAGTGCCGCCGAGGCAGGCACTCGGACTGTACACTTGCCGTACAGTGGTGGCAGCGTGCGGACTGCACACGGCCCGTGCAGTGGTGGGCAAGCTCTGTACAGTGCTGGAGCACTGTTCAGAGCGCTGAAAGAGAGGGTGAATTACTTGCAAAAAACAAAAACGAGAACGGGAAGAGAGAGAGGGAGAGAGTGAGCTAAGAATAAGCTAAGATGGCGGCAGGACTGGTCCTGAGAAGGACAAAGGCCTGACGTCGGTCCTTTGTTCGGTGGGGCGCCAAGTACAGTGTACTCAGCGTCTCTGCGCGGCGTGGCTCGCTCGACTGGCTGGCTGGCGCGGGGCGTCCGTGCGGCTTGGCTGCTACGTCTGCTCTGGTGATGTTTTTCCGTTAGGCCTTCTCTATCTCTTTTGTACAGCCTAACCCCCTCTCCCCTTGGTCACTCAATTACTTTTGCAGGCGGCAGCAGGTAAGGCAGCACCGGCCGCCCCCCCCCCCCCCCACCCCCCCTGTCAAACCTGTTCCAGGAGCCGTGAACACGGCAACTCTCGTGGCTTAGATAGTACACTCACACCTTCTCTCACGGTTCCATGACACTTCAGCGCCACCATTTCAGCGCCAACATTTCAGCGCCACCAATTCAGCGCGACGACTTTTTAGCGCCGTACATTTCAGCGCCAAACGATTAGAGAGAGAGAGAATCAAGAATCAAGAAAACTTTATTTTCCAACGGTAGAGGTAGTTAACGTGAAACAGTCAATTTTCATACCTGCCGTTGCTATTTCTAGTAATATCTACCTAAACAGAAAAGACACACACACACACACACACACACACACACACACACACACACACACACACATGTAATGCAACAGGGAAAAAGCAAAATAGCAATAAAACCATAGGAAATGAAACTACACTCTACTAAGACAGGAACAGTAATTTTAAAAAGAGTGATGAACAAACCAATTACAAGTAGGAATACATGTATGAAAAACCATAGGAAATGGAACTATACTCTACTAAGACAGGAACATTTAAAAATCGTGATGAACATACCAATTACAAGTAAGAATACATGTAGGAATGGGCGAGAATCAACTGTGGGAAGATTAAACATCGTGTGACATAAGATATGTGAAGAAAAGCTGTTTGAAATTTGCTACAGAGCATGCGTGTTTAACATGAGCTGGAAGACTATTCCATAATGCCGCTCCAGAAAATGAAAGACTGCTTTTGAAAATGTCAATTCGAGGCTTTGGAATGATACACAGGTTGTTTGAACTGCCATATCGGGAAGCTGAGCGGTGGCAACAGTCGGATAAATAGTTAGGAGCCTTTCTGTTCCATAGCTTATACATGAAAATTCCTTTGTTGTATAGCAGGTGTTTTGACAAGGGAAGAAGCTGCAGCTGGTTTAGCTTTTCATCAGCTGTAAGATGAGGATTCGGTAAAAGTAGCTTTGCTGCACGTCTATGAAGGGAGTTAAGCCCCTTTAAATGAATGTGGCTGCAACCATCCCACACCGTTGACGCATAGTCCAAGTGAGACCGTATGTGCGCGTTATAGTACATTTTGCGACTCTCCAAGTCAAGGAAATGCCGCAGTTTGGAAAGGGCGAATAGCTGTCTGGATAGGGTTTTGCCTAAGGTGTTAGTGTGGGCTTTCCAACTAAGCTGATTATCAATTGTGATGCCGAGAAGACGATGTTCGCACACCTGCTCTATAGGCGCGTTGTTAAGTACCAAATTCAGGGCCAAAGGGCTGAGCTGGTGCTTTTGACGGGTGGCTATTACCATGGACTTAGTTTTTACAGGGTGTATGAGCATGGAATTAATACAGCACCAGTCCGATATGCCGTTTAGGCCTTCCTGAAGTCGACTACTAACCACAGTAATATCGTTATCAGCGGAGTGGAGCGATGTGTCATCCGCAAACATGTCACATTCAATATGCTTACTAGTCAGATGCAGAGGTAAATCATTAATAAAAATATTAAAAAGTAGAGGACCAAGAATGGATCCCTGGGGTACGCCAAGAGATATGTTTCTGACATTGGAGAATGACCCATTCAGAACTACTTTCTGCTGCCTATTCTCAAGATATGACCGAAAGAAGGAAACAGCGGGTTCACTGCATAAATAACTTTGAAGTTTCTTGATCAAGGTGCCATGATTTACGAGATCAAACGATTTTCTTAAATCAAGAAAGATGGCCCCTGTTACCTGTGCATTGTTCATGTTGGAGAGAGAGAGAGAGAGAACTAGCTAAACACATAAACTAGCTAATCACATTTTTTTAACAAGTTAAACTTTAATGACAAATTATCTAAAACCCATGGTGTCCATTAAAATCACTAAAATCCAAATGGGTCGTTTGGTGTCTCTCCATTGTAAAACATGCCTAGTTAGCCTAAAACATGAACGCAAATGCAAGTCCCTCCATCGTGTCCATGAGAGAACGATCTCCTGAATTGTACTGCAGGATTATGGTTTTCACACGCTTTTTTAAGTCTTTGTACTTTCGCCGCTTCGGGGCAGATGCAACAAAGCAACAACAAGCTTCCTGCTGACAGCGGATTCACGCACATTAACACGTCGTCGTCTCAATTGAAAGCAATAGAAACGACAAACAGGGTGACAACACCTTCACGTATTCGTACACCTTGGAAGTTGATCGGTTTACAAACACAAAGCTGACTGCTTCCTACAGACCTCGTACTGATTGCAAAGCAATCAAAAGGACGCCGCTAACAGCCACCCCCTCGCTCCCACCAAGCCCCCGGCTATTCACTCGGAGGGGGAGGCGCTGTATGGCGCTGAAATGTACGGCGCTGAAATGTACGGCGCTGAAAAGTCGTCGCGCTGAATTGGTGGCGCTGAAATGGTGGCGCTGAAATGACGTGTCACCTTCTCTCACACTTTCTTTCCCCTCTCGCGTGGGGCTAAATAGCAGTTAGACTCCCGCAAATCTTCTCTCTCTCTCTTTCCCCCTTTGCATTTTCTTCGTATACTTGATTCAGAACTTAATTCCCCCTGCCGACCTCCCGTAGTCAAGCCGCAAGTACGAACTTAGCGCTAAGTAAGGCACGTGTCGGCGGACCCTCCTTGAGGGTATTATAGTCAGTTTGACTTGTGTGGTTTTCCGTGTTCTCTCTGACAGCGTAAAGTTTCCGTGTTTCATTCGACTTGGTGTGGTTTTCCGTGTTTCTCCGCCCTGGCGTATCTTTTTCAGTGTTCCATTCGACTTAGTGTAGTGGTCAGCGTTATATGCGGATTTAGTAGCATTTCTCTTGCAAACGACATCCTGACAGTTATATTTCCTGTCAAACGAATCCACGTTAGTGTTGTCTTTTCCTGTTAACTTGTTCTCGCTTTTGTGTATGTGATGTTTTGGGACCTGGGGTGGCCGAATGGTAGAGCGTTGGACTTCTAATGCTCGGGTTGTGAGTTCGTATCCCGGCAGGGGCCAAATATTTGTGCTGGCTTTTTCATCGATGCCCCGTCTTTGATATCACCCGTGTGGTGGAAAAGGACGTTAAACCCCGAAATACCCACCCCACCCAATACCCTATGTGATGGTTGACTGTTAATACAACTCGGAACCTGACTTCAGTTTATTCTCTTCCTTCACTGTGGTGTCAGTTCGAATGTGTGGCGCGAGTGAGTGAGTGTGTGGTCAGTTGTGCTTTCTGTCCGACTTTATGTTCAGCGTGCGCCTGACCGTGGATGCGTGCGTGATAGTATTGCGACCAGAGCGCTTAGCTTCGCTGCCACTGCACGAACACTAAAGCTACGGTCACAACCGGCCGTACGGGCTCCTACGGCGGGTCTACGGCCAAAAATCGTGGCAAATCTTGCGAACGGCGCACGGGCGTCCTGCGAAATTTCCAGGTCGCAAGAAGGCCGCAGAGCGCTGCGGCCGGTTTTCGACATGATCAACAAACTCTACGATCACCTGCGATTTTTTACACACTTGCGTTGGCCGCACGGCCACTGTACGGCCAACACACGATTGCCGCAAGTGCATCGTACGACTTTGACCTCTCGGGGCGAGAAAAATAGGTCACGATGGCCGCACGATGAACGCACAAGTGACGCACGGTTGTCTTGCGTGCTTCCCACGAGGACCGCACGATGGCCGCACGTGATCACAGACCGCAAGTCGGTAGTACGATGTTCCCACGATGCACGCACGTGCTCCCTGAGTGCTCCGCAAGGCTGACGCAAGACCAGGTGCGGGCCCGGGGGATGTTGGTGTGCAATGTTGAAGTGTTGCAGTGCTGTGTCAGTGTCTGTCAAGTTGTGTACGTGTCCATAGATTTGTCAAACTCTCTGTTAATAATATCCAAATCCTCTGATGTCTTCTTTCCATAAACAAACTACATGTATATATGTAGGCTGGTCCCTATATGCATGAAAAACGCGCGTCGGCCATGGCCGTCGAACGACCGACGCACACCACGCGTACAGAGCACTTACGATAGCCGTACGGCGCACGCACGACACCCGTATAGCCCGTGCAAACATCGTCAACATCGCACGAACGTCGTACGAAGGCGTACGACCTCCGTACGATAACTGCGAGGACAACGTACGATCGGTACGGCCGTCGTACGATTTTTGACCAACTGAAATCGCAAGACGTTACCCGTGCGAGACTTGCGGGGAACGTACGCCATCGCACGTATATCGTACGCACGATTTGCAACCTTAATTTTTTTTTTTTCAGATCGTAGAAGCCGCAGGCCGCAGACATTTCGTGGAGATCGCAAGCATAAAAAAAAATCGTGCGGCCGGTTGTGACCGAGGCCTAACACGGCACCATGACCAAAGGAGAACGCTACAGCCGTACGGTGCCTTAGGCAAAACTCGTTACACACCGGACAAAAACAATATTCTTTTCTGGTTATTCTTTAGCACATTTTATTAAAGTTTATCCGTGGCCCCCGCAGATTGAAGCCCCGGTTCCACATCAAGTTATGTTTTGTCCAACTGTACAACGCGTCACCTACAATAAGCGCTACGTACGCTTTACTGCGCACAAAGTACCTGTAATCTTAAGCAGTTTCAAAACGAGACTGATGTTTTTGTTACAGAAAAACACAAAACACTTATCTTAGCCAAGAGAGAAACGTTAAAAAAAACAACCAAAACTCTAGCTTCTGGTTTTATGAAGGTCTCCAACGCGCTGAAAACTCGGCAACTGTGACAAGAGTTACCTCTGAATATGAGTACAGTATACATGGTCCACGTCACATTTTGTCAAATTGTACAATGCGTCACCGACAAAAGCAGTAAATACGCTTTATTGCACACACTTCTTTGGAAGAAGGACGTGACATTTTTAGCATGCGCACTTGATATTTATGCATGCGTGCGTGCATACAGAAGTACGTAAACATAAAGGCCCACACGTATGCAGACATATCATCCTTTAAGCACGCGTACCTATAATCAAATGGAATGGTAGAGCGTTGGACTTCTAATGCTCTGGTCGTGAGTTCGATCCCGGCTGGGGCCAAATATTTGGCTGGCTTTTTCATCGTTGCCCCGTCTTTGATATCACCCGATGTGGTGGAAAAGGACGTGAAACCCCCAACCACCCCCCCCCCCCTCAAATGTGTGCGCAAAGACTTGACTAGCAGGTGTACCGTGCCATCCTTTAATGTGTATGTTCAGTGAACGTTGCACATGACAGAGAATTGTTACTAATGGAGATTATCCTTCCAGTCTTCCCGTCTTGTGCGTGGTACATTTGGATCCCAATAACGGCAAGACTTTGGGCACACTTGTTTGTTGAAGTGCTCCTATTCAGAAATTGGTTTCCGTGCAGGGAGGGAGCACAAGCCAAGACAAATTCATACTTCGGCCGTGGCACAGGGAACCAGTGGCTGGGTTACCTTAATTGTGCGGGTACAGAGCTACACCTCCTGCAGTGTCCATCAAACTACATTTTGGGGTACAACAAATGGAACTCGCACAATCACGATGCTGGCGTGATCTGCCCCGCTTGTAAGTAACACACACACACACACACACACTTTTAACAGTAAACAATAAATAAACAAATAAATAATTAAATAAGCGATCCGAACTACAGTAGCCGTAGTATTATATGACTGTACTTAGTAGCACAAAATTCTTAATTTAATAAAAAAACTGCCAGCTTTCACTTACACCATCTTATTTTTACGCACATAACACAGTGTGTGTGTGTGTGTGTGTGTGTGTGTGAGGGAGAAAGAGAGAGAGAGAGAGAATGACAATGACGATGACAATGAACTTTATTTTCCAACGGTAAAAACGGCAGAAATACACGTTCGAGCTTGCCGTTGCTAAACTACGAGAATATAAGAGCAGAGAGAGAGAGAGAGGGGTGGGTCTTGAGTGTAAACGTACCTTGCACTGGGTTTGCATGCTATGAATTCGGTTTACGCAAATCTTTGCTGTGGCAGTGTGGGATCAGCAAGCTGATGGTGAGTGTCTCTACGGAATCGGCTCTGGAATCATTCACTGACCGTGTGTACGCATTATTTCTTTTATGCAAGGATGAGATTGATATTTTGAATTTCACAAGGGAACAGAACAAAAACACAGTTATGGAATACAATTTTTATGGTTGATGCTCAACCAACTATCATTCATTTAATTTCTGGGCAGTTTTCAACTGAAACAGACTCCTTTGAACAGAATTCGACTTTTATAAAGTCCTAATGAAACAAATTAAATGAATAATGTCAGGCTTGAAGCTTGATGGGCACACTGTTCGCATCGACACTCAAAATTAAAAATTGAAAGCAATCTGAAGTTGGAATAACAACTCATCCTTGCACACACACGGTCTTAGGAAGCTGTCGAAGCAGAGTCCATGGATACACTCACCATCAGGGTCAACCGAAGCCCGCAGGAAAAATTGGCGTCAACGGAATATACTGTGTGGTTTTGAATATGACTCTCCCGTTTTGCGTCCGAGGTAACGTCTTGGGTGATAGTATTAGTCGATAACAATCGCATGCTTCTAAATTATTCCTTCTGTTTCAGAATACCAAATGAGATGAGATGATAAACCTGGTCTGTGGCCATATTCGCACGTATCCCTTATTGTACTGCGCCTGTTTTCATAAGCTCGAGTTGTTTCTCATGGAACTAGACTGTCATCAGTGAGATTTGTAAAGGGAACTAAACAACACTTTCTGGAATTTGTAGTACGATTTGTTACAATTGATTACAGCTATTCTCACAAGAAATCGGTCAGTTTGAATTTTGTGCTCAGTTCCTGGACAATGGCTCAGACAAACGACACATGTACCGTATATCAATGAAATAAATGACTGAAGTTATTTCTTTACCAGTGTGGTGACTTCTTAGCACAGCATAGATTTACGCATAATTATTTCAAGCGGTTCCGCGAGGTCCGCACCTCATTTAGCAGTTATTCCCCATCAAGCTGTGGGATACCGACGAGTATTTTGATCCAAGACGCAAATCAACCCTGAGCTTTAGCGAAGGGTTGATTGCGTCTTGGATCAAAATACGAGTCGGTATCCCACAGCTTGATGGGGTGTAAATGCTTTATCATCCTGTTGTATTTTTCTCCTGCTATGTCGCTCTCTCGGTGCACTCGCAGAGAAGACACGGGATACAACAGGCTGGAACTCCAATACTTTATTAACAGAAGATGCGCAAGAACAAACTCATGAAAGAGGAAGAACCCAGAACGCTGTGCAGTGCTGCTTATATACTAACAGGTCAGATCTAGAACATTCTACAACATACTGGCAAGTACGGAATCTTTCCTGGGTCACGTAATCTGCTGACGTTACTGCACTCGCATGTTCTGGGATGGTCTAGAAATTTCCATCGAAATGCAGTGACTTTTCGCGATCTCTACAACACCTCCCTACCAAAATTGTTGTTTCACAACAAACTTCAACAACAAAGTCTGTCTCTGGGTTTTGGTGTTCTTTTGGATCGTCTGGGGTTGTCTGGACCATACTCAGGAACAGGTGGCTTGGTCCTGGGCAGTCGTGGTCTGCTCTGGTTCTGTGTCGGTGGCACGTTCTCCAGAATCTCCATCGGATGGTCGATCGGGAGCTCAGTGGCATCTGCTGAATCACCAGGTTCGCTGTCCTCTTCAGAAGCGTAACGTGGACGCAACTGTTCCCAGTGTCGTCTCCAAACTGGGCCACGAGGAACTACCTTGACGTTGAAGCAGCGAGTACCCGTAGACTTCTTGACCACTGCTGGTACCCATCTGGGCTGCTTGGCATGGTGAGGTCCATAGTACAGTGCGTATACTGGATCTCCAGCCTTGTACTGCCTGGTCACCTTGGCGACACCTCCAGGGTCCGGAGTCACCTGAGTTTTAGATGCCTCCTTGGATTGCTTGCCCTGAGCTATGTGTGCTGGCGAGGGAAGCAAAGTGTCGATCCTTGTCCGAATCTGCCTGGACATCAAGAGTTCACTCGGAGAGAATCCGCAGGATGTTGGCATTCTCCGGTACTGCATCAGAAACTCTTGAAGTGCTCGCTTCGGGGGCAGAGAAGACTTCCTGAGAGCTTGCTTGAAAGTCTGCACCAGCCGTTCTGCAGCTCCATTGGTAGCAGGATGATAGGGCGCTCCTGTCAGGTGCGTGATCCCACGTTCCTTGCACCAGCTCTGGAACTCTTCAGAAACAAAGGTGGTTGCATTGTCGGAGACCAACGTGTGTGGGTATCCGAAGTGAGCGAAGTCTTCTTCCAGCAGGTCTAGAGTAGCTCTAGTGGACGTGGATGACGTTGGGTGGATGCATGGGTACTTTGAGTAAGCATCCGTGATCACCAGCCAGTTGGTGCCCATGAAGTTGATGGCGTGGTCCACGTGAACTCGGCTCCAGGGCTTCTCTGGTAACATCCAGGGATGAACTGGCGGTTTGGATGGCTTGTTTTGATGTTCGCCGCATGAGTCACATCGTCGACTCGTCATCTCTATTGCAGCGTCGATACCGGGCCAGTATACTGCAGTTCTTGCCAACTGCTTCATGCGTTCCATGCCGAAGTGTCCGATGTGCAGAAGATCAAGGATCTTGGGCTGCAGGCTTTGTGGAATCACAACTCTTGTACCATAGATGAGGCATCCGTGGCAGGTACTGAGAGAATCAGACAACTTCTGGAACTTTCTGACTTCTTCGTTGATCTCAGCGTGCTTCAGCGGCCATCCTTCGCGCACGTAGCGCATCACTGTAGCTATCACTGGATCTTTGCCTGACTCTTGACGAAGGATGTTGGAGTCGAAAGGTTTGACTTGAAGACTGAGAACTCGGATGGCGCACACCATGTCCGTGTCTTCCCCACTCTCCTCCCTGTCAAAGTCGATGTCGTCTCCAGAAGGCAAGCGACTGAGGGCATCTGCATTGCCGTGATCGGCAGTTTTCCGGTACTCGATCGTGTAGTCGAACTGGTTCAGCCATAGGGCCCACCGAGCTAGTCTGTTAGCTGCAAGAAGTGGTGTCCCTTTCTTTGGTCCGAACAGCGCCGTCAGGGGCTTGTGATCAGTCACCAGTATAAACTGTCGTCCGTACAGATACTGGTAGAATTTCCGCAAACCATAGATGATGGCTAGGGCTTCCTTGTGGATTTGGCTGTAGTTTCTTTCTGCAGCTGTAAGAGTCTTGGACACATTGGCAATTGGGCGTTCGCTTCCATCCGGATAGCGATGAAACAGTACTGCTCCAATTCCAACGTTGGATGCGTCACAAGCCAGCCCCACAGGCTTTTCTGGGACGAAGTGTACAAGGACTTGATCAGAGGAAAGCACCTGCTTCAGCTGTTCAAAAGCTGCTTGTTCCTCTTCTCCCCACTTCCAGGGATTTGCCTTCTTTGTCAGGCGGTAGAGCGGCTCTGCCATAGTAGCCAGGTTTGGGATGAATTTCCCGTAGAATTGTACTGAGCCCAGAAAAGACTTCAAGCTTGAGACATCCGTAGGTGGTGGCATCTTCAAGACTGCCTCGACTTTGGATCCTTTGGAGATTCCTTCAGCCGATAGAGTGTGTCCAAGGTATTCCACACTGGGTTGAGCAAACAGGCATTTTTCACGACGGCATCTGAGTCCTTTGTCGTTCAGACGCGTGAGTAGTCGTTCCAGGTTGCTCAGATGATCTTTGGCATCCTTCCCGCTGGTGAGTATGTCGTCTTGGAAGACGGCAACTCCAGGCAGATCACTGGTCAGATTTTCCATGATCTCCTGAAAATAACCAGGTGCTGACTTGATTCCGAAAGGTAGTCGTTGTTGCAGAAGTACCCCACGGTGAGTGCTGAGGGCTAGTCTGCGTTGACTTTCTGGTGCCAGCTTGATCTGGTTGTAGGCATCAGCGAGGTCGATCTTTGTGTAACCGAATCCTCCTCCCAGCTTTTGCATCAGTTCCTCTGGGAGAGGCATTGGGTGACGGTGATCAGCAAGTTGATCGTTGATCCCGACTGAGTAGTCACCACAGATCCGCAGTTTTGGCTTCAGGGCGCCTGCACTGTTTGTCTTACGAATTGGAACTACTGGTGTTCCATAGTCGTTGAACTGGACTGGCTTCCAGACTCCTTTGGCGATGCCTTCTTCGTAGCCTTTGGTCAGGTCATCACGAAGAGCGAAAGGAACCGGCCTTGCCTTGTGAAAAACCGGCTTCGCGTCGGACTTGAACTTGATTTCCAGCTCAAAATCCTTCAGACATCCCAATTCTTCCTTGAAGAGATTTGGGAACTTGTCGCAGAGAGTGTGGCAATCCTTTTGAAGAGAAGCATAAGCTGTGCTGGAGGTCTTCGGATGCGATTCTTTTGCACCCTCGCTCTTGACTTGACTCTCTATGCTCTTCAGTCCAAGGGCATTGTCCACTGAAATTCCCAGAGCCTGAATCGCGTTTCGTCCAAGTAGGTTGAGATCAGGGATCTTGGTGACGATGTAGGGAATGGAGCTCTGTTTACCAGTCACTGGGTCCTTAGTCTGGCCCATGAAGGTGCCCAACACTGGTAGATCGTGCTTGCTGGCAGACTCGTACCGATGTGTGACGTCATCCAGCTTCGGTTTTCCCAGCTGTTTCCAGACTGGCACAGAAACAAAATTTCCCGTGGTTGCGGTGTCCAGCTCCATCGTGAACTGTTGATCCTGGATTGTGACTGGAACGTCCAACCTAGGAGTGTCTTGGGGAACTTCGCCGAGGATGGCTTTGACGAGCTCTGCTTTTGTGATACTTTTCACTGGAGATTTCGCAGATTGTCGTCCCCATTGTTGCTGTTGATGCAGTTTTTTCCTGCAGACAGCCTCCAAATGTCCTATCTTCTGACAGAAGTTGCATTTGGAGTCTTTGTAGTAGCAGTCTGTTGCTCTATGAGACTTTCCACAAAAGCAGACTTTCCACACCTGTAGCAGTTTGCTGAATCGCTGGTCGTGGAGTTAGACTGCAGGTGGTTCTTTGGTCGACCCCCTTTGTTGTTCATCTTGACTTTGTAGACCGGCCTCAGTCTCCATGGCGATCTTGACAGCCTTGGCAAAATCCAACTCGGTATCCTTGACCTTGAAAAGAGCCTTCAAGACAGCTTCGTTGTTGACAGAACATATGAATCTCTGCCTAAGAGCTTCATCTTGTGGATCTTTGATCGAAGGAAAGTCACAGGTAGCCGCGTCTTCACGTAAACGGGCTGCCAGCTCCTGGAGTGTTTTGCCTGGCTTCCGTTCCATGTTGCTCCAGAACTTGAAACGTTCTCGCACTATGAACAGTTTTGGGTCAAATTGTTCTTTCATGAACTCGACAATTTGGTCCATCGTCAGGCTGTTGATGTCCGTTTTTGGATTCTGTTGAGCAGCCAGATTTGCCAGTTGCTTGTAGACAGCCGGAGTCTGATTAGTGAGGAAGACTTGAGCCTTGCGGTCGTCAGGAACGGCGTTGGCGACAAGAAATGTGCAGAACCTTGACCAGTAGTCAGGCCACAGTTCTGAAGTGGAATCAAAGGCAGCGAAAGGTGGAATAGCGGCAGTCGAAAAAGTAGAAGTGTGAGGACGGGTACTTGCGCTGGAATCCCCAGTCGGTGTCTGAACTTGAATCATCTTCATCAACGCACCCATCTGCTCTCTTTGGACTGCTAATTCTTCTTCATGCTGCTTTGCTTGAATTCTCATCTGTTCCTCCATTTGTTCCTTCTGCTGCTCCTTCATTTGTTCCTTCTGCTGTTCCATTTGAATCTTCATCTGTTCTTTCTGCTGTTCTAATTGCTCTCTAAGCAATTTTATCAGCTCCGCTGTCTCTGCCATTGTCAGTCAATTTTCGCTGCTGCAACAGTTGAAGGGGTGCAACTTCTGTAGTTGGAGTTTCTTGAGTACTGGAGAGTACTGTCCCTTCGTAGGTAGATCAATGTCGAATCCTGTCGGCGACGCCAAATATTTCTGTTGTATTTTTCTCCTGCTATGTCGCTCTCTCGGTGCACTCGCAGAGAAGACACGGGATACAACAGGCTGGAACTCCAATACTTTATTAACAGAAGATGCGCAAGAACAAACTCATGAAAGAGGAAGAACCCAGAACGCTGTGCAGTGCTGCTTATATACTAACAGGTCAGATCTAGAACATTCTACAACATACTGGCAAGTACGGAATCTTTCCTGGGTCACGTAATCTACTGACGTTACTGCACTCGCATGTTCTGGGATGGTCTAGAAATTTCCATCGAAATGCAGTGACTTTTCGCGATCTCTACAACACATCCTTTTTTGGGCCAATTTATGGTATATTTTGAACGTTTATCCTGGTAAAAACTGACAGTCGACAGCGGCTGCACATAGCAGACTAACGAGTTTGTACGTCGGCAGAGCACGACGCCGACAGAATAAAGTGCGCCTTTTTCTGCTGGCAAGACGGTGTCAATTCACTCATGAACTCAAATCCAAACAAAAACACAAGTTTTATACTTCCACTAAAGACGCAAACAAACATGCTGACGCTTTCAAGGAAATATAAATTTGCGAGGTGAATGCGAAACCGATCAAAAACAGCTCTGTCTGTTCACGCTTTGCACAATTAGGGCGCGTTCAAGCGGGGGTCTGCTGTCGCGATTCTTCACGAAATCTGAATCTTTGTGAGTGTTTATTCTAATATTTGTTGTACATGTACACCGATTAAAGTGACCTTCCCCAGCAGCTACATTTTATAACTGCATGCATGACTCAAACGATTCAAGACGCTTCTGTTCAATCGGAGATCTATCTAGATCACGAATCCGCTGCCATTCTCTGCGCAGATAGCACACGGCCAAATCAGTAAACAGCATACAGGTCGGTGAGACCAAAGACCGTAGCAAAGACCGTAGATAATAAGACAGGGAACTCGACGCAAAACGCGAGGATCACTCTCTGGGGCACAGAGTCTTTCAGTGGAAAGTACCTCTGTGCACGATGGGGAAATGGCGCTCACTGCGCTACCGTGATGGCCCTAAATTGTCTCGGTGCTCTCAAACACAAGGTCGCGCACTATGTCATCCTTGACCAGCTTTGAACCCAGAGGGATCCTCAATGGCGCAAGTGATGGCAGGCTGTCTTCAGAGTGAAAGTAGGCGTGTTTCTGAATCAGAGACACACATAACATGTCTCTGTCTGAATGGACAGATCTATATTACATTCAGCCCTAGAGCGCGGGTGTGTCTGCTTTTGTAATCGTCTCTTATTCCACCACAAGGCAGGTACGTGATCGTCTGCACCGTGCAATGATACTTGCCTGTAGAGTGCAACACCTTGGCCTGTCAGAGTGCAACCCCCTTGCCGTTTACTCACATCCTGTTGGATCAGTGTACCACGTAAACAGTGCCATCAAAGCGCAACAATAATTGTCCGCTGGCAAAGATTTTGCCCAAACGAAAAGTGGTCGGATATTCAAGACTTCGTTTCAAATCGAATCATATGACACACAAGTCTTCGCTTTTCTAAAAAAATTTCGCCATTTTTTAAAATGGCGCTGGCTGTAAGCAGTCACATTTTCACGCCCCGCCGAAAAGGGACTGCACTCTGGAGCCTACGCGAGGATAGGTAGGAGTTACGTCCCTTGCGTTGATCCTGCTCGTCTCGAGCATGGCTACAGACAGAAAGGGGCAAGGTGGCGAATTCTGCTGCGCCATAGGCTGCAACAATGCACGTTCGAAGAAATCCGGTGCCAACAAGGCATTTTTCCGTTCCCGAGGGGGAGAGAAAGGTAAGCTGAACATAATTTTTATCGTTGCTAGAAAGAAATAGGCGAAAATGGTTCGCTATAGCCCTGGACCTGCAGATTTTTAGATCTAAGATCATCCCCGAGTTCGTATCATATTTCTAATTCTACAAGGAGCACGTGGTCTCACAGTGTAGGCAGGAGAGAATATTGCAATTTGCTATAGGTTCTGGTGGCCAATATCAAGTTTTACAGAAAATGTTTGACACGCAGTGCCCATGCATATCGTCGTACAGGCCAAGTACTTGCTTGATATTTACGCAAACGGTTGTTAAGATATTGGGTACTACATCAACAGGTGCATGAAATGGGTGCAGAACACCAGACGGGAAGATCTGCTGGGGAAGCAGCCAGATGAGCTGATTAAAGTACACCTGAGATTCCACTTTACGCAGTGGCCACACTGCTCCATATGGTCAAAAGAATCTGCTGTGCATGGTTACATTGTTAAGGACAACTGAAATATCAGGATTCCTTTTATGCTTGTATTATTACCTGCCAAAAGAGGATTTTTATTACTTCTTCTGTGGAAGTCTTTCTGGTGTGCACTCCTTTGGTGGCTTTCTCACTGTATGGGGTGTATTTTTAGGAAGAGCAAATGCAGTTTTCACTGCGTTCCAGGTCAGCCTTCTCCATTCTGTTACAACTGTGAACTGCGAGTCCTTTTTTTTTTGGGGGGGGGGGGGGGGCAGGTTATGCTGTTAGAAACTCATGACTCATTTGGAGACTCTTTTGAAGTTCTGAATACTCTGGCAGAGTCTGCCATCATATACATGTATAAATAAACGTGGAAATGTTAGCGGTTCTTCCTCTTGCATTCTGTGTGTGTGTGTGTGTGTGTGTGTGTGTGTAAGAAAAAGGTGAACAGAACTATATCAAATCTTTCTTTGTCTTGCAATACATAGCAGTCAGCAGTGTTTTGTTTTGTTTTGCTTGTTTGTTTGTTTGTTTTTTTGTTTTTTTGGGTTTTTTTTTTTTTTTTTTTGGGGGGGGGGGGCGTTTGGTTTCCTCAGATGGCAGGTAGCCTGACAATGGTGATGTGCTACAGTGTGTGGCATGTCGCTCGGCGCACTTGGGCTGCCGGACACGACAAATGTGAACCTCCACCACGAAATGAGTCTTCTTGTGCTATTTGTTCATGTTACAAGACGACTCATTTCGTGGTGGAGGGTCACAAATAGCTTAATCATATCTAAAAACCAATATCAGCAAGCCATTCAGACATCTAAGATGCCACAAACGTCGATTTTTGTCTCGGATCCTTGTTTTTCATGCACAAAGTCAAACAGATAGACGCGCACAAAACAGATCCAACAGAGGGACGTTACACGCTGAGCAGGACCAGCGCAAGGGACGTCACTCGCTCTCCGATCTCGTAGGCGCTATGAAGGAGTTCCCTGTCTTATTATCTATAACTGTCCGAATTTTGAGTAAGGATTGCTTGCTAGGTACAGGCTACTGTTCTATTGTACTTGTACAACGAGTTTATGAAGTTGGAAACACCGATATGCCGAGTCAAAATGTTTCGTCGTCGATGATGTTGAGCGAGTTCTCCCCGAGGAGTAGTAATACATGTACACGCTAATCGATGACGATGGGTTTTTTTTGCCAAAAAGGCTGTATCTCTGTTCTGTCTGTCTGAAAGAAAGAACCTTTTTGCAGGGAAGCATGCCTGATTGTCATGTGATGTGCTCTGTGTCACATGACTTCTCAAGTACTAGTACAATACGGACACTTATTACACAGGAGAGATCAAAGAAAAAGAGGCCGCCATGGATGATAAAACTCCTTCCTCCTTCTCTAATCTTTTCTGGCTCCTTTAGTTTATCTCTCCTGTAGCTTAAGTTTCATTTATTACTGTGTTAATGGTGTTGTGGGTAAAATACCTGAATAATATGCAATCGGCATATGGCTTCTGAGTCAATAGTGGAGAGGGTAGAGGGTCTAAGCGTGAAATGCCTTGAGGGCATATGGACGAGTGTGTGTGGGGGGGGGGGGGGTTTCCAATTTTTCGTCATTTTGACCTTCGTCGTACGTCGTTTAGAAACTTGGGAACCGTGCATGCGGTTACGGTTACACCCATACTTTAAAAAAGAAAACGCGCGCCTTTCGTCGTGTGCGCTAACTCAAGCAAACCTTTTCAAAAGGAACAAAACTGAATTGAATCAAACTTGCTTATGCGCACACTAATATGATGGTTTGTACAGACCGGTTGTTTACGGAAGATTTTGTCAGATAAAGTGTCTTACACTTATTTTGTGGGGGCTGATCTCATCATCGTATCAGCCCGCCATTTCAGTAATATGCGCAGTTTCAATCTGCGGCGACATTCATTCGGTCATACAAATATGTTGATTTTTCTGTGCATTTCTTTCTTTCTTGTGTATTGACTTTACGGTTACACTTATGTTTACCCGACTCTACTCGCGAAATTCCTTATCAAAAAGTATGGGTGGTTTTGTACCCACGACGTACCGTGAGGGTTATCAATGTTTTAGTAGTGGCAAGCATAAATTAAAACATAATGCACTACGATTTAGGGGGGGGGGGGGGGAGAGAGAGAGAGAGATGTACCTTTTTTAAAAAAAAAATTGAAGGATAAAAGATGAGGTGTACAGACCTGTTTACAATCTCGTCCTTGCTAAGCTACAGACCCCCCACCCCCTTCCCACTACCCCCCCCCCCCCACACACACACACACAGACACAGACACAGACACTAAATAAACATTGGAGATTCAAACAGTAAACAAACAATAATCAACGACAAGAAGAAAAGGAAACGGTAATGACTGCGAAGTGGTTACAAGTTAAGCAAATAAAAGCGACATAAAAGGGACAGAAACCACTTAACCTTCACAAAGAACGGCACAGGTCAACGTTTCGGCTTTCGCCTTCTTCAGGACATAAACAAATGGGACATAACTTCAACAAACAAAAGGTAACTCTGCGGACGTACTGACATACACGGCGCGGGAAAAAAAGACAACAAAAAAACGGTGAGCGAGAAAAGGACCAGAAAAAATAGTAAAAATATCACAACACCCATCCTTTGGTGACAAAAGACTGTGTGTGAAAAAACAAAAAACAAAAAACAAAATAGTCGAACACGCTTAAGTCGAATTCGCAGGGGAAATGGATTTTTGTTCGACGTATCCGAAGTTCGACTGTGACGACGGATAAGGTCGAATTTCGACTCTAGCTTCGAGTTAAGCGAGTTACACCTTTTCACCCCCCTGATTCGGTTTGGAAACTGAAATTTATTTTCCCTGGTCAACATGAGCTTACTGCTGCTGCGTTGGTATAGTTCGCCCCCTTTTGTCATTTGCACCTGCTATAAATGCACTGCGTAGCTATTTTGTTCACTTTGAGTTTACTTTCAGTTCAGAGTATTGGCTTGGTCTTACCATAGTCACACATGCAATGCAGAGGAAGGAGAAAGCCAAGTTTTTCTGATGGCTGTTTCGTTCTGACATGAAAACTGCCTGGCACCAAACGGTGATAAGTTTCCAGCGTATGTTTTCTTCTTCTTTTCTAGTTTCACTGACTCTTGTTCTGCTTGTAAGATGAGCAGCGTCATCTGTGCGCGCGCGCGCGTATGTGTGTGTGTGTGTGTGCGCGCGTTCGCAGTCATATGGTCGCATGTGCTCAATAAATTCTAGTGCAACGTCATACAGACCCATACCCTTAAGTAAAACACGCTTAAGTCGAACTTCGGATACGTCGAAGCAAAAAGTTTTTCCCGGCCAAACTTGCTCTTTGTATGACTAAATTTTCCACGGATAAGTCGAACGAGTACTCAAAAACGGATAAGTCAAAACTCGGTTGTGTCAAACGAAATCTGCAATTTTTGCCTCGGATAAGTCGTATCAGTCGCTGGCAGGGGAATTTCTTTTTGTCCCTGTGATGCATCAGCGCCAACACGGCTTGCACGGAGATTTTACATTTTCCGTGCAAGTACATGTACAGGTTGACAGTGTTATGTGTCCTGCGGGCCTTAGGGCTGGTTGTCTGATCTCTGAGGTTTTCTGTCGCCAGTGTTTAGGTGATTTGCCGTCGGATTCGGAGGGTAAGCAGTGCGTTATTCCTGGTGTGTGAAATGTGTGTATGTGTGTGAGAGAGAGAGAGCGAGCGAGCGAGAGAGACAAAGAGAGAGAGTTTGCCGGTGGGTGCCGTTAGAGTTGGATCTTTCTGCTATTTGACTGCGTGTGTTTATATGACGTTGCACTAGAATTTATTGAGCACATGCGATCATATGACTGCGAGCGCGTGCGCGCACACACACACACACACACACACACACGCGCACACACACACGCGCGCGCGCGCGCACAGATGACGCTGTTGATCTTACAGGCCGAATAAGAGTCAGTGAAACTAGAAAAGAAGAAGAAAACATAAGCTGGAAACTTATCACCGTTTGGTGCCAGGCAGCTTTCATGTCAGAAACAGCCATCAGAAAAACTTGGCTTTCTCCTTCCTCTGCATTGCATGTGTGACTATGGTAAGACCAAGCCAGTACTCTGAACTGAAAGTGAACTCAAAGTGAACAGAATAGCTACGGAGATTCGATGACATGGCAGCTTACACAAGCGTATTGAATGTAACAAATCCTAACAGTAAGGCTCAGTATAGTTTGCACCCCTGGGCCGTACTGGGCAAACTATTCAAACGCAACCACACTCATTTAGTACAGTTCGCCTGCTTAGATCGGTTTAGGGTTAGGTTTAGATTTAGGGTTGGGGTTACCTTGTGGTAATGGTGCAATCGCTATGTTGTTTAGACGGTCGCAGTGCATTTACAGCAGGTGTAGATGACACAAGGGGGCGAACTATACCAACGCAGCAGCAGTAAGCTCATGTTGACCAGGGAAAATAAATTTCAGTTTCCAAACCGAATCAGTGGGTGAAAAGGTGCAACTCGCTTAACTCGAAGCTAGAGTCGAAATTCGACCTTATCCGTCGTCACGGATAAGTCAAACTTCGGATACGTCGAACAAAAATCCATTTCCCCTGCGAATTCGACTTAAGCGTGTTCGACTGTATAAACACAAGCAGTCAAATAGCAGAAAGATCCAACTCTAACGGCACCAACCGGCAAACTCTCTCTCTTTCTCTTTGTCTCTCTCGCTCACACACACACACACACACACACACACACACACACACACACACATTCATTTCACACACCAGGAATAACTCACTGCTTATCCTCCGAATCCGACGGCAAATCACCTTCATAACACTGGCGACAGAAAACCTCAGAGACCAGGGGCACAGGGTCACATCTCACGCCTAGCTCTGTTCTTGCACGTGTTTCTCGCCAATGTCGTTTTCTACCACCCAAGATAACCAGGGCCGCGTTTCTTACG
Organism: Batillaria attramentaria; assembly: GCA_018292915.2. NCBI lineage: Eukaryota > Metazoa > Mollusca > Gastropoda > Batillariidae > Batillaria > Batillaria attramentaria. Next base: position 174,142 of record JACVVK020000360.1, read on the forward strand.
CAAAGGCGCTCGCGGGCGCTTGCGGAGGTCGCTTTGCCTCGTTGGGAAACGGCCAATTAGAACCAAGGCGCTTTCAAAATGGCGGCGGAATCACGAACACGGTTGTTGGCAAGGCTGAAAAGGAAGACTGAAGAAAACTCTAGTGCTTGCAGCTATCAGTCATCTTTTGAGCGCAGAAGACGACGTTTTTGAGGAGGAGCAATAATTACTGGCTTGGAGCATGATATACCGCTAGTATGCATGTTCTGCTCGATGCAAAACGGAGACGTAAGGCACCATTACGTACTCACTTTGACCACTCCTTCCCCACAAACACGCACAACATATCCCTGAATGACTGGCGACCACGGCCCGGTGCAATTAGCTCAAATTATTTTCGTATACTATTCTGCACAATTACAAGTTGGGACAGAAGGTCTCCATCCACCCGCAAATTCATTTTAAGCCATTTCTTAGTTCCACTTCAACGAAGCCTTCGGTGGGCGCCGCCATCTTTGTTTACATGGAAACTGACCACGTGACCTTTTGCTCGCGGCGAACTTGCTTCAGACTCCGCACGCGAGCGCTTTTTCTGCACGCCGCGGGCAAGGTGCATGTAAACGGTTTCATAGGAAAGCGCCCCGGAACGTTTCGAAGCGCCCGCCTTAAGAAACGCGGCCCTGCCCTAAGGCCCGCAGGACACATAACACGGTCAACCTGTACTTGCACGGAAAATATAAAATCTCCGTGCAAGCCGTGTTTTGGCGCTGATGCATCAGGAGGACAAAAAGAAATGCCCGTGCCAGCGACGGGCACGACTTATCCGAGACTAAAATTGCAGATTTCGTTTGACATAACCGAGTTTTGACTTATCCGCTTTTGAGTACTCGTTCAACTTATCCGTGGAAAATTTAGTCATACAAAGAGCAAGTTTGGCCGGGAAAAACTTTTTGCTTCGACGTATCCGAAATTCAACTTAAGCGTGTTTGACTTAAGCGTATGGGTCTGTAATTAAAAAAAAAAAATGTGGGGCAGAAAAGAACAAAAAAGAATAGTGAAAATTAGCAATCACAACACCCATCCTTTGGTGACACAAGACCATGGACTGTGTGTGAAAACAGTTCAGAGGGTTATGTTACGGCTTTTCGTTCAATAAAGCTTTTGTGGCTTCCATCTGCATTCTTACACATGCCCTGTTTGCTGAAACAACCAAACGCTTTGCACTGTGGCATCTCGAACACAAAATAATACTCTGGAACAACCCGCTCAAAGCTGGCACTGCCGACAGTGGTGGTCGAGTGACGTCACCGTCAGCACCTTTCCCGTCTCATTCGCGAAAGAGTGCAGCAACATGGCGCAGCCCAGGAACCGAAAGTAGAGGGTGTTTTCGGCGCATTTTTGAGTAAATGGTACTTTGTTCACGAAAACTTTTGCTGTCTAACACCTTAGGACCTCAGTATCTGTCATTTAAACCCAATAATGCTCTTGACTTGCCGTACCCTTTAAATATGACAGTAACTGGCCTGTGGCTTATGCACGGCGACGCCACAGACAGACGCGATATGGAGTCGCACATTATTCAGTGCCTGGGAAGCCAGCCCCCGGGTGGTTTGAACGAAAAGCCGTAACATAACCCTCTGAACTTTTTTTCACACACAGTCCATGGTCTTGTGTCACCAAAGGATGGGTGTTGTGATTGCTAATTTTCACTATTCTTTTTTTTTTTTTTTTGGTTCTTTTCTGCCCCACATTTTTTTTTAAATTTTTTTTTCACACACAGTCTATGGTCTTTTGTCACCAAAGGATGGGTGTTGTGATATTTTTACTATTTTTTCTGGTCCTTTTCTCGCCCACCCCCTTTTTTTTCCGATGGGTTGTATAGTTACTCCAGGATTGCATAATCCAGATTAAATCCTACATCATGTACACGTTTTAGTTTGCGCTGTATTTTGTATAGAATAGTTTTATTTTCATTATTGTGTCTGCGTGTTTGCTTGGGTCTATTTTCTCATACAGCGGGAACCAAAAGTGGAAACCAAACTTTGAAAATAAACACAAGACATAAGGCCGTTTCGGTTATCGTTTTCGTCAGACAAGCAGAAACTACAAAGTGCCTTTTATGTTGTCACTGTGTTTTCTGTGTGTTCCTTGTTTGTTTTCAGCAAGGTAAAACATTTCCATGGTACTTTTTAAGAGGTTCTTCTTGACGCTAACATAAATTTTATATTTTTGTCATCACCAATCCTGAAGAACAAATCCATGTGTTTTTAAGTTGTTTCTCTATAGAGAAACAACTTTATGAGACGGGGCAGATTTTGCTACGCGCAGCAGCAAGTTTCAGTGATACAAAACAAGACTGTGACATTTCTTCACACAATACTTACTTTCACGCACACAGTGACGTAACGAAATCTGCGTCATAGACACCTTACGTGCACACTATGCTGCTGCGTTCTTTTTGGCGGGAGTTGTGAGACGTGTGTGTGTGTGTGTGGACGGATGTAATGATGGCTATCTCCTAAACCACCTCGTTGGAGGCCTTTTTACTTTGAGATAAAATGGGAATTCACCTTCTCCAGAGCTACCTTTCACGATTTTTAGCCTGCCGCATTTTCAGAACAGTTATCGCCGATTTAAAAAAATCGGTCATGTTACGAATTTTTTTCCAAAAAAAAATGTTCAAATGGCTTCATTTTCTGAAAATGGGAAGATCATCCAATTATACTGCCTGTTCTCGTAGCACAGCTCTGTAGCTCTGACAGGTTTTGTGTAAGAAAAATATTTCCGAGGTAAGGGAGGTTTGCATATAAATTCAAATATCTGTGAAAGGACTCCTTCAAATTACTCCTCATTCCGGTATTTTTGTCACTTGTGCCAACTGCACATATGACATGAACTACTGCACTATTATACTTTAGTATTAAGAATAACAGAGCTTTTAGATAAACACATTTTTTCACGTTTCTGCGAGAAGAGCCGGTCAAAAAAAGTTCCAATTTTGCAATTTCGTAAGTACAATCCAAGGCACTTAAGTCCACATTTCATCAGCTCTCTAGATCTTTCAGATTTTATGTCAAAATTAATTCAGTCACGGAAGTCACAAAAGCAACAAGGAAATCACAAGATATGAAGAAGTATCATCGGGCGCGTAGGAAGATGCTGAGAGGAAGGGGGGCCCACTAAGTCGGGTGAGCCAGTAATACGGCCGGGGTGAAGAAGGGGGGGGGGGGGGTCACGTTGTGTGTGTGTGTGTGTGTGTGTGTGTGTGTGTGTGTGTGTGTGTGTTGACTGCCAAGGATTGTGTCCTGCGCCGGACAGCAGAGCAGGGGGGGCCCCACCACTGGCGGGCCAACTCTCCTCTTATCAAAAGCAAGGGGGGGCCCAAAGATATTCGGGCCCCCCTTCCAAAAATCGAACGGGGGCCTGGGCCCCCAGGGCCCCCGTGGTTCCTACGCCCCTGAATTCATCTGTCAGACGAGCAGCGTGAGGCTGACGTCAAATGTTTGGTTCACAGACAAAATCTGCAAGTATCGTCACTGCTTCCGACATTTCATCAGCCCTCTAGATCTTCCAGATTTCACGTGAAAAATAATTCAGTCGGAGAAGTCACAAAGCCAACAGGGAAATCACAAGACATGAACAAGCATCCTCAGACGACCTCAGTGCTAGAGGCTGACGTCAAAAGTTTAGTTCACGGAATTGACGTCATCTCTCTCTCTCTCTCTGTATGACCCACAGACGTATAGATCTATCTCTATACGTCTGTGGTATGACCTGCCTGAGGCTGACGTCAAATGTTTAGTTCACGGAACTGACGTCTCTCTCTCTCTCTCTCTCTCTCTGTGGGGAGCCAGGGTGGCCGAATGGTAGAGCGTTGGACTTTCAATGCTTAGGCCGAGAGTTCGAATCCCGGCCGCTGGGGCCAAATATTTGTGCTGGCCTTTTTCTCGTTGCCCCGCCTTTGATATCACCCTTATGTGGTGAAAAAAGACGTTAAACTCCTAAACACCCACCCACCCACCCTCTCTCTCTGCCTCTCTCTCTCTCTCTCTCCCTTCTTCCCCCACCCGGCCCCACCCCCAGTCACGTGGCTAATCGGTCGAGGTCGTAGAGGATCTAGTGTCATTGGTAGAACTTGGAGAGGGGAGAACCGGCAACAATAACAACAAAACAGACAAAATAAAATGAAGTTTGGAGAAACAACTTTGTAGGACGGGGCCGTTCCTCCTTGTTGTTTGCTACTGAGAGTCAGAAGTAAGTTAGTAAATGTCAACTCTAAAGGTACTTGATGTCATTTTAAGAGAAATAAAGCAATACCTGCACAACAGAACTTGTATCATTTAATTATCCACAGCGAGAATGTTCTGTCATAATATTTTCATAATCTGCGTTTTGCTGATGCTGAGCCCAGGAGCAAATAATGTCCACTGTGTCAGACTGGTATTGGGGTCGAGCTACATTTTCCTTTATACTGTCCCAGTCTTTCTGACATACGCCCCCGGTTTATTCATAGAAAATATTGGAACCATCCAAGCAGCTTTCGACTGACTTTGCTAGTGGCCTCAAGTAACTATTATGCAGTTAAGAACCTGGCATTATATATTTTTCTAGCTTTAAGAATAAGACAACAGTTGCTCAGCTGAGTGCACTTTGGTTATTTCATGTACAAGTATTGATGTGTTTAAGAATGTCTGCATGTCACTCTCAACTTTGAATGGGCCTAAGGCCTATCAATAAACAATTCTGATTCTGAATCTGTAGACGTGGGGAAACTGCCTACAATATGTATGGTGTACATGGATTCTGTGGTGGTCTGTGATCATGTCAACAGAGGTTCGATTCCAAAGAGGAAAGAGTTCGATCAATGGGTTTTGGGCCAGTCTTGTTTCTCAGCAAGTCCCAGTCTGGTCGTATTATTCATACACAAAGCGAACAGCCAGAGTTGTAAGGGTCACGCTGGTACTTTTATAACTAATGCATGGACGTGTTCATGGCGTCCGTTCCGAAAGTAAAGGCCAACTCACTAGAAAGAGGTTAAGCGGAGGCAAGGAGTTCTGTCCCTCCTAAAGAACATTGTGTGATCTTTCAGTGTTGTATTGTACCAGCTGTTTTTCACTGTCAATCAAAGTCATCTTTACCAACAGCAATAGTGTTTTTGGCGTGAAGAGGGGGCGGTGGGGAGGGTGGGTTATGGGGGGGGGGGGGGGTCGGAGTGTGTGTGTGTGTGTGTGTGTGTGTGTGTGTGTGTGTGTGTGTGTGTGTGTGTGCGTGCGCCCGCGTCACTACAATAATTTGACGTCACTCACATGCAGTTTGTAGTATCAGTTTAATAATTCAGATACGGTTCGCCGCCGTCACGATATATGCAGGCATATTAAAGTAGATCACAATATGAGTAGCGTACATTTTGTATGTGCTTTACGAATAAACATTTCTTTCCATTCAGGATACAGTACACGATCTGCACCCTTTGCTACAAATGTATACATGATTCTGCCCAATCCTATTTTTCTGAACTGATCCATCTTTACACTCCGTCACGCTCCCTCCGGTCTTAAAGATCTGTGCTCCCAACAAAAAGCTTTCCGAAGTGTGGAAGTTTTTTACAGAGTCGACCGTGCAAGCACAGTCAACTCTGTCACAGTTGCAGAGTTTTCAGCGTCCCCGAAACCCCAGTAAAAGCCAAGGGCAGCGTGATTCACAGCTCGTTTTGCGTTTTGACACTGAGCGAGAAAGATCGTGCAGCACTCAACACCCCAAAAGCCAAATAGTGTCACGGCAAACTCGTGCACTGGTTTTCTAAGGGTCCCCGAGGCGCTGAAAACTCTGCAACTGTGACAGAGTTGACTGTGCTTGCCCGGTCGACTCTGTAAATTTTTTTTTTCACACTTCGGAAAGCTTTTTGTTGGGAGCTTAGATCTTTAAGCTGACAGTCTCGCCCTGGAAATAATAAATTATACCGCACTATAGACTTTCTACCTCTGGTACTTGAGCAGTCGGGGGTGAGCTCGAGCTTACTCGGGACCAGTCATGGAAAATCAGAGAGGAGAAATTATCGTAATTACTCGATAATTACAGAGACTTTGCCAGTGAAAGTTGTATGTGCGTGTTGGGTACATGTCGAGTACAAGATGCCTGCAAACAGTTTTGATTTCCGTGCTGTATGTGGTTTGTTTCGATCGATTTACATTCCCTTCATGGCTGAGCGAACACAGTTGGCGATTGACATGCGTGTCCGTGTTGTGAAGGTGAGCAGTCGGCGAATGTTCCTACTGTTTGTGTTTGTGGCTCACCTCTTGCTACAGTGTGGGGATATTGAAGCCAACCCTGGGCCCCCGCCCCCAACCAGCTAGGATACTACCCCTGCGTCAGGACAGTCGTCCACGAACGGTAGTGGTGAAAGTACTGGTGGTGGTGGTGTTCAGTTCGAGGTTAGATTCTAACCCGGGGCTAAACTCCCTAACCCCGACTTTTACATGCGGGCCCTGGACTCTCAATGCTCGGGTCGTGTGTTCGAATCACGGCAGGGGCCACATATTTGTACTGGCCTTTTCCTCGTTGCCCCGTCTTTGATATCTGCACCCTTACGTGGTGGAAAAGGACGTTAAACTCACAAACACCCACCCACCCTCTGTTCATGTTCACTTAATGTATCTTTAAACGTGTAGTACTATTAATAATTAGGTTACAAGTATATCATCATCATCATCATCATCATGTAGAAACTGGTGGTATCAGGGCTTAACACTCGCTATTTGCCGCAAAGGCCCGGTCGAAAAAAAAGTTTCCTCAATTACGCTTACCTTGGCAGTTTTCACCGTGACCTTTTCCAATCCTCGCCTGTCCCTCTGCAATTCTGGTTCTTTCCGGTTCGTGATCCCGGCAAATGTATATAAGGATGATTTGTGTCTAGTAAATTCAAGTCTTACCTCTGTTGTGCGGCATGGACAAGAACGTGAACTGTGAGACGAATAACATTTTACAAACATTCTTGCGTATGCATCTACACGCAGAGGTCAACATTAAGTTCCATTAAGATAAATACGCATGAGTGTTAAGACAGCGCTACAAAAGAAAATTACCATATGAAGAAGACTCTTTGCTTTTTACCTACACATATAAGAAAGCCTCCTACTGCGTCAAAAACCAAACCAAAAAAAAAACAAAAGAAAAAACAAAACCCAAAAAACAAAAACAAACAAACAAACAAAAACCCCAAGGTGTTTCACACAGATGCCGCCAGTATTGAGTCAATAGTCTTCCCAAAGTCTACTTTGGATGTGTGTAAACTTGAAATGTTGCTATAGACACCACGTGACTTCTACGGCCTGCCTCAATTTTGAGTCCACCACTGATTGCAAACCGCTGGAGCGCGTCGGGCCCCCGCCCCTTCTGTTGGACCTGAACCAACGTAGTCATTCACGCTGGTTCTGACGAACAATGACGAACCGAAATATGTTCGCACATATCTTCATGATGTCATGCTTTTGTTTTGATAATCAGCTCAAGTCGATCTGTATGCTAACAACTGTTAAAACGTGTCCCTTTAATATGCCAAGTACTGATAGCCAAGGACTTCTACTTCCACCAGTACCAGTCGCTCAGTTGGCTTCTGGATTCGCAAGTAGCGGCCACAAGTAGGTTGCGCGCAGTTGAGGGTTTCTGTAGCTCCTGCTGGCATTGAGCCTGTGTAGTGGTAGCACAGGAGGGCTTGAGCTGAAGGGTTGTCCACTGGATCATGACAGAAGATCTCCACATCGAAGTCCCCGAGTTCTTCGACTGTGAAAACAGATTTTCACTCGTTGAGAAAGCTGAAGACCATTCTCGAAAGTGGCTCGGAGAGTTTCGTATCTGGTGTGTGTGTGTGTGTGTGTGTGTGTGTGTGTGTGTGTGTGTGTGTGTGTGTGTGTGGTTACTTCCGGCTTTCCTGTTTGTTTTGTCTGTCAGCTGGTTTGCTGACTTGTTTAATAATAATAATAATAATATTTGTAACGCTCTCGCAAGAGCTCAGGGCGCGTACGTAAACTACACACACACACACACACACACACACACACACACACACACACACACACACACACACACACACACGCACGAAGATTTTTTTGCAGGCGGAATGCAGAACTGGAGAGCGGGTTTGTATGTTTCATTATTTTCCTATTTGTTCTGTAGTGTTTCGTGTTTGAAAAAAGAACAGATATTTTGGAATTGCCTATTTACAACCATAATTGTCATGATTTTTTTTTCTTCATTTTCTCAAGGTGCTCTGTCTTATAGCGCATCCCATGATGTGGATTATTACACGGCACTACAGGAGCCGTCGTTCCCGGACCTTTTAAACGCCATGACAATAAGGAAGGAATGCCTACACACTGTCAAGCCGCCCCAGGCTACTTTAAGGGTGCAGCTCCTTCCCTCTGGAACAACTTACCAGCTCCCCTCAAGAATCAAGACATTCAAGCGGAACCTCAAAACGCACCTCTTCTCTCATTTAAAAAAAAAAAAGAATGTATACCTTTTGTGTATTTTTTTTCTTTTCCCCACCCCAAAAGCACCGTGAACATGCAGCAAGCATAGAAGTTGTTGTTGTTGTTGTTTTAGGGCCCTAGAAATGGCCAATCATCACGATTATCATCACATGGACATCAATCAAACCATCATCGTCAGCATCAAGCATGCATAAGAAAAAAAATCCCAAGCTTTAGGAGGAACTTACAGCAACAGTCGACCCTGTGGGTGACCTTGACGGCATGGATTTCCACGTTGCTCTCCAGATCCACGATCCAGTATGCCGGACTCTGGCCATTGGCAGTGTGAGCAAAAAAGTAGGAACCGCCATCCACAGCCTTGTCAGAAGTGTAATAATTGCCGTATTCTGGAGGGTATGTCGAGCTCTGCCGTGTGGGTTTATGCAAAGCCAAGTTCTGTGCACTCACACCTGCATCGAAAGAAATGAAACTTAGAGTATAAAACAATTAAAAAGAAAAATTTGGTCATATAACAGCCATTATAAACAACAGCCAGCCAAAGAGAACGTACCAACATAGTGTGCACGTAAGCTGTCTATGACGCACATTTCGTTACGTCACCGTATGCGCGAAAGTATACATGTATTGTCTGGAGAAACGTCATAGTTTTGCTTTTTGTCACTGAAACTTGCTGCAATTTCCCATGTTCGCTTCGGTTCGTGCATACTGAGCCCTCTTCGCCCACGGATAAGTCAGACTTAGGAATGGTCTCCCCCTGCGCATTGGATTTCTGGCGTGTTCGACTGTACTCTATCCGAGTAAGACTTTTCAGTACAGCAACATCAGGGAGGCAGGATAGCCGAAGGGTAGAGGGTTGGACTGTGAATGCTCGTGTCGTGAGTTCGAAGCACGGCCAGGGCCGAATATTTGTGCTGGCCTTTTTCTCGTTGCCCTGGGCCGTCTTTGACATCGCCCATACGTGGTGGGAAAGGACGTTAAACTCCTAAACACCCACCCACCCGCCACGACATCAGAAAACATGAAAGACCCAGAAAAAAAGCAAGGAAAACCTGATCGGACAGCGAAGAACGACGTCCGTGAACCAGCACAAGGGGAGTTCACTCCTTGTGGTCTAGGCAGGCAAGAGTGTACTTGACATTCGGCAGACGACTTGCAGAAGGTGACGGCCGCACAGCACTGGTTGCTCTGACATATGACAGCACACTCCAGCTTTGAGCGGGAGGAGGTCCCAAACGACTGACCGTCGGTGAAGAGGAGGTCATCCAAGTCATGGCTTCGTTTACCAGTTCGTTGTCTAGCGCCATGTTCGTTTTCTGTGGTGGCCTCAGCAACGGCAACAAGCACGAGGACGATGGCGTGTAGCAATAGCATCGTGTAGCCAGCAGTCTCTTCTGTCTTTTTGTCTTCTGTTTTCTGTGGCTCTGGCTAGGAGACCCGTCTTCCAAGCTGAAGCACCCAGTTGTGTGTGTTTATTCTCATCCCAGCGTGTATTTATGCAAAGTAACCTGTCCACAGGCATGCGCAGTCACAGTGTTAAATTCGTCCCATACTTGCTCTTACACAAGGCCAATGGCAGCGCGTGCTAATGTTTAAGTGTCTGTGAAACAGAATGTCCAGTTGCCAAGCGATGGGCTGTTTTGAGTGGCCAGATCAATCGTACACGGTCACACGCAGGCACACGCTGAGCACTGTCACGTACGAGTGAAAGCTGAGGGATTAGCATCAGCGCTCCTCACTCGATCTACGCTGAAGGGGGGGGGGGGGGGGGCATGGTTTGATCGTGGTTATTTTTGTTTTCTTTGGACATCCAACAAATGCATTCTTTTTTCAGTTTTGTCGACAAGGATTCAACCGTTAATACAAAACACGTTGCATAGGGATCGTGTTTGTTCAGATTATGAACACAGTATCTGGGGTTCCAATTGTTCGCATTCGATTGACCTCAGCGCCAAAGGCAGTCCTATACTGCGTCTGCGTTAAGGTTGGAAAACTGCGTGCATACAAAATTAGACCCTCTGCCTCTGGCAATCAAAACTGGAAAGGAAGAAGAAGAGGAACACACACACACACACACACACACACACACACACACACACACACACACACACACAGAGGGGCACACACACACACACACACACACACACACACACACAGTTGGACAAAGACAAGTCAGTGTGTCTGTGCTGGTGCGTGACCATGCAAACAGAGGTTCATCTAGAGTTTCTAGAGTTTGTCAGCAAGTCCAAGTCTGGTCGTACTCTACACACACAAAGTGAGCGGCCGCACACGTCAGGGTCACAATGGTTCTTTTATGACTAATGCATGAGTGTTGCCGTGGCGTCCGTTCCGAATGCAATGTTCAGAACAATACAAAAAGAGACATGAGTGGCATTGTTTGTTGTGGGGATGTTGTTTTGATCTCTAGAACAAAGCTTCACCGGTTTCTCCCTCCTAAAGAGCATTGTGTGGTTTTTCCGTGTGTTTTATTGTCTGGTGTATTGCGCCAGCTGTTTCTTCAATCGAAGTCAACATACGTTCTCGATGGTGCTTTATGTCGTTGTGTGGGAGCCGGTATAGCCCAGCTTCGAGCGGGAGGAGGTCCCAAACGACTGACTGTCGGAAAAGATGAGGTTATCCAAGTCATGGCTTCGTTTACCAGTTCGTTGTCTAGCGCCATGTTCGTTTTCTGTGGTGGCCTCAGCAACGGCAACAAGCATGTGGACGATGGCGTGTAGCAATAGCATCGTGTAGCCAGCAGTCTCTTCTGTCTTTTTGTCTTCTGTTTTCTGTGGCTCTGGCTAGGAGACCCGTCTTCCAAGCTGAAGCACCCAGTTGTGTGTGTTTATTCTCATCCCAGCGTGTATTTATGCAAAGTAACCTGTCCACAGGCATGCGCAGTCACAGTGTTTCATTCGTCCCATACTTGCTCTTACACAAGGCCAATGGCAGCGCGTGCTAATGTTTAAGTGTCTGTGAAACAGAATGTCCAGTTGCCAAACGATGGGCTGTTTTGAGTGGCCAGATCAATCGTACACGGTCACACGCAGGCACACGCTGAGCACTGTCACGTACGAGTGAATGCTGACGGATTAGCATCAGCCCTCAACACTCGCTCGACGCTGAGGAGAAACAATAATGCGATGTGAAACCTGTTTGAACGCGAAGAAAGACATTGCGAGTCAATAAATTCCTTGAATTGTTTGTTTGTTTGTCTGTTTTTGTTTTGTTGTTGTTGTTGTTTTGTTGTTGTTGTTTTGTTTGTTTGTTTGTTATTTGTTTTTTTTGTTTTTTTTGGAGGGGGGGGGGGGGGAGGGGGTTTGCGTTTTTCTTTGTTGTTGGTGGTGTTTTTGTTGTTATTTTTTTTTTTTTTTTTTTTTTTTTGGGGGGGGGGTTGTTCTGTCTTTCTTTTCTTTTTTTTCCCTTGGACGGGGGGGGGGGGGGGGGGGGGGTGTTGGTGGTGATTGTGGTTTTGTTTGTTTTCTTTAGATTTTGTTTGTTTGTCTGTGTTTTCACTTCTAATGAAGCTGGGCAATCGGACTGGCCCCGTGGGACATCCAACAAATGCATTCCTTTTTCACTTTTGTTGACAGGAATTCTACCATTAAGACACAACACGCTGTGTAGGGATGACGTTTGTTCAGGTCTTGAGCACAGTATCTGGAGTTTCGTTTGCTCGCATCCGACTGAAATCAGTGCCAAAGGTTGAGGTTGGAAAACTGCCTGCAAGTGCTATACTCTCGCGCAACCACAATGTAAAAGAACAAAATAAAAGGGAAAAAAGCAACATGAAACAACAACAACAGCATGCACCAAATACTTTTTTTTTTTGGGGGGGGGGGTGTTGTTGTTGTTGTTGTTGTTGTTGTTTTCGGGGGTGGGGGTGGTGGTGGTGGTGGTGTTGATAGTGGTTATTTTTGTTTTCTTTGGACATCCAACAAATGCACTCCTTTTTCAGTTATGTTGACAAGGATTCAACCATGAATACAAAACACGTTGCGTAGGGATGATGTTTGTTCACATTTTGAACACAGTATCTGGAGTTTGTTCGCATTCGATTGAAATCAGCGCCAAAGGCAGTCTCAGACTGCCTCCACGTTGACGTTGGAAAACTGCGTACATACAAACTTACACCCTCTGGCAACCAACAATGGAAAGGAAGAAGAACACACACACACACACACACACACACACACACACACACACACACACACACACATACACACACACACTTAACACTTTCAGCCCTGCCACCGTATCACCTACGGTCTCACAGACCCTAACAATAATAATGTGCATGTGACCGACTCTCATACGCTCTGCACAGGGGAAGATTCCCCTTTCCCCTATATAGGATGGATCCAATACTTCTTGAGAAATAGGGGTTTGTATGCAAGAGCCCAGCTTTAGATCTAGCACACTTGAAAAACTCCCAGGCAGAGAGCGTTATCGCTATTGAGATTCCTTCAGGGCTGAAAGGGTTAAGGTTTGGACAAAGACGGTGTACGTCAGTGTGTCTGTGATGGTCTGTGGCCATGCCAACAGACGCTCAATCGCAAGGGAGGGAGCCTTTGGGCAGTCTTGAGTTTGTCAGCAAGTCCAAGTCTGGTCGTATTCTACACACACATAGTGAGCGGCCGCACACGTCAGGGTCACAATGGTTCTTTTATAACTAATGCACGAGTGTTGACGTGGCGTCCATTCCGAACGCAAAGTTCAGAACACTATAGAAAGAGATTTGAGTGGCATTGTTTGTTGCGGGAACTGTCCTGCTTGTTTTGATCTCTGGAACAAAGCTTCACCGTTCTCTCCCTCCTAAAGAGCATTGTGTGGTCTCTCCATGTGTTTTATTGTTTAAAAAAAAAAAATGTCCGGTGTATTGCGGCAGCTGTTTCTTCAAAGTCAACATACGTTTCCGATGGTGCTTTATGGCGTTGTGTGGGGTAGCCGGTATAGCCCAGGTGAAAAAGTGCTGGACTTTCAGTGCTCGGGTCGTGAATTTCAAGTTAGAGCCAAGTGCATAACTAAACCGTTCCACGTGGTCATTTGCACAATCGGAAAAATGTCTGTCGCAGATCTCGAAACGCTATGGCTGGAGTAGACTGACATTTGCACGTACCGCTTGTCCGAGCATCACCGTCATTGCAGCGCGAACACAAACTAAACAGTCACTCTAGAGCACAAATCCACTTTCAACATCACACACTACGTTGTCAATATCTATCAATAATAATCATAATAATTCTTATATAGCGCGAAATCCCCCACCACTATGGGCTCTAAGCGCTTTACAAACTGACATTAATATTGACATAATAATTATTATATAAATTCTGAAGAACAAAGATATAAATACATAAATCATCCATTTAGTTATCGTTTATTTCTTTTCTTTTGTAATTTCCATTTCTTATGAGTTAACCCGTTCTGTTTTTACATGAATATGATGATGATGGAGACTTGATATAAGCACGGCTTCACCCTAACTGAGTGCTCACGGCCTTAGGGAGAGGTTTTGAAAGGAAAGATAGTAAAAAAACAAAAAACAAAAACTGCAGATGATTACTGGCGTGAAGCACTGAAGAGATGAATCTTCAGGCGCTTCCGGAATGCGGTAATGCTGACTGCCTCCTTCACTGTCTCAGGTAGAGAGTTCCACAATTTTGGCGCCGCATTTTTGATGGAATATGCCTCTTCTTACTGGTGTCGTCAGTTGAAGGAAGCCGCAGACGGAGAGAACTTGCAGACCGCAAGTTGCGCGCTGGCTGGTACACAGGAATCAGTTCCTTCAGGTACGTGGGGGCAGTGTTGTGGATGCAGCAGTATGTCAAGGAGAGGACTTTGTGGTCAATGCGCTGCTGCACAGGGAGCCAGTGAAGTGCCTTCAGAATATCCGCTTTACACATGAAATTATTGTTAAAGACACTGCCGCTACCATTACTAGACTCCGCACCTGCCACAATTCAGCCAGTCGCGCCATTTGTATGGATACATGTACACCAAAGCGTTTGTGAGATACAGTGAGATACCGTCAGTCATTTGTTGCAAATGCAATCATCCTGGTTAACTCTGACTTGTAAGGCACAGTTTCAGCTCCAGTGTTTGGCTCGTAAATCATGTGTGTTTTGTGTTTATTGTGTGTGTGGTTAGTTTGCGGATGTTTAGTGCATACTAAATGTGTGCTTGGTGCGTGCGTGAGGGTGTGGTGGCTGTGCCTTTTGAAGAGAGGAGCAGGGGGGTGGGGGAGGGAGGGACTGAGTATGTATATAACGAAAAATGCTGTTGTTTTTACTTACCGTTTAATTAATTTAATCCAGCTTAATACCCTATCTTGTTTTACTTTTATTTTTATTTTCATTATAGGTAATATATTTTACAGCCGCAAAACAAATTGCCCTTTTGGGACAATAAAGATTTATTGAATTGAATTGAATTGAATTGAATTGAATTGTCGCCATGGCGCCACGCGTGCTTTCCATGCTTGCGTTGTGCTCACTATGCCAAAGGACACGACTGGCTTAATTCTGTGGGCTCAAAACTCTTCTGATTGGCATCGAGCAGAATCGTCCACTTAACAAACTATAAACCATAACGTAGAGGACATTGCAAGTCGTGAAAGAGATACAAAGTCAACCAACTCCTGACAAATATATTAAACTAGTGTCCAAAAGAAACGACACCAAACTGTTGTCAGAATGTTTTTGTGCAAAGTGATCCCCGAGGCCTAAACACATAGGTTTACGTATCCAACGTCCCAAATACAGCGTCTGCGCTCGGGAATACCGGAGACATTTGCTAATGAAATATACCACTCTGAAATTTCTGTATTGTTCTGCTTTTATTGTATGTCCTTGCCAACCCTTGGTATAATAATAATAATAATAATAATGAGTATTGTATAGGCGCTTTACCCAATTTCCTGAATCGGCTCAAAGCGCCGCGAACTGAACCCAACACGCACGCTCACGTGAATCACACGCATTCTCTCACACATTGGACATAAACACATTACAATCACGTGGTGCGAAGGGTCAGCTCAGCTATTTGAATTTCGGGATTTAGAATTGCATTTATTTTTCAAATTTGGTGGGCTGAACATTTCCAAATTTCCATTATCGTTTCTTTTGGACACTAGTTTATTTTGGGTGTCATTTATGACGTCATGACAAAATGGCAACACGTACATGTAGGGGCGGTCGGTGGTCTAGTGGTTAAGAGACTTGTCACCAATGCGAGAGGTGAGGGGTTCGAGCCCCACTCGGGGCAAAGAATTTTTCCTTCTCGTATGTGGCACCGTTCATTCGGGCCGATCGTCGGGGGTTCTCTCCGGGTACTCCGGCTTCCTCCCCCTCTGCTTTGGAAATGTTCAGCCCACCAAATTTGAAAAATAAATGCATATCTAAATTCCGAAATTTAAATAGCTGAGCTGACCCTTCGCACCACGTGATTGTAATACGTTTATGTCCTGTGTGTGAGAGAATGCGTGTGATTCACGTGAGCGTGCGTGTTGGGTTTAGCTCGCGGCGCTTTGAGCCAAAATATTTGGGATAAAGCGCCTTATTAATGCGATTATTATTTATTATTATTATTTATTAAAACGACACAATTCATTCTACTCAGCATCAAGTACTTTTTTTATTTTAAGCCAGAGAGGATTGTTCAGCACACGACGGCCTGCTTGATAGGCGAGTCTAGGCCAGTGGGAGGTTTTGTTTATACGGGTCGCAGCTGCAGTAGACTGCGTAACAGCTGCCGAAAACGTAGTTCTCATGGGCCGCAGCTGCAGTAGACTGAAGGACAGTTGCCGATAGGACAGTTCTCGTGGCACCACTGATCCATGTCGGGCACATTCTGCCAGTTGTTGTTGGCATGACAATTACTCTGAGCGGCCGGGTTTGACGGGATGGTGGTGGTGGTGGTAGTAGTGGTGGTGGATGGTGGGCGGGTTGCGGCTGCAGGGTGGCCGAGTGAGGAAGCACAAGCACAGTACTCGGACGGACAGAAACCAGTGCGGCATTTGTTATCACAGTACTCGTCCAGCTGCGGGACTCCGGCCCAGCTGCCGACGGCATGACACGTAGTACAGCTGCAATACTGAGGATCACATCGGAACTGGGCGCATGTCTCCGTGCACCACTGGTCCAACACAGCCTGGCCAGCCCACGCCCCCACAGCGCGACACTGTCGCAGAGCAACGGTGGAGAACGAGGAGAAGGTAGGCTTGGTGGCTGGTGTAGCGGTGGTCAGGGCGGCCGTTACAGGACTCGAAGGCCCGCTACACGCACAGGTTTGGGTGGGGCAGATCCCGATGGCACAGTTGTTGTCACACCACTTGTCCAGGCTAGGATTACCCTGCCAGCTGTTGATGCCATAGCAGCGGAGAGCGGCACGGGTGGTGGCTGGCGGAGCAGATGTTGCTGTAGGTAGGGGAATGGCTGTTGTCGTGCGGGGTGTGGTGGTAATGAGGGAGGGGCCAGCAGTAGTGACTGGGGCGGAGCATGAGCATAACTGGGCGGGGCAGTCTCCACGTGCACATAGCAAGGAGCAGTACTGGTCCAGGTCGGTGTTTCCCTGCCATGCGTTGACACCGCGACACCCCAAGGCGTTGACGGGTGCCTGGGCGGTTGGTGACGGGGTGGCAGTGGTCGTGGTAGTGGGTGGCGGGGTGGGATGGTTGGTTGGTGGGGGATTGTTAGTAGGCGATCCGCAAGCACAGTACATCGTCGGGCAATCAGACCCGGAGCAGACGTTGTTACAATAAAGGTCAAGGTCAGACGAACCACGCCAGGCACCGATCGCTCTGCAAGAACCGGTCGGCTGGACAGATGCAGCTTTTATTGTGGTTGTTGTCGTCGTTGTGGTGGTTGGAGGCCTGGTTGAAGGGGCGGGCGATGTCGTGGGGCGTGTGGCAGGAACGACGGTCCTCGTTCCGCAGGCGCAGTACTGGCCCGGACAACCAGGACCGGGGCAGATACTCTGACAGTAAAGGTCAAGTTCAGGGGAACCTCGCCAAGCGTTGATAGCTCGGCAGGTACCAGGGATGGGAGTGGTGGTTGTGGTTGAAGTGGGTGGAGGAGCAGTGGCAGGGTTGGAGCACGTTGCAGGTTTGGGGCACGAGCAGTATTGTAAGGGGCATCCAGAACCCGGACACACGGACCTACAGTAACTATCCAGATCGGGAACACCTTGCCACGGCCCGATAGCCCTGCACGTACCAAAGACAGTAGTGGTGGTTGTAGTCGGGATAGGGGTGGTGGGTGTGGTGAGGGAAGGAGCACGGTCGGAGCACGAGCAGTACTGTAAAGGACATTCAGCACCCGGACACACGGACTCACAGTAACGGTCCAGATCGGTATTACCTTGCCACGGCCCAACAGCGCGGCAGGTACCAGGGAGTGGTCCGGTGGAAGGGTGGGCGGGGGATGTTGTGATAGTCGGATAGGAAGTGTTGGGAGCGGAGGAACCGCTGATCGCAATGTCCGAGCAGCCGTAGAATTCCTCCTGGTCGCCACAGCCTAGACAGCTTCTACCTGTGTCACGGTCAAAGCCCCAATTATTGCCTGTTTGGGGAAAAAAAAAAAAAAAAAAAAAGCGGCGTGAATGCCAGTGCCACATACAAAGACAATAGGATATGCGATAAGCTGCGCACCAAACAGACACAGACATCATCATCAGCATCATCATCATCATCATCATCGTCGTCGTCGTCGTTGTTGTCGTCGTCGTCGTCTTTGTTGTCATCGTCGTCGTCGTCGGATGAGAGTTAGGAGCCTACTTAGAACAGAAATGCAATAAACAGCACGCCATCATCATCGTCATCATCATTATCATCACTGGATGAGAATCAGAATTCCACTCGGAACAGAGTGGGTGGCTGGGTGTTTGGGAGTTTAACGTCCTTTTCCACCACATAAGGGTGATATCAAAGACGGGGCAACGAGAAAAAAGGCCAGCACATATGTTTGGCCCCAGCCGGGATTCGAACTCACGACCTCAATCTGTCAGGTATACCCTTTAAGCGTGCTAAAGCCATAGCTAAATACAGTTCAGTCAGTGCCATGATCGGATCCAAAATAATCTGGAAACAAAGATGCAAAGACACCTAAACTGACGTAACTATGAGATACAGGGGCGCCGGAACCCAAGCAGGGGGGGGGGGAGGCAAGAGTATCTCCCCCCCCCCCGAAAATCAGGTGATTATGGAAAGGGGGGGGGGCAAAGCCATGGTCTTGCCCCCCCCCTTCCCCTCCCCTCCTCCCCCTACCTCTCTTCCTGCTCTCTCCCTCATCCCACCCAACAGAGAACTCAGTTTAGCAGTTGCATGGAATATCAAAACGACTTGGCAGAAATTCGTCTGATAATAACTCCCCCCCCCCCCCCCCCCCGTCGCTTTTCACTTTCTTTGGGCAACGTTCTTCCTTTTAGTGGCTCCCTGGTTCGTAAAGGTTTTTGTCTGCGCAGCATCTGATCCCCCCCCCCCCTCACCCCCCCCCCCCCCCCCCGCTTTTCACTTTCTTTGGGCAACGTCCTACCTTTCAGTGGCTCTGGCGTTTCCCCCCTCTGAGATTCTGCCCCCCCCCCCCTCCCCCCAACATCTTCCGGCGCCCCTGAGATACAACGTTTTTGTGCCCGTGTAGATGCAGTGTGTGTGTGTGTGTGTGTGTGTGTGTGTGTGTGTGTGTGTGTGTGTGTGTGTGTGTGCTCGCCGTTATTTGGCTATGTATACTAGCTTTCATTGTAAGCGGACGCCGCGTCAGTGACGAGACACTGTGGTAACCAGGGCCCGTATGTAAAACTCGTGGGTAATTTAACCCACAGCTAGGACAAAAGAAACCCCAAAACAAAATTAAGTGAAAAAGGAAGCGCAGAAAGAAAGACAAAAACCCTTCTATAAAGGCATAGGCAACATGCTCGAATGGACCCGCTTCCTGATTAAACACAAACACACACACACACACACACACACACACACACACACACACACACACACACACACACACACACACACACACACACAGAGAGAGAGAGAGAGAGAAAATAATTTAACCCTAGAGCTAGTTTAGTTCGAGGTTAGATTCTATTCCGGAGCTAAACTCCCTAACCCCGACTTTTACATGCGGGCCCAGATCTGTCCACACCAAAGCGTTCTCTTTTGCACGGTACTGTGTCTTCAGTAATAATAATAATAATAATAATGAATATTTATTTGCGCCTATTCTCTGCGAGCTCTAAGCGCTTACAGAGAAGTTAAAATAACTAAAAGAAACTAAAAAGCTACTAGAAGATAAAAAAGCAATAAACAGCTAAAAGAACACACACACACACACACACACACACACACACACACACACACACACACACAGTGTCCGCCATTCACTCATCATTGTTGTTGTAAGGAGAATAATAAAGCCCTGTTGATGTGTTATCAGTTTCCTCCATGTACCTCCATGGTATTTCCACTGTAGCACACATTGGGAGCACGTGAGACCAGCAGGCAGCTTCAGCTTGAGGTCAACGTACCCAGTTTGACCACCTACACAAACCACACGCACAGTGTCAGCAACCTCATCACAAGACAAGACAAGACAAGACAAGACAAGATTACTTTATTAATCCCTCATGGGGAAATTTCATGTCCGCCCAGACACAGCGACAATACAATACAATACAATACAATACAATACAATACAATACAATACAATACAATACAATACAATACAATACAATACATGTGTGCTAGTCTGAAGTGGTTTTTGTTGCCATGAAAGAGTGTGATTTTCGTGATTTTTGTGTTATATATAGGTCAAGGTGCATGCCAGGCGGTCACAAAAAGGGGCAAGCTGCCAGTGAAGCTGGGACTTTTTTGCACAGAGGTTGGACACAAGTGAGGCAAGCGGATTTGTGTGAACTGCCTCTCTGGCCTAAAGAGAAAGTAGGCGTGTATTACTCCAGTGAGGCCTGAGCGGAAAGGAGACATTCAGTTGTTTTTTAACCCCTGTCAGGTGCGTGCCTTTGAATGGTCTGTTCATGGCAGTAACTGTTTCTAGATTGGAGAGCATTTTTAGGAGTGACTATGATGCCTTAGGCTTATAGGGAATACATAGGCATTTTGAGGCCCTGTGTATTTGTGTCCTTCGCCCACAACGTGGACACACTTTGCAAGAACGAAAGACTCTCAGTGGTTTAACCCTGGTAATATTATTATTAATATCCCCAGGAAACGAGCTCTAGGCGCCTTAGAATCTAAAACCAGAGTAAAAAAAAAAGTTCACTCAATGTACACTACGTAAGAACAACTAAAAACGTAAAAGAGCACACACACACACACACACACACACACACACACACACACACACACACACACACACAATACCAGTGATGAGACCCAAAACAAAAGGATAGACTGGAATGAGCCAGATAAAACCTTAAAAGATAACAGTGGTGAGGAGCTAAAAGTAAGACTGACACTATATGATGCCACCCTTGCGCCTGTGTCCTTGGTAGTGCTAAACCCAGAATATTCCACACTACCACTGTTGCTTTTTCAGCATAAGGCAAATGAATTCTGCAAGAGCAGGGTTTAATTTAAAATATAAAAAAAAGAAAAAAAGAAGTACTGACCGAGTTGGTAGCGAGTTCCGGATCCATCCGCCATCTGCAAGAGATACTGGTCCAGGCACTGCTGGGTAATGGGGGTGCTGGGGTCATTGTGAGGACACAGGCGGAACTCAAACCATCCCTTGTGGTTGGCGGTGATGTCTACACGGACGTCCATCACCTGTCGCAAGACACGTTCACGTGACTTACACACATTTTCTGACACACTAACATTACATTATAACATTATAACACACATTACACTCACGTGGTGCGAAAGGTCAGCATAGCTACTAAAAGTAGCAGTCAAGTTCTGTATTCAAGTCAACGCACGTGTTCCATGAATCCTAAACTCTGCGTGGGGCTTGTTCCTTGTCGATGTACACTACCTGTCCGGGTGTGTAGGTACGTGTGATGATGCCGTTGCCATAACGACCACCGGCCTCGTTTTCACGTGGTACAGGTTCGTTCCATGGGTCGCCACACACTCCGCACTTTCCCTGGTTTCTGCTGTACTGGACCTGTACAGTAAGGATAAGGACATAGGCTTTTTATCGTCTGACATTGGGGGGGGGGGGGGGGGGGGGGCTCTGGGTATAAAGAGTGCCAATTTTTGGTCATGGGTGTTTGAGTGTTTGGGAGTTTAACGTCCTTTTCCATCATGTAACGGTGATACATCAAAGACGGGTCAAACAGAAAAACATGATAACATTAATTAAATTAATACAGGCGCTTTATCCCAAATATTTGTCTAAAAGCGCCGCGAGCTGAACCCAACACGCACTCTCACGTGAATCACATGCATTCTCTCACACACTGGACATAAACACATAAAAGTCACGTGTTGCGAAGAGCCAGCTCAGCAATTTAAGTTTTGGAATTTTAGAATTGCATTCATTTTCGAATTTTGTGGGCTGTACATTCACTCAAAGCAGAGGAGGAGAAGTGACCGGTGAGAGCCCCCGACGGTCGACCCGAATGAACGGTGCAATATACGAGAAAGAAAATTCTTCGCCCCTAGTGGGAATCGAACCTGACCTCTCTCATGGTGATACAGTCTTAACCACTAGACCACCGACCGCTTGATAGGCCAGCACAAATATTTGGCTCCAGTTGGGATGCGAACTCACGACCCCTGCATTGAAAGTCCAACTCTCTACCATTCAGCTATCCCGGCTCCCCTTTAAAAAAAAGTCATACATTACCGAAAAGCTCACAACGATCCGTGAATATAAAATTTGAAAGACTGAGCCTTTCAACAAAAAAGTGTATATATAAATATGAACTGAAAATCGTAACCAGATCCTCCACAGTTGAGGTTTTTGTTGTTGTTTTTCCCCGTTGTGAGTACACATAGACACCCCTCTCTCTCTCTCTCTCTCTCTAGCCGGGATGCGAACTCACGACCCCTGCATTGAAAGTCCAACTCTCTACCATTCAGCTATCCGCCCCCCCCCCCCCCCCCCCCCCCCGCCAAAAAAAAAGTCATACAGAACGATCCGTGAATATGAAATTTGAAAGACTTAGCCTTTCAACCAAAAAAAAAAAAAGTGTATATATGAACTGAAAATCGTACACCAGATCCGCCACAGTTGAGGCCGTTGTCGTCGTCGTTCACGGGGGTTTTAAACCCAAAGCGCCACATACTGCTGCGTGACGGTGGCTCCACCAGGCGGCCGTGACCACTGGTCCGCCCAAACATCATCAACATCACGACGACTGTGACCAGCAGGTGACGAAGAAAGTCAGCCATGGTGACTGTCGGCTGAGTGAAAAGTTCTTTCGTTCCCAAAGGCCTGGAGTTTTGTCACAGATAATGGCAGTGGAAATCCGTTTCTGTCTGTGCGGATTGTTGGGAGTGCGTTGTTGCTCAGCTGACTGGCTTGGGGCCTGATGCATGGTGGGAGAAAATGGGAGATAAGACCGAGTCTAGCGTAACTAACCTGAGACTAAACAGTACGACTGAAATAAATAAACGGAGACCAAGGTAAAGTCAAGAATATTAAATTTTTGTGACTCGTTCTCACAAAAGGGACCATTAGTCGAATATTATCAATTTAGTGATATGTATATCACTGCAATCTACTGGATATGCAGTTTAATTCAACATAAGAATGAAAGCTGTACTACTAAAACTGACTGAGATATCAGCAGTTGAAGTTGGCTACCCACCAGGCGGCCATACTGACCCCCGGCACTTTTTTGGCCTGTAGCGGCGTTCGGCCTAGCGCGACTTTCGCGAGAATGGGTCACATTTCAGACACTGATGGTTCCGACGTAAAAAGACTGCGTCTAGAGCTTATAGACGACTCCACTCGGCACGACCTGAGGCCAAAGCCCCGCCCCTTTACTCTGCCGTGTGCAAAACACAGTACGACGCCCATGACGTGACGTCATTGTATGGGAAAAGGGGCGATTTCAAGACGAAAGACACTGACGTAGTGACATTTTTCCTCAAATGACGTCACCGGACTTACTGCTTTCTTTCAATGTTCCATTCATATCAAACTACATGTGCTACCCTCGTTGTAGTATATGACCAAATAATGTGCTCACTATGATTCTGCCTCGGGACGCGATTGGCTGAATTCTGGGGTCTCGACCTTTTTGATTGACAGGAGTGGAGTAGTCCATTCTCAGACTAGCCAAGAATCTCTTCATGCATCAGGCCCCAGATAAGGCAGGGATCGGTCAAGTTCAAAGGCACAGTTCCCTGCGATTACACTGCTTTGGTTCTTCGTGTATAAACCTGCAGTTGGTATGGGAATCATGCCTGCCTGTCGTCCACAGGAAATCCTGTTCTTTCAACGCTCATTTTTTTTTTTTTTTTTTCTGGAGTACTCGGTGTGCAGTGTGCTCGTGTATGTGTACACCTGGTGAACGGGACTATCTCCAAGTCCAAGGAAACAGAGTGAGTGAGTGAGTTTTTAGGGCTTAAAGCCGCGCAAGCCACAAAGACTAATTCGCGGCTGACCAAGGGTGGGTGGGTGTGGGTGGGTGGATGGGTGTTTGGAAGTTTAACGTCCTTTTCCACAACATAAGGGTGATATCAAAGACGGGGCAACGATGAAAAAGCCAGCACAATATTTGGCCCCAGCCGGGGTTCAAACTCACGACCCGAGCATTGCGGCTGACCAAGGAAACAGAACAAAGACTAAAGAGTGGGTATAAGGCGATATGACATGACCATCATACTGTGTACCCAGTGCACCCTCGACCTTTCTGTTCGGCTTATTTGTTTGAAAATTTAGATCCTTGCGAGTTTGGTTCCTGTGTTAACTTGAACATACCCCCCCCCCCTCCTCTCTCTCTCTCTCTCACCCACACACACACACACACACACACACACACACACACACACACACGCACGCCGCACGCACGCACGCACACACACACACACACACACACACACACACACACACACACACACACACACACACACACACACACACACACACACACACACACAAAGCTTGCGAGTGCAGAAATATAATAATTATTATTATGCATGAAGTACAACGCGTCTGATAGAGAGAGAGAGAGAGAGAGAGAGAGAGAGAGAGAGAGAGGGAGACGGGGGTGTGGTGGGGTGGGAGTGGGGTTGGGGGTAAATTATGGCTTACAATCAAACTGTACCCAGTGCACCCCTCGACATTTCTGTTTGAAAATTGAGATCATCGCCGCTTCAGTTAAAAAAAAAAAAAAAAAATCTCGAGATAAGACTGGTTACGCAGTCTTCAAATGCTGAGTTGAAATTTCATCAGTGGCGCAGAGAAAGAGAGAGAGAGCGAGAGAGAGAGAGCGAGAGCGAGAGAGAGAGAGAGAGAGAGAGAGAGAGAGAGAGAGAGAACGAACTTCATTTTACAACTGTAAAGATTTGACCATACATTGGTCAGTTTTCAATCGACCGTTGCTACACAAAAAAGCACTACAAAGTGACTAAAGAAAAGACTATAAAAGTAGACAACATACACATGAGTATAATTTGCAATGAGAGAGAGAGAGAGAGAGAGAGAGAGAGAGCTCTTTCACGTTTGAAAATTCAACAATCGCCAAGTCCGTTGTAACATGCACACAGTGCCAGCTGCATGGAGCTGCATTGACACAGACCGCTTTATGCGTACGCATAAAGTGTCCCGGACCATGACGTGAAAGCGACCCGCTTTCATTCGAGAGTTTAATAAAATAATCTAACATGTTTATCTACCATTTTAATGCTCACAAATCGTTCTGAGCTGTTATTTTTTGTGGTATGTATCATCACATCACTCAATGAAACGCTGGCACTGACGCAACAGAAGCGTACTCGATGACGCGGCGACCACACTGAGCGCTCCAGTAGTGTAACAACAGTCGTAGGGTGGGTGTTTAGGGATTTAACGTCCTTTTCCACCACATAGGGTGATATCAAAGACGGGGCAACGATGAAAAAGCCAGCACAAATATTTGGCCCCAGCCGGGATACGAACTCACGACGTGACCCGAGCATTAGTAACAACAGTCGTAGAATTTGAATGTTCGAGTAAAGTATTAACACTGTATCGAATCAAGAGCTGTTATAATCACCAAGGCAAAGTATTTCGAGCGTACAGGCGCACTTACGAGCGAAACTGTTCCAAAACATAAATTGGCTTAGCAAAGATGGAAGTAGCCCGTCGAACAGTGACAACACAAGAGAGGTTTTGTAGAACACACTGGCAGGTCGCCGGCAAGATAACGCACGTCTTGGTACAGTTCCAGACCTCGCCTTGCCCTCCTCCAGTCATACACAAAACTGTCCTCTTTGACAGGTCAAGG
>JACVVK020000360.1:205000-267500 GCA_018292915.2 Batillaria attramentaria
TATGCCGCAAGACGGAGAGGTGTTCTTATCCTGCAGCCGGCACACAGCTACACCACGACTGAATGACGGTAGCTTATCGTCTATCTGCCGGTACACGCATGGGTTACATCACAGTTGGGTTTATGTCGATAGGACTCGCAGCTCAGTGTGAATGCAAGAACGCGCCAGCCAGCCAGAGTACTGACTGTTCTCGGACATTTTTGCAGAATCTCAAGTGGTAATCTGGCATAGTTTACACGTTGTGTAAAGACCGAGCCCCTCCCAGCATTTTCTTTTGAACGGATTTGAATCTGCTCAGTGGGGCTTAGTGAAATGAATGCCAATACTGACGATGCTGTATTTCATAAGATGAAAGTGAAGGACCTGAAACAGTTGTTAAGAGCGAACAGACAACCAGTAAAAGGGAACAAGCCAGAACTTATCGCGAGAGCCAAACAAACCCTGCAGTCTCTTGCGAGAAACGCTCTGATAGCAGTGAGAGATCCGGCTGTTGGTGGAACAGGTGTGGATCGTAACACTGGAGGGAATATGAGAAGTGGTGGTACAGATCAAATGGACAGGGCACGCGGTTCAAATCCTGTGAACAGTGGACACTCAGAACCTGACATCACAGTCAAGTGTGAACCAGTGACTGACGACGACGACGATGACTGTATGATAATTGATGAGGAAGTTGACGAACCCAAAGAGCGTAGCCCTGCTCTACAGCCCAGTGATGATCGTTTTAACGCCGTCGAAGAACCGGCGACAGTTCCAGCACCTAGTACAGCTGAAGCACGGGAGTATCATGGTGTTGGAATCGCCAAAGCCGAGCCAGATTTTGCTGAAAGTGTCAACGAACCTTCAGTGGTGACGAACCCACAGCTTCAGCCAAATGCCACGGAGTCAAAAGGAGGCTTCTGTATCACAGTGTGGGCACCTGATTCAAATATGCTTGAAGGATTAGATACTGAGGACGTTGAGGGCCCACAACCACACTTCCTGCATGCTAAGAATGACATTATAACGACAGAAACAAAGAGCATAGACTTTACGAACATTGAGAACGTTTCCTTGGGTAACGTCACTGTAGACCAGAATCGTCACATTATTGGCGCGAAACAGGAGGGCATACAATATCCAGACCAAACAGTTTCAGGTCATGGTTCAGATGTCTCGTGGGCTCCCCCAGTACAAGTCACGAACGCCCTCAGGCAGACACAGTCGGGTGGTGACCAGACCCCAAGCCGTGGACCTCCAACGGTCAACGTCTCGAATTCCCCACAGCCAGCAACACCAGCTGGATTCTACAGGTGTGGCTTCCAAGGCTGTTCCTTCGGGACACTTCTGTCAGGTGATTTTGGCAACCACCTATCCAACAGTCATTCCTCCAGTGAAAGGTTTCCGTGTAGTCACTGTGGATGCGAAGAGCACAATGCTGACAGTCTTCTTGAACACTTTAATCACCATCTTGATGAAATGTCTCGGTCGTATTTCTGTACAGAAGTGTGCGAGTTCAACTCCCGTGATGTAGACGAGGTGATTAGCCACATTCTCCTAGCTCACCCTGATACAAGGAACATTATTTGCTGGAGTTGTGGAGACAGATATGAGTCGATCCAGAACTTTCTCTCTCACGTCAAAGACAACACTCTGCGTATCGTTCGGTGTTCGTATTGCACCGCAAAAGACACGCATGAAAACCGTCTCTTTCAGCACATGGCTCTATCCCATCCGTACAAGCCCCGTTCTATTCGCTCAGAGAAAGTTCTCCTTTGTCAAGAGAGAAAGAAATGGGGTTTTAGACAAAGACACCAGACGTCATTGTTTTCATTCCCACCAACGCCAGATGACACAAGATCGTCATTTTCTGCGACGGGCAAATCACCAAAATCAGAACGTATCCCGCATCAGGCCCGAGGATGCCCACCACGGGAATCAACAGCACCAAACGATGCAGACGACGACGTTGTAATATTAGATTCACCACAGGAGGCAGACGAGGGGTTTGAAGAAGAGCCAGCTCAGTCTCAGGAAAGCACTGGTGGGTTATTTGGGCAAGCTTCTTTTGCCGATGGTCTAGGACGAATGGATGACCCAGAACCTTCCACATCCACAGGTAGATCCGGCCTGAGAAATACCCCTTCCACGTGCAGGAAAGGTCCCAAACAGAAAGGTCCACGATCAAGAGAAGCCATTGAAGCGCAAGTCAGAAGTCGCATGCGCTACAAACCGTTCTGTTGTCCCCATTGTGAATTTAAAACAGGTTCTATGAACAAAATAAGAGATCACATGAAAAAGAGTCACGCTTCCCAGCGTAACAAAGACATAATCACAAACAAAGACCCGGAAAAGGAACGCAACATGAAGAGTTTGGTTGATGAAAAAATTGCTCGTCAACAGAAGCAGTAGGCCGTTTCAATATACGCGTGTTGCTTGTGTTTTCTTTCAAGAACAGCAGTTGGTTATGATACAATTACAACGCTGTGCTAACCAGGATGACGTACAATTGTCAGACATTGTCAGACAGTATGACAATTTTGAACACTTGAACGATTTGTTTGCAGTGTTCAATTTATGGACTAGATGAAAAATTATCAGGACACCTGTCCTCCAGGATTTCCAAGGTTTTATTTCCAAAGTTAAACAGCCAAAGGGCCTTTACAGCAAAACAGTTAACGCCTGGACATTGAAACGTCTGTAAAATGACTTGAAGAAAGAAAGACAGTGGTCGGTCGATACAAGACAGGTGAGGGAGAAGCTGTAGTTGACAGTGTTCCGTGAACAGCAAGAACCGAAAGTAAGATTCACCGTGTGACTGTAGTGACTACATACGCATGTGGGATTTTCTTTCATTTCAAGAACGGCTTGTAACGATACAGCTATGATGTTATGTTAAGAGTCCTAGTCGCTATTATTGACTGAGTTTGTTCTTATGTTTAATTAAGGAACTTTCTCATGCTAGATTTTCTTGAGGGAGGTGAGGGAGAAGCTGTAGTAGACAGCGTGGGAAATTCCGTGAACAGCAAGAACCGAAAGTAAGATTCACCGTGTGACTTGTGACTACACACGCCTGTAGGATTATGTTTCATTTCAAGAACGGCTTGAAACGATACAGCTACAATAATGTGTTAAGAGTTCTAGCCTCTGTCATTGACTGAACTTGCTCTTATGTTTAAGGAACTTTCTCATGCTAGATTTTCTTGCCAGCTGTGCATAATTATGTGCTTACATTTTGTGCTTTCCAGTCATTTTCATTAACTTCGGTTCAGTTCCATATAATTCATTCCAATAACTCTTTACTGTCCCATACATGGGAAATCGGGTTTTTCAGCAATAAAAAAAATATTCAGCCAAAAGGCTTTTGAAGCAAAACACTTAACCTTCGCCGTACGCCGTGGGTGAAAAAAAAAACCCACACCTTCATTCAAAATTACACAACTCTGTCAATTTTCAATGCACATCCACGAAATTTCATGACTTTGTCCGTAAGGTATGCGGCTATTAGCCAAGCAAAAATTCTGTTGATTTGTTGGTAAACAAGATAGTTATTCAAAAACAAACAACGTTGTATATACGCCTAGACATTGACACGTCTGTAAAATAACTGTAGAAAGTAAGAGGTCGGTCGATACAAGACAGATGAGGGAGAAGCTGTAGTACAGAGAGTGGGAAATTCCGTGAACAGCAAGAACCGAAAGTAAGATTCACCGTGTGACTGTAGTGACTACACACGCCTGTAGGATTATGTTTCATTTCAACGGCTTGTAACGATACAGCTATAATAATGCTGTGTTAAGTGTCCTAGCCGCTATTATCATCGGAACGCAGCATAATAGTTCTAAGCGCTTAAAGATAAAATAAAATTAAAAGTGAAAAGGAAGAAACTGATACAGAGCCCTAGTTTGTTACCATAATTTAACGACAGATTTTTCTTTTTTTGTTATGTATGAGGAACTTTCTTATGCTATATTTTCTTGCCTGCTGTAACAGATGTGCTTAATTTTTGTGCTTTCCAGTCATTTTCGTTAACTTTATTTTCCATGCAATTCATTCCAATAAGTCTTTATTGTCCCATCCATGGGAAATCGCTATTGTTGTTGTTGTTGTGTTTTTGTTGTTGTTTTGGGTTTTGTTTTGTTTTGTTTTGTTTTGTTTTGGGGGTGGGGGTGTCAGCGACAAATAATAACACACATTAAATCGGCAAATATCACACAATACATTGCACATGCGCCACATAAAAGAGTTGTTCAGCACTTTGAAGACCCTTATAACTATAACCAGAGCGTGAATTTGTGCGTTTGCTCAGTGAGCGAGACACATCGCTACAGCACGCGGAGACTAACCACTGCGGTCTTTCTCGCTCAGTGTCAAGACGCAAACTGAGCTGTGAAATCAGGCTCCCCTTGACTTTTTTAGGGGTTTCAGTGACGTTGAAAACTCTGTACCGTGACAGAGTTGACTGTGCAGTTGGCACAACTGGAGGAGTGTTGTTGTTGTTCTTGTTTTGTTTTGCTTTTTTGGTTTTGTTTTTTTTTTTTTTTTGGGGGGGGGGTTCTTGTTGTTGTTGTTGTTTTGGGGTTTTGTTTTGTTGTTGTTTTTTTGTTGGGGGGGGGTGTTGTTGTTGTTTTGTTTTTTTGTTTGCTTTTTAGTTTGTTTATTTGTTTGTTTGTTGTTGTTGTGTTTGTTTGTTGTTTTTTTTTTTGGGGGGGGGGTCTTTTTTAATACACACTGTCTGTGGCTTTTTGTTGAAATTACAGACCTTTAACGGTCCTATGCAGTTGCCAGCTTTCTTGTACAGCAAACAGCACATTGCAGTTTGTTT
This sequence comes from Batillaria attramentaria, assembly GCA_018292915.2. Taxonomy (NCBI): domain Eukaryota; kingdom Metazoa; phylum Mollusca; class Gastropoda; family Batillariidae; genus Batillaria; species Batillaria attramentaria. The sequence continues at coordinate 209,805 of JACVVK020000360.1, forward strand.
CATTGAATACAGACGATCACCAGTCAGTCCCGTCCTGTATTTAGTATCTTATTTCTTCCCATATTTTTCTATTAGTATTTGTAGTATAGTCTTTAGTAGTTTTAGTTTATTGCCCGACAAGTGTAAGCCATCACGTTCATTTTTTTTTTTTTTTTTTTGCCGATTCTGTATTGCCTTATTACGTCTAGCGTTTCAACATCCGCATGTAACCGCTTTTGTTTCAATAAATGTACACTCTGATTTTCATTCTCTTGTCAGTTGTTTCTTTCGAGGGATAGTGTAAACTTGATGAGTGACTGAGTGTGTACGTGTGTGTGGCACGTAGGCCCGACCGTATGATGTAATACTCTTTCGCACTTCAGTCATCATATACACACATTTTGGGGTAGCTCACTGGTTTTAGCTTTAGCGTACCCGATGACCACGACAACCCCACACTTGCGGCGCTGTAGATACTCGCTAAAACCCACAGCTTAAACCACTGAAAAACGTCACCACTGATTACAGAATGAAGAATCATGAATCAGTTAAACACACACACACACACACACACACACACACACACACACACACACACACACACACACACACACACGCACGCACACACACACACACAATCGCACGCACACACACACACACACACACACACACAATCACACACACATACACACACACACACACACACACACACACACACACACACACACACACACACACACACACACTACCACCACCACCAGCTGACGACCCCACACCCGGGGCGCTAGAGATGCACGCTAAAATCCACAGCATAAAATCAGAAAAAAAAGGCCATCATAATTACATGAGCAAGTTAATTACACATAGCTGACATCAATCCGAAGGCGAAGAAACGGTGGAACAAACGAACATAGATGTCAGCTGGTGGTGTTTGTGATAATTGTGGTTACATGTATATGCTGGTGTGTGTGTGTGCGTGTGTGTGTGTGTGTGTGTGTGTGTGTGTGTGTGTGTGTGTGTGTGTGTGTGTGTGTGTGTTTGTGTGTGTGTGTGTGTGTGTGTGAGAGAGAGAGAGAGAGAGAGAGAGAGAGAGAGAGATTTATTCACGATTTGTGTGTGCTTCCCGTGGTATGACACATCTCCTGATGTGGATGATTACACGGCCGGGGAGTCTGGATTGCGGCTGGCTTTTATCGATTAAATCTCGCTGCCTCTACTGGTGGGACTATGTTAGTGTTTATTTCTACAGGAATCGCAGCTGTGGATGCATTAACGCATGAACATCTCAAATAGCTGCGTGGAATGCTCTCGAACTTTCTACAGCATTTCAAATGGTAAGTTCTTGATAAACTGTTGGTGAACTATTTTTGCAAGTGCTCTCTCTCTCTCTCTCTCTCTCTTTCTCTCTTGAACATTGTTGACAGGCCAACCACCTATACCGTTTTCAAATGAAAGTTGTTTCATTTGAATTTCAATTTCTCTCATTCTAAACGCGTAAATAAGCTGAACTCAACATTTGAAGACGTTCTTAGCCGTCTTATCTCGAGACCGATTGTGTGTGTGTGTGTGTGTGTGTGTGTGTGTGTGTGTGTGTGTGTGTGTGTGTGTGTGTGTGTGTGTGTGTGTGTGTGTTTCCCTTCTCGCAGCTCAGAAGTCTCAATTTCGGTATCGTATCATCAGTCATATTTTGTGTAGCGGCAGTCACTGCTTCTGATGCCTGAGATTTTTTTTACCAACAAGATGGCGGTTGCTAGGGCAATGCCGTTTGCATCACTGTCTTAGACAGTTCTCTATCTGTGTCTCAGTGGCTGTCGACTTGATCAATGTCACTGTCACGTTACATTTTGTAGATGATAGCAGGCTTGACGTGAACAGCAGTAATAAAAACCTCCGTACTTGGTATTTTGCATTCAAATGAGATCGGGTGTTGTTCTTTGTTGTTGTTGTTGTTTGTTTGTTTGTTGACAATCTATCCTTGCTAAACCACAACAACATAAGATTATAAAAATACGAAGAGGGAAAAGAATAGAAGGGGAAAAAATTCAAAAACCAAAGAGAGATACATAGAGAGAGAGAGAGAGAGAGAGGGGGGGGGGCGGAGGGGTGCTGCAAGTATTTAATATGCACACTTGTAATGTAGTCTCTCTGATATCACTGACTCCACTTAAACGCTTGTGTGCGTGCGTGCGTGCGTGTGTGCGTGTGTGTGTGTGTGTGTGTGTGTGTGTGTGTGTGTGTGTGTGTGTGTGTGTGTGTTTTCTAAGCGTAAAGTGAGCTGTTTAAATGAAGAACTGCTTCGCTGTGTAAGGACAGTATATGCGGGCATATGATTGGATTCGGTTGTTACAGTTTGTGTGAATTTATTGTTGATTTTGTTCATTATTATTATTATTATTATTATTACAGGCTGCCTATACAGATGCCGGCGGATGACATACAGTTGTGCAAGACGTCTCCGTAGTTCAACGAACGACAGATGAGAGATAGGTTCAATCAACCGTAACGAAGCCTTCATTTGTAATTCATAATAAGATCCGCGAATACTGTAATAGTCACGGACACCTGACAGTGTGATGAGTCAAGAAGCGATCCTTTGTGCTAGCTGGTCTGAACGGGTTTGACACATTCTCTGGGGTTGTCCAAAGCGAACGGACAGTCAGTAAGAGGGAAAAGGTCAGACCAGAGTTGTGTGTGAATGCAGTCAGAGAGCTGGCTTTTGCTGGGATAGAAGGAGATCGTCACAACGCCGCAGAGAACCCGAGGCGCCGTGATACGGAGCAGATGGAAAGGGCAGGCGGTTATAATCCTGCGGACGATGGAGGCTCAGAACCTGACATCGAAGTCAAGTTTGAACCAGGGTTCCGCCCACTGACCGGCACTGCCTTCACTGAAGACGATGACGATGATTCTGACTGCATGATACTTGACTTTGACGACGAAGATGTTGACGACCCAGAGAGGTGTAACAGCGACGACAACAAATGCCCTGCTCTACAGCTCAGAATCGATCATGTGAACGGTTCCGTTGCACAAGCACCAGTTCCAACGCCTTATAGAGATGAGGCTCAGCGGTACCATCGTGTTCTTGTCGCTACGGCCGAGCGAAGTTTTCCTGAAAGCTCCAACGCATCCTCATTGTTGAGGACACGACAGCTTCAGCCAAATGCAACAGAATCCAAAGAGGGTTTATTGATGCGTGTGTGGGCACCTGAATCAAATATGCTTGAAGGACTGGATTATGAGGACGCTTTCAACGTACAACCAAACTTCCTGCATGCTCAGAATCAACGTGCATCCGCAGAAACAACGACGGCAGACCCTGCGAACATCCAGAGTGTTTCTTTGGCTAACGAAGCTGTAGTTGCGGATGCAACAGAACAGAGCCGGCACATTATTGGCATGAAACAGGACAACAGTCAGTATCCGGATCAACCAGTTTCAGCTCTGAGTGCAAGTGTCTCGGGAACCCCCCTTTCACAAGCAGCAAACGCTCCCTCGCAAACGCACTCAGGTAATCAGCAGACACCGTACGGGGAACCTCCCTCTGTAGACGTCTCAAATCCCCCACATCAAACGACAACAGTGGGATTCTACAGGTGTGGCTTCCAAGGTTGTTCCTTCGCGACACTACTGCCAGGTGACTTTGACAACCACCTGTCCAACAGTCATTCTTCCAGTGAAAGGTTTCCGTGTAGTCACTGTGGTTGCGAAGAGGGCAGCGCTGACAGTCTTCTTGAACACTTCAATGATCACCTTGATGAAAGGGGTCGGTCGTATTTCTGTACAGAGGTATGTGACTTCAACTCCCGTGATGTACGCACGGTGATGGATCACATCCAATCTACTCACCCTACAACAAGGAACATTATCTGCTGGAGTTGTGGCGAGAGATTTCAATCGATCCAGACCTTTGAGTCTCACGTTAAAGACAACATTCTGCATATTGCTCAATGTGATTACTGCACAGCAAAGGACGCACACAAAAACCGTCTGTTTAAGCACATGACTGACACTCATCCAGACAAACCTCGTTCCATTCGATCAGAAAATGTGCTCCTTTGCCAAGGGAGAAAGAAATGGAGTGTTAGACAACGACAGCAGCTGTCGTCACTTCCATTTCCACCTTTGCCCGATGACACAAGATCGTCGTTTTCACCAAGATCAGAACGTGTCCTGCATCAGACCCGGGGGCATCCACCACTGGAATCAGCAACACGGAACGATGTAGAAGACGACGTTGTACTAGTGGATTCACCGTGGCAGGCTGCCACAACAGACGTAGCGTTTGAAGAAGTGCATGTGGCTCCTGTAGCAAATCCACATGAACGCATCTCATCTGAGGAAGAAAGCCTGACAGATGGAGCACCAACACAGACGCGAACAGTTCTTTCAAACAGCCCACCACGTGCTACCCCCAGACGGCAAAATCATAACCTACAACCTCTTTCCGTCAGAAACACGACGCTAGGTCCAAGAACAAGGCGTGGGTCTTCCAGGCCAAAGAAGAGTCCGAGACAAAAGGTTCCACAGCCAAGCCCAAGAGAAGTCATGGAGGCGAAAATTAGACGCGGTTTGCGCTACAAGCCTTTCGGTTGTCGTTATTGTGAATACAGGACAGGTTCAATGAAACAAATAAGAGAACACCTGCAAAACTGTCACGCTTCCCAGAGTGAGGAAGACATAACGATCAGTATCGACCCGCCACTAGAACGCAAGTTGCGGGCTTTGGTCAAGAAACATATTGCTCGTGGACAGGAATGTTAGGCAGTGTTGGGTTGTCTTTCGGGTTGGGTTGTCTTTCGTTTCAAGAACGGTTGGTAATGACACAGCTGCAACGCTGCGTTAGACGGATTTACACCACTCGCCAGTGCAAATTTTCATGAGTTAAATTCGAGTGCTTTACGTCCAAAAATAGTAAGGAAACAGAGCGAAAGTGTGAGTTATGGATTTCCATAACCCACTCAGTGGTTTACGAGTTCAGAAAAACACACTCCAGTTACGTCATCGGTCAGTGGCCTTGAAATGGAGATTTCTGACCTTCTGTTAAAAAAAGCTGAAAATGGATGAAAAATAAGGTGGTGTTGACTGCATTTGGAAAGATAAAGCAAAGAACAGCAAAAAACAACAACAACAACAACAACAAAATCTACCTGGAAACGTGTGAACAAGACAGATAACCACCAACATCGCCACAAAACGCCGCCAAGGAAACGAGTCGAGCACACGCACGACACACGAGACTGAACCTAACGGAAGTACAGCACAACACAATTTTACAAGGCAACACACGAGCAGACGTACTACTGTTTTTTCTGCCTGCCGTGAAGAAAATGGGAAGATATGGCCTTCACGATGTGCACCAAACGAAACTTGACGCTTTCGTGACCCACACATCGCTGCAATACATGTCGAACGTGTTTGAATCTGCCCACGCGTACACTTTTTGTCCCCCTTCGCTACGGAGGCTGACTCTAGCAGCCACTTCAACACCGAAGCATGAATTTAGCGCAAGAATCTGGGCCCGAATGTAAAAGTCGAGGCTAATTGAACCCAAGGCTACGGGCCTAACCCAGACTAGGACAAAAGAAACCAAAAAAAAAAATAAAAAATTTATTTAAAAAAAAAGAAAGCGAAGAAAGGAAGAAATGAATCCTATAACGGCTTAGGCATCTTGCTGGACCCGCTTCCTGATTTAAAACAATAGAAAATTTAACCCTAGAGCTAGTTTAATTCGACGTTAGACTCTAACCCGGGGCTAAAATCCCTAACCTAGACTTCTACATGCGGAGCCTGGCCACGCAGATAGTCAACTTTGAAATTATCCTTTCATTATTGAATCAAATGTGATGTGAATTTGTTACAACATTGTCGTCTTCACATTTAATGTTGTTCGTCAAACTCGTAAAACAAGACAGCACACAATGGTTTTCAATGAAACTACTTGTTTTCGCAGTGCCAGGGAAATGGTCTATGTAAAAAGGTCTGTGAAAATGAGCGCTTGGATCACTAAATTGGATTTTCCAAGATAAAACAAAATGCTCGTGGTATGAACAGCTTACATGATTAGTTCTCGTGAATTACGACGAAAGACTCGATGGTTCGATTGTTTGCGTAGCTACCTCGCCGGAGGCTTGATAGCTACACAAACAATCGAACCATCGAGGGGTTAGTCTTTCGCCGTAAACCACTCGAACTAATCATATAATCTCTATTTACAGCTGTCACCTTCGTCAGGTGGAGAACCGGGACAATCGAGCGGTAGAGCACTGGACTTTCGATGCTCGGGTCGTGAGTTCGATTCCCGGACGGGCCAAATAATTGTGCTGGCCTTTTTCTCGTTGCCCCGTATTGGATATCGCCCGTATGGGGTGGAAACAGACGTGAAACTCTTAAACACCCTAGACACCCATCACCGTCAGACTGCATGGCAATTCAGAAACACTTTAGTAAGTTTCAGCAAGTTCTTTGGAATGACTTGTTTGCAGTGTTCGATTTCCAGACCGCATAAAAAAGTGTTTAGGACACATGCCCTATTCTAGATATTTAAGACGCAAGACAGGCAAGGTAGAAACTGTGTCAGCGATGGGGAATTCATCAAACCACTAGGACCGAAAGTAGGATTCACTGAAACTAGAATTATACGCCTGTTGGGTTGTGTGTCGTTTCGTTTACGGCTGGTAATGATAACGGCAGCTGCAACGCTGTGAGACCTAGCTGATATTGTCATCGAAAGGCAGCATGACAGTTAGGAACACTTAATAATAGAAATTCATTCAATTAGACGACATGCTTCGGAAACACCGGACGATTAGACAAACGGTCAAGTTACGAACAATTATTCACTTTTGAACTTCTGCAATCGCACTGCTACAAAGTGTTTTGCGTAAAATACAACGCGTCTCTTTGTTTATCTTGTAAATACATAAGTGAACAGTGTGTGTGTGTGTGTGTGTGTGTGTGTGTGTGTGTGTGTGTGTGTGTGTGTGTGTGTGTGTGTAGGAGCCAAAGAGAAAAAAAACAACTGTATTCTGTAACTTGACGTAGCACCGAAGACTCTCGCGGCAATTTCGTCTACCCCTCGTGAAGTCGGCGAAATTAGCACATCTCGGTTACATACAGCGTGCGAGCGACGCCCAGCCACGCAAACTAGGCTGCAAAGTTCGTCTGCCCTGTTGTTGGTAGCGCACAGCGCATGCGTGTCTAGGTCAATGCTCCGCTTTAGAACGCCGTGCCAGGCCGACACACGCACTGCGGCCGACAAGCCGGATGGAACTTTCAAGTGTCAGTAACTGCTTGTTTGCTGGTAGTGTTCAGCGTGTTTTAACTTTGTGTCGTGACTTGTCTTCATAGGCGTGATCTGATTTGCCGAGAGGAGAGAATATTTAAGAATTCCGGCATACACTGTGACAGCTGAAACAGAGACTCGCAGTTGTGTGGAGTTAGTCAATGATATATCAGTCTAGTACTGTGACGAATGATAGCTGACAGATAGTTGAAGTGCTTGACTGTGACCAGCTCGTGCAGAAGCTACCTTTGAACAGGTGAGTACATTGACCAAACGAAAGGCTCAACTAGACCCGTTTAGAGTGCAACTGATTAGATAAAACAAAATTTGCCGTGCAGGCGTGACAGTGTTGTAACCGGTTTCTAACAGGCTTGCCTTCCTAACGTTCGTTTTGATAACTTCAGTGAACGGGGCTTATGCTAAGTTGTGATTCTCTCTCTCTCTCTCAAACACACACACACACACACACACACACACACACACACACACACACACACACACACACACACACACACCGTGCACACACACACACACACACACTGACACATACACACACACTCCCCCGTACTGACACACACACACACACACACACACACACACACACTCCCCCGTGTACACACACACACACACACACACACACACACACACACACTCCCCCGTGCACACACACACACACACACACACACACACACACACACACACACACACACACATCATCATCATCATCATCATCATCATCTATGATCATGTAGTGTTCGAATTCATTATACTGGATCAAAATGTCTCGGTAATGGCACATGCCCACGTATGCCCAAGTCGTTGAAACGTTTCTCAAATCAGTGAAGCAAAAGAGCACGGTCGATACTGGCAAGACGGCTAAGTGAGGGACGGGGCTTTTGACGGTAAGTGTGGGGGAAATTCCACGCATAGTGAGAACCGAAAGTAGGATTTACGTGAAATAACTTCCTGGTCGATGATTCAGCAAACTCGGCGCCTATACAAACTCTGACGGTCCAACACGTGAAAGAATGACCTTGTGACATCTTTTGCGTATGCAGCAAAAGCCCCTCTTTACGTAAATTACGCTAGTATGATGAAATGTGAAAACAGCTAAAGCATTGTCCTTCGTGAGCACAATGTGCTTCGTGTCACTTCTGCGTACGCAGAAAGTATCCGAAGGCACTTCTGCTTGCCTTCATCTCGTTCTCGCTGTGCAATGAACTTCAGTTGGTATTCACTAAAATCCACTGTTTTAGTAGTAAATAGTAATCAGACGATAGTGACAGTGTAAACGTTTACTATGTAAACCGAATGTAGGATGAGCTGTCATGCAGACCTGTGTACGTGTAGCTAAGTTAGTAAATGAATGTTAGCGCATTGTAACCATTCTGCAGGTTGCAATACACTACTGGTTTCGGTCATTCACACTGATTTAGACTTTCATCATTTTGCCTCCTCTAGCGATTGTTGTTAATGTTTTTCTTCTTGTTTTTTTCTTCTTTATCGTACTATTCCTTTTCTTGTTCTCCTTCTTCTTCTTCTTTTCTTCATCTTCTTCCTCTTTTCTTCATCTTCTTCCTCTTTTCTTCATCTTCTTCCTCTTTTCTTCTGCGTCTCTTCTCCTGCGTCTCTTCTTCTTCTTCTCTTCTTCTTCGTCTTCTCTTCCTCTTCTTTTCTTCTTCTTTTCTTCATCTTCTTCCTCTTTTCTTCTGCGTCTCTTCTCCTGCGTCTCTTCTTCTTCTTCTCTTCTTCTTCGTCTTCTCTTCCTCTTCTTTTCTTCTTCTTTTCTTCATCTTCTTCCTCTTTTCTTCTGCGTCTCTTCTCCTGCGTCTCTTCTTCTTCTTCTCTTCTTCTTCGTCTTCTCTTCCTCTTCTTTTCTTCTTCTTTTCTTCATCTTCTTCTTTTCTTCTTCTTCGTCGTCGTCGTCGTCTTTTACTACTTCTTCTTCGTCTCCTAAACACCCACCCACCCTCTTCTTCTTTGTCTTCTCTTCCTCTTTTTTCCTTCTTCTTCGCTTCTTCTTCGTCTTCTCTTCTCCTTGTCCCCCCTCTTCCGTCTTCTCTTCTTTTTCTTCTTCCTCCATTTCTTTCCAAAATGATTTTGATATTGCTTTTGATTTTCTTCAGTACGTTTGTTGTTTACAAATCTAGAATCGTTCATCGTCCTTTTGTTCGAAATATTGCCTCAGCTCAAACCAAGTATGATATTTTCTTTTAGGTGTGACCTTACCCACCCGTGTGAGAACACACTAACACCATTCACATCGCCTGACCCAACACAACAAAAGACCAGTAAAATACAACCTAAAAGCAGGACGCAGAGTTAAGGCTGATTTGCCGAGCCAGAGATCAAGGAGATCAAGACAAGCCAGTCAGAGAGCAGAGGACTTAGAAATCCACGATGTGGCAGGAAGAAGGTTCTGGTGGATTTTACAAATGTGCTTTTAAAGGCTGCTGTTTTGCGACTCCACTGCCTGCTGACTTTGAAAGGCACTTGTCGAGTAGCCACCCTCGGGAAGTGACGTACGCTTGCTGTCACTGCGGTGCCAAACTCCCTTCTGCAGCCGGTCTCCTTCTGCATTTTGACGATCACCTCGGTGGCACGTCATGTTCGTACGCTTGTCTGCAGTCGTGCACGTTCCACTCCCGTAGTATACAGGAGGTGATCGACCACATGGTTCTGGCGCACCCTGTAATACGGAACGCCATCTGCTGGGGCTGTGGGGAGAGGTTTGAAGTTCTCCAAAGCTTCCTGGCCCACATCATGGACAACACCCTTCTCATCACTCACTGTCCTTACTGCCCAGCGAAGGACACTCAAGAGCACCGCATGTTCCAGCACATGGCGTCTGCTCATCCGCTCAAGGCTCACTCCGTTCGCTCGCACAAGCTGCTCGTTTGTAATGAGAGAAAGATGTACGGGTGGAACTCTGAACGTCGGTTTGCAAAACTTTCAGCACAGCCTGTTGAGGTGTCGTCAACTGAAGATTCAAGGAACAGGTCTGGCGTATCATCGGCAAAACCTTCTACTGAAATGAAAAACGGGGCAGCGCCTTGTCGGCCAAACCTAACCGGACCTGCAACGGACGCGGGACGTTCCAGATCTACACGCACCGCTACCGCAAGCAGACTATCTACTGAGCCCGTAAAGTCTGCAAAGGGTCTTGAAGTTCCCAGCTCTGCCCGTGCGTCAGGCAGTAAAGGGGCATCGGTTTTGAAGCAGCCCCGATCAGGAGGAGGGAACCGTGTTTCTTCAGCTGCTAGCCCACCGCCTAAAACGTCATGCGGTCCAACTTCAAGTTCAGGAGCTTCTGCGCCGACTTCCTCGGGTCCTGTTACAAATCCTGGATCAACTACAACTTCACCAGGATCAACTACAACTTCACCAGGACCAACTACAACTTCACCAGGCGTTTTGTCGAAAGTTGTGCGAAAAGCGCGTAGGCAACAGCCTGCTGATCAGCATTCTGCTCATGCATCTGACAAAACAGAGCTAAAAGTCTCTTCATCTAGCCTTTCGACTTCCACCACCAAATCGCCTGCAGCAAGTTCCAATGTGACACCGAGGTCATCGTTGAAGCCGCCAGGAGAAGATCAAAGTACCCAACCAGCCACCACGCCACCGAAAACCCTTCTCAAACCGAAAGTTGCATCAAAGGGTTCCGTACAGCAGCGCACTAAGCAGGACGACCTCTCTGGTGCTTCCCCGAAAACTGCCAGTGTAGAGGACAAGGGAATTGCAAGAAAAGACACGTCACCAAAGAGAGCCGCTGGAACCTCACAGACTGCCCTGAAAACGACGCCAAAGAAGGCGAAGAAAACAGCGCCAGAGACTGAGCCACATGTTGCAGGTGGCAGTAATCGTTCAGTGAAAGAAAACTTCACACAAGACGAAGCCGGGAACTGGACATGCAAGCACTGTGCTGAGACTTTTGACTGGAAGGGTTTGAGTGCACGGCAGATGAAAAATAAGCAAAGCGACCACATGTACTTTAACCACAGACAGCATGCTAAATAGCACAGTTGATCAACGGCTGTGCAAATGTTTGCACAACTGACGATTCCAGGGAAAGCAGTTGGCCCCGGCCAAAAGTCCCAAGCCATACAAACAAAAGCAAAGTGCAGATGGTCAGCGACAGACGACTAAACACTAAACATGTTGCCAAAAATTACTGGCAGTACTTTCATAGCGAAGTGTTTCATTGTTTTGGTTTTTTAGTCAAATGTGTTTACATATTATTTCACTCCCAGTCGATGCATGTCTTGTTCGGAGGTTTTCATTTCCGCTGAAATGATGATGACGATGCCTATGATGGATGGTGGTGATGATGGTTATGTGTGTGTGTGTGTGTGTGTGTGTGTGTGTGTGTGTGTGTGTGTGTGTGTGTGTTATGTGCTTTCCGTGAGATTTCCTTTTTCAGAAAAGAAGGAAACATCCCCCCCCCCCCAACTCCAAAAACACAACAAAACAAAAGAACCAACAAAACAAAAGAAACAACAACAGAAACAAACAAACAAACGACAACAACAAACAGAAGCAAACAAACAACAACAAGAACAACAACAAAAAAACACTAAAAAAAACCCAGTTAATTCATACAATTTTTGAAGTCATGGCTCAAGCTCACTTTCGAAATGACGTCGGTCGTCATTGACATTGTAGTTTCTGCAGAAGGGCAGATAAAGCTGCCGAAATACCTTGCCTTATGTCGCTTTTACTAAAAATAGAACTATTTTTTAAAACCCAACAGCGGTTGACAGTAGTGCTTTAAATAGCACGGTAGACACTGAGAAAAATTAATTGTACTTGGCTACTCATCTTTTTTTACGTGAGGAAAACGATACAAGCGGAGACACATGTATGAATGAAATATGTTTGTTTCAGATGAATTCAGTTGAGATAAAATCTTGGAAACAAACTTGTCAGAATAATTATTATGATCACAAATAATAAAAACATACCAAAAAACAGTAATATCTGACAAAACAATCTGTGTGCGCGTGCGTGCGTGCGTGCGCGTGTGTGTGTGTGTGTGTGCGTGTGTGTGTGTGCGTGTGTGTGTGTGTGTGTGTGTGTTCTGATTACAACTGCCGTTCAGTTTAATATCATCATTACTTTAATGCACTATTTCATTAATTCATTATAAACATATTGGGTTTTTGAACTAAAACCTTCAAAATTTTACACACCTTTTCAAAACTAGTACAATCAGATCAGAACAATCTCTCTCTCTCTCTCTCTCTCTCTCTCTCTCTCTCTCTCTCTCTCTCTCTCTCTCCTTTTACATTTTTGTTAAAGTTAGGTTTTTAATGCAAGAAGAAACAGCGTGAAATAGCACCGTCCAATGCGTGCCTTATAGCCTAGGTCTTGGGAAACAGAGCTCAGTTTAGGTTTCAGTGTGTGTGTGTGTGTGTGTGTGACTGCGGATTGTGCGTGGGCACAAAAAAAAAGAAGTGGGGTAGGAGGACGAACATATGTCATGGGGCGCTTAACTCTTTGACGACGGAGCGCAATTTCTGACACACGATTTCCTATAGGAAATCGTGTGTCAGAAACTGCGCTCCGTCGTCAAAGAGTTAAAAGTGAGGACGGTGTGGGTGTGTGGAGGGGGGGTGGGGGGGGGGGGCTAAATTGATGTTTGTCCAACGCCAGGTGTATTTTAAGAGAGCACGCAGATGAGTCGTGTTCTGTACTGTGAGCGTGGTATGTGCGATGGAACGAGGAAGGAAAGGCATAGGATTGCATGTGCAGGAGCCAGAAATTTTGGAAGGACTGGAAGGTTAGCAAAATTTCTGGAAGGTTAGCAATGTGTATGAGGTATGGTGGTGTTAGTAATTAATTCTATAGGTTTTTATTTTTAGTTTTATTATTTATTTATGTATACAATTTTATTCATTTCTTTATACAATTTATTTATAAATTTATTTATTTATTTACTTATTTATGTATCATAAATTTCTTCATTCATTAAATAATTGATTTAAACTTGGATGATCATGCATGGAAAATGCTCAAGTAATGCAGTAACTGTCAACAGATCGACAGATTTGCACATAGCATACGGGTAAAAGTCGCAACAGACTAGCAGTCCTTTGACATTTTTAGCAAGAGTCGACTTTTTTTTACAGACCCGGGATCCGCAGCTAAGCATTCAGGATGACAAGCATCGGAGAGGAGTCTAAGTGTCAGTATAACTACCTGGGAAGGTCTGGGCTCCGTGTGGCCAACATTTGTCTCGGGGCTTTCACTTTCGGTAAACCTTTGGTAAGTTCTCTTTCGAGCGCTTCCCCCCAGTTGTTTCCCCTGACCCGTGACTATAGTCCTTTTCTTTCCTTGCGAAAACGCAAAAAAACGCAAAAAAGTTTGCCAGACATGGCCAATTGGCCATGTGTTGTGCTCATTATGCCGGGTGGGGGAGACGGGGGATGCGATTAGCTGAATTCAGTAGGGATGTGCCGATTCGGATGGGATGTGCTGCGATAAATTCGTCGTACCACCAGAGTTTTTATTGTGGCCTTACATGCTCGGCAAATGGCTTCATCTGTCAGAATTGTTTCGCCAACTTCTTTCGCAAAGAAACTTTTCCAGACTGCTGATTTCCCTCTCGGATTTTCGACGAGACGTTCACGTTGTTGAAGTTGTTCAGCCATTTTTCAGTCGATAGCGACAAGAGTTATGCCCCTTTTACAACTTCGGCAATGTCCGGAAAGGTTCCGAAAGTTGCCGAGTGAATCGCCTTTCGAGCGTCGAACCGGTTTATTGAATCGTCCAAAAACTAAATCGATTTTTTTTTCCGGTTTTCGATTAATCGGCACATCCCTAGAATTCAGGGAGTTCGACCCTTTTCATTGATAGGAGAGCAGTGAAGTCGTCCATTATGCCAAGGTTATTTTTATACATGTATAAAGCGTGTATTTATTCTCTCGTTTTCAGTTTGGTACACCTGGGAATCTCGACGAGGCAAGTTCTCATGACGTCATCAGGCGGTACGTAGAGTGGGGAGGAAACTTCATCGACATCGCCGATATTTACTCTTTCGGGGAATCCGAAAAGATTGTTGGCTCCTGGCTGGCTACGTGAGTGAATTTTTTTTTTAAATTCCTTTGTGTCCAGGATAGACAATGACAATGACAAATCATTTTATTTCAGGCTTCCTGCCCTATGACTATCAGTATGGATGGGTTGGAAGGGAGTACAAGATTTCAGTATCATCAACAGTTGAAGTACAGTAAACAACCGAAAATGACACACGTCTCATCAGAGAGAGAGAGAGAGAGAGAGTTTTGGGTAGTTTAACACCCTTTATCACCACGTATCATGTCTCAGAGAGAGAGAGAGAGACAGAGAGACAGACAGACAGACAGACAGACAGAGACAGACAGACAGACAGACAGACAGACAGACACAGACAGACAGACACACAGACATACAGACAGAGACCCAACAATTGCTTAGGCTGTTAATTGTGGTCAACTTGAACCGTTTCCTTTTGTTGGGATTTTGACTAATAAAAGTTGCAGTTTTACTCTTTGTATGACTTGTTGTGCCTTGTTGTTCTTGTTTTGTATTGTTTTTGTTCTCGTCGTTGATGTTGACGGCGTTGTTCCGCGTTCACCTTTCCTGTTAAAATTTGCCTTCTCGAATTGTTACCAACCTCAGATTTTGCTTTATTTCTTATTTATTTCTTGAAGTTACCCTTCGTCTACACACGCACTGTGTTCTGACACACAATATTCAATATTGCCAACACAGTGTTTGGCTATACACCGGAGAAGGTCACTGTATTTTGGGTAAAAGTAGTCAACCATTTGATGCTGATCGCAAAAATGTGTGTCAGTAAATATAGATGTGGGAATAGAATAGACACGAAAATTATGTTTGAAAAGGAAGAAAACTGATTCAAATCGAAATAAACCCCAACAATATTCAATATTACATTTTCTGCAGTCAGGAGAGGGACCGTTATGTGATCGCCACTAAAGTTCGCTTCCAAACAGACTCATCCAATCCCAATGCAATGGGTTTAAGTCGCCGACACATCACCAGAGCCATCGAGGACAGCTTGGGGAGACTGAAGACTGACTACGTCGATCTCTACCAGGTACAGTTGGGAACTTAGGGCTGTGGTATTAAAGGTTCATATTCCAAGTTTATTTCGGTTCATTGAAACAGGCTTATTTCATTTTTTTTCTAGAATGTCCGGGGTTTCAGGAGGAACGAAACAAACACATACTACTTCGTTTCCTTAGAATTTAAATCGACATACAATCTGTATAAACTGTTGGGATAAATATCCGAAAAGTTTGCCCTCGCTCTTACAGTTTTTTTTTTGTTTTTTTGTGTTTTTTTTTTAAGCGAATAGGACTGTATAGTTAGTTAGTTAATCTAAGTATGTGTGTGTGTGTGTGTGTGTGTGTGTGTGTGTGTGTGTGTGTGTGTGTGAGGGTGTGTGTGTGTGTGTGTGTGTGTGTGTGTGTGAAAGCTGTTGTTCATTAGATGGCCAGAGGTTTCATGTGTGGCTGTGCTCTCCTGCCCATACATGTATACAGGCATATGTTGTACATACATCTTGTGTCGAACTTGACTCCGTATGCTTCTGTCTTTATGTAATCGTGGTTGGTTGTTGTTGTTGTTGTTGTTGTTGTTGTTGTTGATGATGTTTTTGTGTAGTTCTGAGCGGTTGGCTACAACACTGTCTGACTCCTCGGTATTCGTGTCGCCATTAGCCATCATCATCATCGTCAGCGTCAACGTCATCATTATCATAATCATCATCATCACCGGGCGTCATATCATTTGTAAGTTTAGCACCGTGGTCATGATAATGCATCGTGGGATGAGAACGGGAGGGGGGTGGTACTGATGGAGTTTGGTGATATTAGAATGGTTTGCCCTTGGCGCCCGAGCTGACCGGTTTGATAAATACGAGCTGTTGCTTTGTCTCTCATAATTATAGTCAGGTAGTTGTTGGTCTGTCAGAACTGCGGTCACATAAGTGTTTGATTAAAAACTCTCTCTCTCTCTCTCTCTCTCTCTCTCTCTCTCTCTCTCTCTCTCTCTCTCTCTCTTACTTAGTTTAACTTACTTAGTTGTAGCCTAGCAAGGACAAGATGTAAGACAGGTCTGTGCACCTAATCTTTTATCCTTGTAAAATAAAGTTTCGTTCGTTCGTTCGTTCTCTCTCTCTCTCTCACACAGACTCACGTCTGGGATGACGCTACGCCACTGGAAGAGACGCTGCTGACCTTGAATGACCTTGTCCGGTGTGGCAAGGTCAGGTACCTCGGGGCAAGTAACATGACGGGCTGGCAAATGCAGAAGGTTGTGGAACTGACGAAACAGATGGGCTTGAACCCGTTCATCTCACTCCAGGTAATAATATAATATAATATAATATAATATAATATAATATAATATAATATAATATAATATAATATAATATAATATAATATAATCAGATGATGATTGCATTTATTATACCAATTTACTGAACCCAACATACACGCTCACGTGAATCAGGCGCATTTACTCACATCTCATACTTCTCATGACTGGTTGATTTGTGTTCTGTTTTGTCTGAACAGCAACAGTACAGCCTACTGGACAGGGAGTCGGAGGTGGAGCCGTTCGTCGTGTGTAGGATGAACGGAGTGGGTGTCTTGCCGTGGAGTCCACTCAAAGGGTGTGTTATCACGTGATATCGAGACCTAGTGAAAGAGTAGACCTCATTGGCATTCCATTTTCGAGTGGTATAAATCTTATTCATTAGATTTTGTTCAAATTCGGTAGGTTTGGTTGGTTGGTTGGTTGGTTGGTTGGTCGCTTGATTGATTGCTTTGTTATTTGGTTGGCTGGCTGATAACAATAACAATAGGTGTCATGTTATCTACTTGGTTTGGTATGTAAGATAATGAATGTTAATGGCACGGTTACCTTCTGCAGTGCCGCGTATTTTGCTCATTTGGGCTATAGTGAGAGCAGTCTTCACAGGTTAATCAATCGATCGACCAGTCAATCAATCAATCAATCAATCAATCAATCAATCAATCAATCAATCAATCAATCAATCAATCAATCAATCAATCAATCGGTGGAGTACTGCTGTTATCGCCCATGCCAACACATGATGCAGACTGGAATTTAGGTATAACTCTCTTCAAAACCAAAGTCACAGTATGAAGTTTGGATATACTGGTCTCAGAAAAAATACAAATATACAGCCTTTCAGTTTATGACAGACACGTACGACTTAGTCCTCCCCTTCTTAGTTAAGCGGCGTTAAGCCACAACTAACTAACTAACTAACTAACTAACTAACTAACTAACTAACTAACTAACTACCCTCCCCAATTTATTGCCCTTTACTTGTGTTTTCTAGTGGATTCCTGACGGGAAAATACACGCGTGGGCCAGCGCCCCAAGAGAACACGCGCTTAGCTCACGCCCTGAAAGCTGGCATTGTAGACGAAACCCACCCGCAGTGGGCGGACCTGAACACGGACAGCAACTGGGCTCTCATCGATGGCTTGCAAAACATTGCCGCCAAGAAAGGTGCGATGTCCTGATGCTGTAAGGTTGCCCGCCCCTTTCTGCTACCCATTGCACAGCCGTGAACACCTTCAAGATCTGCAATCTCAGCAAAAAGCCGCAAACGCGTTTTAAGTTGTTTCTCTATAGAGAAACAACTTTGTACGATGGGGCAGATAATGAGTATTGTATAGGCGCTTTACCCAATTTCATGAATCGGCTCAAAGCGCCGCGAACTGAACCCAACACGCACGCTCACGTGAATCATACGCATTCTCTCTCTCACACACTGGACATGCGAAAAGAAAAAAAATCTTTGCCCCGAGTGGGACTCGAACCTTTGACCTCTCGCATTAATGACAAGTCTCTTAACCACTAGACTACCGACCGCCCCGTCATATCATGCAGTGGGCAGGGGGTAGCGGGACTCGGAGTCTCAAGAGTGAAAAATGGTGCTCCAGGGTTCAGCTTTAGATAATCAAGTAATCAATCTTCACATTTTATCATACAACGTCGAATTAAAAAAAAGAAAAAGAATCATCACTATCTTTGACAGGCAAGACTGTGGCCCAGATATCAATCCGCTGGCTGCTACAGAGGCCAGTAGTGACGTCAGTTATAATCGGCGTCTCCAAGTTGCATCAGCTGGACGACAACATGGGCGCTGCTAACGCCTGGGAACTCACTGCGCAGGAGGTAATCACACAGGACACCCCTATGTATTATATGTATGTCTCCTTCCTTTTACACGGCTTTGGACGGTCACCGTGTTACCTTTTATTGTGTATGTGTTGGTTTAAACAGTTTTTATTCATTTTGAACGGACAGAAAATTCACTCACACAATTTCGACAATACCGAGCACGACAAGTTAAAAACTTATGAATGTGCTCATAAGTACAAAAAAAAAAAAAAATATGCGGCGGAGTATTATAAGACAGATCTGTAAGAGATAGAGAAGAGAGAGGATAGAAAGAATGACCAATAGATACAGTACAAAGAAAAATGCAGTGGGATTGCGTCTGCGACGGCGGCAGCGGGCCGGGTACAATTTTAAAAATGTTTATATTGTCATTCAAAGGAAGACAGAGATTCCCTCTCAAGAGTATGTGTTCTTTTGTTGTTGTTGTTTTTTCATTTACTTGTATCTTGGGGAGCCGGGGTGGTCGAATGGTAGAGCGTTGGACTTCCAATGCTCGGGTCGTGAGTTCGTATCCCGGCTGGAGCCAAATGTTTGTGCTGGCTTTTTCATCGTTGCCCCGTCTTTGATATCACCCGTATGTGCTGGAAAAGGACGTTAAACCCCCCCAAACACCCACCCACCCTACTTATATCTTAAAGATTTACTTAGGGATGTTTTGGATACAAGTTTTGTTGTTGTTTTCTTCCTTTCCTTTTTATATATACTGTACTGTATTGTGTATGCTTGTAAAAAAGTAGATTTGCCAAAAGAACGTTAAAAATGTCTTTATGGAGTAATTAAAAAAAATCACAGAGGACACCGCATAACCTCTCCTGCAATTGACAAACGTGGTCTTGTAGACAAAAACAGCTTCTCAGAAATACAGAAACGTATCTTAAATGTTTTGTGACGGACTCCCACCAAAGGTGATTTGGGGCAACTGGAGTTGTCGGTATCACTGAAAATAAGGTTTCCTTTAGCGTAAAAAATATTTCTGTAGCTTGGTGTACGCCTGAGATATGTTTGTTGAAATCTTGCTCTTCAAAAGTGGCCATGTTAACCAAATGATAATAATAATAAACAGTACTTATCTAGCGCTTATTCTCGCAGCAAGGCAACTCATAGCGCTACACTCGAGAAATTAGCATGAAGGTGCAGCGTCTCCTGCATGTCCTGGGTTTATACCGGCGCGTAGAACAATTTGCATCCTTTGTCGGACGTCACATTTTTGTGTTTGTTTGTTGTTGTTGATGTTGTTGTTGTTTTCATGTGGTGCAGGCACACTCAGCCGCGATTTAGTCTTTGTGGCTTGCGCGGCTTTACAAACTCACTCACTAACTCATAGCGCTACACACACACACACACACACACACACACACACACACACACACACACACACACACACACACACACACACACACACACACACACACACACATGCACACCCCGGCCTGATGAAGATAAACAGTGTCAGCCAAGGGCAGTGAAACAATGGCAGACTACTTAAGTGTGAAAAGCCTGACGGAAGAGGTGGGTTTTCAGGGTCGATTTGAGCCTGATGTTGAGAAACTGGCTGGTGAGGAGAGACGTGGGATTCATACCAGTGTTGTGTGGTTGTATTATATGCTCATTTTTAATATGTTTATAAGCTACAGTCAGCCTTGAAACTTTTACAGAAGTTGTGTTAGATGTTTAAGGACCTGAAAAAGAAACGTTCACCCCCCCCCCCAAACAAACAAACAAACAAACAAACAACAACAACAACAAAAACCTCTAAATTTGTCCTACTACAAGTTGTTTTCTCAAAAATAGCTGGGACCCCTTTCGTAAGAGCGCATCACTCTTATCTGATTTGTTTCCGTTAACTGGTTATGCATGATCTATAATTGTACATTCGAAGGAATGTAATTATGGGTGAAGTCTACTTTCATCATCAGAAACTGTTGAGATTGTTAAGGTATCGTCAGGTTTTGTCAGAATAAGAAAAAGAAGACAAGTACGAGCATTCAAAGTGAGTTGTGAATATAATGGTTTGTTCTACAGATGGCTGAGTTGGATGAACTGTCGAGACCGAAGGTCGGAAACCCCTACAAGAAGATACTATTAGCCAACCTGGACAGGAAAAACCCATGGAACCCAAATGGACTACAGTAGCAGATTATTCGAAACTCCCTGTTGTGGTTTATTTATCATAATCAGTTGGAGCATACTGTAGCTTGAAGCATAACATCTTTCTTTACCGCGATGTAGCAAATGCAAGTTCTTTCTGTGTATTTCCTTTTCAAGTTTGAAATAATTTATTGTCTATATTCCTGTTATTTCCAATTATATGCTTCTCGCGTAAAGTAAAGGAGTGATATCGTCAATGTTAACCGTTATTATTACAACGTCACAGAAAGCTGGTCTGGTAGGGTACACGTCTGATTTTGTCAAAATAAAAATAGCTAATGGTGTAGATGGATTTTATCGTATCTTCTGATCTGATTGAAAGGCGAACTTTTGAAACAGGCAATAAAGCGTTTTGAATTGACTTGAGTTTAATGAAATAAGTGCAAGTCTGTAGGTCTTTCATTCACCATCTTGCGCCTGTGTGGCTTGTGTGTGTGTGTGTGTGTGTGTGTGTGTGTGTGTGTGTGTGTGTGTGTGTGTGTGTGTGTGTGTGTGTGTGTGTAAAGAGAGAGAGAGAGAGAGATTTTGCGGAGTAGGGGTTAGTACACACAAGAGTGACTATATTTCCACTAGAGAGATACCGGATTGCGTAGGAATAAGAAATATGTCGATCTAGATTAGATATTACTCTCCACATGTCCTTCCTTTTACACAACGCCCCTGCACTGGCCACAGTATGACAGCTCCCATCTGTATCCTGCCATATCTTCGCTTAAAGGACAGCAGTTGAGGATGTTGGATAACAACAAAGGAAACAGTCGCAAGCATAATTGTGCTGATAAACAACCCCAACAGTCGATGGATCTTCGAGATATAATTCAACTTCAATTCAATTTAGATTACTCTATTTGTCTGTTTTAAAACGTAAAGATTAAAAGAGGAAAATTTCTTTTAGAGCCAGGGTGAATGGGTGTTTGGGGGTTTAACGTCCTTTTCCACCACATAGGGTGATATCAAAGACGGGACAACGATGAAAAAGCCAGCACAAATATTTGGCTCCAGCCGGGATCGAACTCACGACCCGAGCATTAGAAGTCCAACGCTCTACCATTCGACCACCCCGGCTCTCCCCTTTAGCGCCAAGCATTGCTACATTCAGTGCAAGGGGTTCTTTATAAAAAAGATATCAAATATAAGTCAAACAGGCACACATACAAGGATATGAAAAAAACACAAAAAAACACGCATAAAGCCAACAAGATCACTGAACATCCTCGAATACTTAAAAAGCTATACCCAATACAGTTCACTTTCTCAACTCAAACACATCTGCTAGGAAAAGACATGGCAAGTGTGGAGTAGTGGTTTGATTGCCTAAATTATACAATGTTCGTCATTATTCCAGAGACCGCCTGCAGAGCAGAGGTGTACAAGGACACAGTAGCAGATGATGTCTGCCCTGTCCTGTGTAGTTCAAACATTCGTTTGATACCATTGATATCTTCAACTGGTTTGACATACGCTCTACGCCATCTGTATAAACCAACTGTTTTCTGCTCATAACAACATTTGACTGTTCTGGTTTGTATCGCGCGCGCGCGCGCGCGTGTGTGTGTGTGTGTGTGTGTGTGTGTGGTTGCGCTCTGACCTTATGGCATTGCAATTTTTTCCGCTATTTTTGAATACTTTTTTTTTCTATTCCATTTTAGCGCTTAGAACTGTTATCAACTGTTAGGTTATAGCGCTATATGAGTACTGTCATTATTATTATTATTATTATCATTATTATTATTAACTGCATTCTCATTGTACGTTGTCAATGTCTGTTTTCGACGATGTCCTTTGTAAAAATGTACCCCCCCCCCCCAAAAAAAAAAAAAAAAAAAAGCAGCAGCGGACGATCAAACCTAAAAGGACATGGCAGGACCCTTGTGAAGCACTGGAACAGTATCAAAGACGACACATGAGAAAATTACTGAGACATGGGGCGGTCGGTGGTCTAGTGGTTAAGACACCTGTCACCAATGCGAGAGGTCAGGGGTTCGAGTCCCACTCGGGGCAAAGAATTTTTCCTTTTCGTATGTGGCACCGTTCATTCGGGCCGATCGTCGGGGGTTCTCTCCGGGTACTCCGGCTTCCTCCCCCTCTGCTTTGGAAATGTTCAGCCCACCAAATTTGAAAAATAAATGCAATTCTAAATTCCGAAATTTAAATAGCTGAGCTGACCCTTCGCAACACGTGATTGTAATGTGTTTATGTCAAGTGTGTGAGAGAATGCGTGTGGTTCACGTGAGCGTGTGTGTTGGGTTCAGTTCGCGGCGCTTTGAGCCGATTCAGGAAACTGGGTAAAGCGCCTATACAATACTCATTATTATTATTATTATTATTGCATAGGGTGGAGCGTATGAGCAGCGTTTCCGAAAGCAGGGATACCGAACTGCAATGCCGGACATGCGTTCCCGTTGTTAACATCGATAACCAGAGTATAAGTCGGTTGACGAGGCAAACGCGTGATGGAGCGTGAGTATTCTTGTATATGTAACTTCCGGAATTGCCGACATAACATGCACAGCATTGCTCTTCAGAGTCGGCACTTGAACTTAAACCCTGCCAGAAATCTTATATATGGTTCTCTCTCTCTCTCTCTCTCTCTCTCTCTCTGACGAGCGAGTGTGCGTGCGTGAGTGCGTGCGTGTGCCAGTGTGTGTGTGTGTGTGTGTGTGTGTGTGTGTGTGTGTGTGTGTGTGTGTGTGTGTGTGTGTGTGCACTGGGATACGTGCGAGAGAGAGAGAGAGAGGTGCTTGAACTGCCGATCTTTCGAAGGCCGTGTTGGCAGACACGAGCAGATAGATGACAACAGGAAGCAGTCAATCAAGAATTTAGGTCACTTGTATATTCTGTAGTGCAATTGGTAAGCCAAGCTCTTAAAATAGTCAGTCATTTTTTTCAAATTTATTGGAAATAGCTGTTTGAAACATGTGACCTGAAATGTTTATTAACCATGCCTATGATTCTGAAATAGCTAACAACCTCGGTGTAAGTGAAAATTTGGGCGAAAATGCGAGGTGGAAAAACAAAGTATCGAAATGAGCCTCTAGAGAAGCTCAAGCGATGATGATGTCAAATGTAATCTTGCTCAGCCTCTCTCTGTCTCTCTGTCTCTCTCTCTCTCTGTCTGTGTGTGTGTGTGTGTGTGTGTGTGTGTGTGTGTGTGTGTGTGTGTGTGTGTGTGTGTGTGAGAGAGAGAGAGAGAGGGGGCGGGGTGGGGGGTGTTTGGGAGTTTAACGTCCTTTTCCACCACATACGGGTGACATCAAAGACGGGGCAACGATGAAAAAACCAGCAGAATATTTGGCTCCAGCCGGCCGGGATTCGAACTCACGACCCGAGCATTGGAAGTCCAACGCTCTACCATTCGGCCACCCCGGCTCCCCGAGAGAGAGAGAGAGAGAGAGAGAGAGAGCAGGAAGGGCAAACGGCTTAAATTCCCCCACCCCCACCCCCAACCCCCTCCCCGCCCCTTTCGTACAATAAAGTGATTGAGGATTGGTTGATCTTATCCTGGTGGCTGTTGAACAATACTGGCAACCAGTCACGTGCTTATGGCCAGACGAAGTTCAGCTACAATCCAAACCATCAAGCATTTGAAGTACTTCACACATTCACTGACAATACTGTAAACAGGATGCTCATTGATCAGATCACGACACTTTATCATCGTTAACCCTTTCATTTCAGCCGGCTGGTAGAATGGTTAGGCTCTCAACTTCCTTCATGTCTGCAGATCTAAAAGTGTGTGTGAGTGAGTTTTAGGACTTAAACTAAAAGTGTGTATACCTCTCACTCAGGGGTTCTTTGGGAAGTGTGAAACTTTTTTTCACTTCCTGTGAGATCTGCGCCCGTATGTAGAACTCGAGGTTAATTTAACCCACGGCTACGGGCCTAACCCAGACTAGGACAAAAGAAACCTAAAAACAAACTTAAGTTAAAAAAAAAAAAGGAAGCGAAGAAAGAAAGACAAAAATGCTTCTACACGTATAACGACATAGGCACCTTGCTGGAATGGACCCGCTTCCTGATTTAAAACCAAAAACAACAGAAAATTTTACCCTAGAGCTAGTTTAGTTCGAGGTTAGACTCTAACCCGGAGCTAAACTCTCTAACCCCGACTTTTACATACGGGCCTTGTACATGTTTCGGGACCCCAAATGCGTCCCATAAAGTCTCTATATTCGTGAGATGAGTTCTGACGGGGAAAACTGTCGCTTACAAAGCTCCAATTAAGACTGATTGCGAAATGAATAGATGTTCCTGTTGGCCATTGCGACCGGGCATTCTCGTGAGCTTGCGGCTTCTAATAGAATAGAAATATGACTTTCTTTGGCTTAACGTTTAGCAAAGTCGCTAAAAATAGCCACCGCGCTGTCTAGTTGGTCTTCATTCCGCAGCCAAATAACATTGCCTGCTCACAAAGCGGTACGCCTCTACGTAAAACAACATATACGCCAACTAAAGTTACCACATTGGTTTCTGATACTGTAATGTGACCCATGTTACTGATTCTGATGTACGGATTAAGCGCAAGGATATGCTTACAAATAGGTCACTCATCAAGACAAGTTTGCCATTTATTAACACATCAAACACGCCTCGATCTTTTCACCAAAACCCTTGAATTGGCATCAAACGCACTTTTAACAACTGAAAAAAACCCCAGAAAAACAAGGGAAATTCACTTTAATAATGGGGTCCTCGTCCTCCCTAACCTGTCTCATTTGCATTATATTCAGTGACCTACAGTAGTCAGTAGGCGTAGCTACACTGTCAGGAGTTCCAGGAATGAAAGGGTTAACCGCGAACCCACGCTTTCATTTTGCTGGCGCCACGATGGCCCCAAGTTTGCGCTACTCTCTGTAGTAACTTCCTTTCTTTAACAACAAAACCACCACTGGACTGTCTAAGCCATGCAGGATGAAGATTTTGCGTGGTCTGTGGACTTGCCAGTGGGCTGAAAACTTGAGTGTGAGATGAATTCGTGCGCACTTCCCCTTTACAGCACACTTACCAAGAACTCGGCCACTCTGTTTGTGTGTGTGTAACCAAGGATGCGTTTGGATGTTGGACTGACCTGCGGGCCTGTAACCTCCTTCCTTGTAAAATATTCAGTCATTTAGTCAGTCATTCAGTCAGCCAGCCGGTCAGACTGTCTCCGTCGGGTTTTCAGTTGCAAATAGTTAAAGTGTCTAATGTGAAAAAAGGGGCGAATAGTGAAACAACAGCAACAACAACAGACGCTTGGAAACAAGGGAATTCTGTTCTTTCTTTCTGTTATCACCATAGTCGGAGCTGGTTTGGCTGAGGAGTGATTCTAACCATGGAAGCAGGTGTAGGTATTGTGATGAGGAGACCATACAGTGGGAAACTTCTCTTCGTGATGTCGATGCTCAGCGTGATGACGTCAGTGATGATGCCTGTAGCTTCCCAAGACACCGATACACCAGCAGGTGAGTATATTACACTGTGTGTGTGTGTGTGTGTGTGTGTGTGTGTGTGTGTGTGTTGTGTGTGTGTGTGTGTGGAGAGAGAGAGAGAGAGAGAGAGAGAGAGAGAGAGTGTGTGTGTGTGTGTGTGTGTGTGTGTGTGTGTGTGTGTGTGTGTGTGTGTGTGTGTGTTGTGTCTGTGTCTGTGTGTGCGTGCGGGGAGAGAGAGAGACTGTGAGAGAGAGAGAGAGAGAGGGAGAGAGAGAGAGAGAGAGTGGGGGGGGGGGAGGAAGGAGGGGCGTTCACGAGAATGTATGGCAACCGCAAGCACCTCCACGGGGATAAAAAAAAATATGCTTATAAAGACCAATTTCAGATAGAAGGAAATCACAGTCTGACTGGCCCATCTTGCAAGCAGTCGAAGGACAAATAGAGTTAGATGCCCACATTTTTATCCACAGAGTTTACAGTACGTCTGGTGAATGGATCACGCAAATCGGAGGGTCGTTTGGAGGTCTTCGTCGGTGGGAAATGGGGTACTGTTTGTGACGACAACTTTGATGCGGAAGACGCCCAAGTAATCTGTAGGATGCTGAATTACGTTGGGTAAGTAACTAGCGAGGTGCTGAACTGAAAGCATGAATTATTTTGTAATCAGTTGCAACAGCTACGCGCCGATATTTAGCATCTTACATATCAATACCTTTTCTTAATGCGAAAATGATGAGAAAATTCTCGCTAAGTTATTATCATTGTTGTTGGCATACTGCTTTGTAGTTAACTGTCATTATCTTGGATTGCATCTTCTTGTTGCTTACCAATGCCCTGTTGGTATAGTTCGCCTGTTATGGGGTGCAGATGTATACCAGTCATTCACAGGGGAAGGGGGGAGGGAGTAAATAAACTCCAGTCGACCAAAAGATTGCATACTCGCTGCGCGGGAGGGGGTGCAAATGTATTCTGACATTCGGACTGGTCAGCTCTCGCGATATTTCCGCTTTGTGTTAAGCGAACGGCGTGTGTCCGGTAAATCAAAGACGAAGCAGACGACTCGGGTTTCGGCGACACAGCCGAGGAGTTGCGGATATGAATACACAATTCAAACACGAATTCTTCGAGCTCGACTGACTGAATAAAGAGTGGAAACACTGCGCATCATTCTCCTGCTCACTATTCGAAGTCGAACCCTAAAGCCGGCTCTTAAAGATCTAACCCTCCAACAAAAAGCTTTCCGAAGTGTGAAACAATTTTACAGAGTCGACCGTGCAAGCACAGTCAGCTCTGTCACAGTTGCAGAGTTTTCAGCGTCCCTGAAACCCCAATAAATGCAAGGGCAGCCTGATTTCACAACTCAGTTTGCGTCCTGACAATGAGCGAGAAAGATCGTGCAGCACTCAACATCCGCTAGACACTGAAGCAATGTGTCTCGCTCACTGACCAACAGTGAAATAATGTCACGGCAAACTCGTGCTCTGGTTTTATTAGGGTCCCCGAAGCGCTGAAAACTCTGCAACTGTGACAAAGTTGCGTGGATTATGCACAGTCGAAGGAGTAGCAGTTTTAAAAAACGCAATGTTTGCGGCTATTTGCTGAGATTGCAGACCTTTAACTGGGCACTGTGAACTAGTGTGAAGCGCCATGGTGTTGTGCAGACATGTGACACAGTGATTTCGGGGGTTTCCACGGTTGTGGCGTCATCACAGCGACTGGGATTTCCGGCAAATATCCCCAGCTGTGACTGTGGGTACCACAACAGATTCTGATTGGTTGTACTACGTCACTCGGCGCCCAAACATGTCGGACAATGTATCCTCAATTGCATTGTCGCCTGAACAGACTTCAATGTCTACAGACCTTTTCGAAAGGACACAAATGTCTTTGGAGCGTCACGATTAAGCACTACAGAGGCCGGACGGCTGGCTTCCGAGCTCTGCTTGCGTATGTGGTGGAAAAGGACGTAAAACCCCAAAACACCCACCCACCCAGCCACCCGAGCTCTGCTTGGCATTGCGGACGTTATGGGCGTCGGATGGTATCGTATCCGTGATCGTGTGATCGTACGTCACCGTGCACAACTGCCTTGTTCAGTTTTGTAGTTCGTAGACACACGGAGCGCAACGACTGTGATGTGACGCATGTGTCGCTCGCTGTGGCCAGTTAAGAACAGTGTCACGACCGTGTGTGCTGTAATGTATGGGTGTAAGAGGTGCGTGCTCTTTCTTTACTCTCACTCACACGCAGTCGCACAACAGAAACTGATACTGAGACGTGCGGGGATTCACACCACCACAATATTATTGACAAGACGAACAGTCATTGCATAACACGTCACAGTACAGCTACAATACCAATCAAGAACAGGCAAGGTAATCAATCAAGGCAATAAATACTATGCCTAAATACAAATGATATAAATAATTGTATCTAAGAGCGCTCAGAGCATTTTAACGTGCACGGGATGGTACCTCCAACGATGGCCAAGCGCGCAGACGTGCAGATGTGCAGTTTTAAAAGCCGCAGACAATACCACAGGCGGCGGAAAATAGAACTGGCTCGGCAGCTCTACAATAGCATCACAACAGCTGATGCTCTCGCGGACCAGCACCCACGCGCTGAATCCCGGATACGGGCAGTCAGGCTCCCTCCCCTTCAGTCGTCGCAGGGCCATGAAATCCTCCACGGGACAAGGGACTACAGGGCAGCCTCTGGCTCCCGAAAACAGCCACTCGGGCTAGAACCCCTGTGCAACAATACACTATTGTAAGTCCTTGGGCTAAACTAGCACATACTGCCTATCTATGGGATAATATTAACCCATGGCACAAACCAGCGAACGCTCCTATGTTACGAACGCTAAAGGAAACTGCACATACTAAACACTAAAGGTAGAAGCCTACAGCTGTCACATCGGACAAGTCAGCAAAACATACAGACAGGTCAGTGTTAAACTCACTGGTAAAACGGCTAATAATCAAACATACTTAGCCCACATAACACTTCGGCCACAATAGTCAAGTTTCATACTAACTTCCTGACCGTTGGTAATATCTACACAAGAGAAAATAGCTGACCTGAAACATAATACGGGAAATAACAGATATGAACCATTTACCTCCATATGCAAGATGCGAGGGGTTATGACGGTAGACCGTAAAGACAGCGGACGAGAAGAAGGGCCAGACTCTTGAACGGACGTGTCGGTACTACCGGGCCAAATGCGAATAGCAAGTGATTAGCAATGGTTTTTATACTGTTAGGGCGAATAGGGTGAGTATCGCACAGGACACACCTGCATCACGTGTAAAACGGGTTACCTGTATCGACTTAAACAAGGGAAACAGACAGGTCAGCATATTATCCACAAATGTCCCGTGTAAAACCTTCACCAAGGGATACATGCGTGGCCCGTGCAGAAAACAAGGCACGTGTGCCACACAGAACATAGTTACGATGCATACGGAAATCATACTAACCCGTCATACGGAAATCATAACAGCACAAGATTTACCCTAAGTCACGCATCCGTGACAAACAGGCTTAAGCCTACAGCCGCCGCCATTCACGATTGCCGAGTTTGAATGTCGCACTCGTGCACCAGTACCGTTATCGAAAATGAAACGGTCACAATTACTACGGATATAAAACTAAATGCTTATAAGTATCAACCAACTTATGGCGATATTCCGTCCTAAAATGCGTCGTATTAAGTGAAGTCGTGAACTAAAGTCGGCGTGCACATGACTTCACTTCGCGAGACCCCCCAAATCAGAGTACATTTGCACCCCCTCCCGCGTAGCAGGCAAACAATCGCCCCCAGTAGTGGCCGACTGGAGTACATTTGCCCCTCCTGCGGATGACTGGTAAACATTTTACACCCCACGGCCGAACTATACCAACTGATATTAATAACTTTTCTTTATGTGAAGGTTATAAGAATATTCTCATAAGTAAGTATCATTAATGTTCTTGTTGTGGGAAATATTTTGTTATTAACTGTTATGATCTTTTGGTTGCTTTTTGATGTTGCTTCCTTTTCTCAGTTGCAAGCCTTTTTCAACAATTTTATACCTTCTGTAGAGAATACCAACTGATGTCAATAACTTTTCTTTATGTGAAAAAATTCCATACCTTCTGTAGAGGGACATCACATGCAAAAGCCAAATACGGCGTAGGGTCCGGCGGAAGAGATACAATCTTACTGGATGAAGTGAATTGCACAGGGAGGGAGATGAACCTGCGTCACTGTTCATTTAAAAAGGTTTCCAATTGTCTCCACATCGAAGACGTCGGCATTGAATGTGAGGGTAAGTGTTGTCGATGAAGGTAATAAAGATGATGATGATGATGATGATGATGATGATGATGATAGTGGTGTGTGCGCGGAATTACAATGCCAATAATTTTCACACTTATTACGCACAAAACTTACCGAAACTACAATGCCAAGGGAACTCCTAATTAAAATAAAGACAGGTCGCAAAGCCCGCTGGTTGAAGCCATATTCGTATGCACACGCACGCGTCTTTTCTGAAGTCACAACTGAGAAAATACGCGACAATAGTTTGGGCTTCTCGGGCCCGCATGTAAAAGTCAGGATTAGGGAGTTTAGCCCCGGGTTAGAGTCTAACCTCGAACTGAACCAGCTCAAGTTTTTGTTTGTTTTTTTTTAATCAGAAAGCGGGTCCATCCCAGCAAGGTGCCTATGCCGTTATAGAAGGATTTTTGTATTTCTTTCTTCGCTTCCTTTTTTTAATTTAATTTTGTTTTACGGTTTCTTTTGTCCTAGTCTGGGTTAGGCCTGTAGCCGTGGGTTAAATTATCCTCGAGTTTTACAGACGGGCCCAGTTAACTAAACGCATTGTCAAGATTCAAACCTATTTAGACCTTCTCACGCCGTTGTTGTTGTTGTTGTTGTTTTCGGGTTTTTTTTTTTTAAGATTTCTCATAGATGTCTGATGATGTTCTGTGTCCATCCCCGTCTTTGATATCACCCATACGTGGTGGAAAAAGACGTTAAACCCCCAAACACCCACCCACCCACCCTGTGTCCATCTGTATGTGATATTTTCATATGTGATATCTGTTCTTTAATGATCGACCCACCAAACAATTTTTAGAGAGGAATAACAACGACCTATCAACTTGAATTGAATTTAACTGAATTAAATCGATTCCACCTCCAGTAAATACGATAAAAAAAAACCGCTGACACGCACGACAAAACCACCGGGAAACACGACTAGTTCTACACTGGGTGGGTGGGTGGTTGTTTGGAAGTTTAACGTCCTTTTCCACCACATAAGGGTGATATCAAAGACGGGGCAACGAGAAAAAGGCCGGCACAAACATTTGGCCTCAGCTGGGATTCGAACTCACGACCCGAGCATTGGAAATCCAACGCTCTACCATTAATTTTGGCCACCCCGGCTCCTCAGTTCTACACTGAAAAACAAACAATTACAAACAAACCAACAAACACTGAAACACGAAAAAAAAAAACAACTGCATATAATCAAACTGTGATCGCCTGATCCCTCTACCCTCCTGCCTTTTTCAGCATGTGCATATTACTTCTTCTTTTTCTTTTTTCGGGGCGGGGGGGGGGGGGGTCATTTTTTTAAAATGTTGTTTGTTTTTGTTTGGCGTGTGTGTGTGTGTGTGTGTGTGTGTGTGTGTGTGTGTGTTTGATTGTTATGTTTGTTTGTTGTTGTTGTTGTTTTTGCTGTTGTTGTTGTTGTTGTTGTTGTTTGTGTCTGTGTTTTGTTGTTTTCAAATATCGCAATGCAATCTAAGGACTACCCTTTCACTCGTAGACGGTTGGACACGCATCTTTATTTGGTCAGGCTGAGATGGTTACTGTACCGGGTGCACCATTTGGCTAAAACTGTACCATGTTAGAACATCACATCGGAGTAGTCGTGACTACGGGTCTCCCGATCCAGCGTTCTCTAACATGAAACTGTACGGGCCTCTTAAACAACTTCCGCTCTTGTTTCTTGAGACCTTAACAACCCTGTTCCGGGTCCGTCGATAACTCTAGGAACAAGGTTGAACCGGTAACGGACGCGACTTCACTGTGTCTGTTGATACAAGATTATGAAATGCTTGCACATGTGCATGGGTCGCTCACCAACTGTTTTTAGCGACACAAGACGTAGTGTAGCGTGTCGCCTGCAACACAAGACGTAGTGTAGCGTGTCGCCTGCAACACAAGACGTAGTGTAGCGTGTCGCCTGCAACACAAGACGTAGTGTAGCGTGTCGCCTGCAACACAGGACATTGGCGTTTGAGTTTGACGCTCTCATTGGTCAGCGCATTAAAATGAATGGTGATCATTACATGATGATCCAAAGTCGATGATCACCAGCGTTTGAAACTTCAGCGTATGAATACAGTGCTCGAGGGTCAGTGACCTCATCAGCAGACGACAAGACTAGCCATGACTGACAGAGCCAAATATCACGATGGGCAGCCTTTCGTCAATAGAACTGAGATGAAGGTTTTACCACACCGCATGAACAGAATGCAAAGAGAGAAAAGGGCCTCGATAATCGCAGCGACGAGTTCCATACCGCCATTTAACACAATCGACAGATGTGTGTCGCAGATATCGAAATGCCTTGGCTTCAGTACACTGACATCTCACTTACTGTTTTTCCGAACAGCACCGTCTCTGCAGGGCGAAGGACACAAATACACAGGACCTCAAAATGCCTATATATCTTCCCCTTTAGCCTCAGGCATCATAGTCACCTCTAAAAATGCTTCAATCTAGAAACAATTACTACATGAACAGACCATTCAAAGGCACGCACCTGACAGGGGTTTGAAAATTTGAATGCCTCCTTCCGCTCAAGCCTCAACGGAGTAATGCACGTCTATTTTCTCTTTAGGCCAGAGATGCAGTTCACACAAATCCGCTTGCCTCACTCGCGTCCTACCTCTGTGCAAAAAGTCCCAGCTTCACTGGCGTGCCACTTTTTGTGACCGCCTGGCATGCACTTTGACCTACGTAACACAAAAATCATGATAATCACGCGTTTTCATGACAACAAAAATCACTACAGACTAGCATACTTGCAAAACAGGGTACCTCAAATAAACACCAGACATGACCCCACGGTCCATTTGTGTCCTTACGCCTGCAGCGCGAACACTTTCAAAATCACACACTCCGTTGTCAATATTTATCAGAAATAATCCAGCAAAACCAGATATTCAAACGTTCCAATGAGCCTGTGCGCACCTCGCTCGCCCTGCGCACAGAAATGAATGCCCTTTGTTTGTTTGTTGTTTTGTACGTTTTTACAAATTTGTTGTCTGTCAACGACAGGTCAGGGCTTTATGACCATTCACCTTTTAAAGTAGAAAACTCAACCGTGCTGAATGTATGATGATGATGATGATGATGATGATGTGAGAGAGTGAATGTATGCTACTCTTACGATTACAGTTCCCGTGACAACCGAGTCTAGTCCCGTAACCACTGTGGGATTTGCTTCAACTGCTGCCAGAACAACTGCTGAAGAAGCCACCACTGAAGAGACCTCTACTGACGCTGGTAGTAGCAGCCAAAGTCCAGATTCCACCCCGTACCGTCCTTGGACGACATCTGCAAAGGAGAGTAACCGAGACGAAAGAGCGACTACCCAAGAAACCGTGACTGTCGAGACCTCTACTGACGCTGGTAGCTCCCTGAGTCCAGATTCCACCCCCTACGGTCCTTGGGCGACATCTGCAAAGGAGGGTAACCGAGAAGAAAGAGCGACTACTCAAGAAACGTTGACTGTAGAGACCTCTCCTGACGCTGGTAGCTCCCTGAGTCCAGATTCCACCCCCTACGGTCCTTGGGCGACATCTGCAAAGGAGGGTAACCGAGACGAAAGAGCGACTACTCAAGAAACGTTGACTGTAGAGACCTCTCCTGACGCTGGTAGCTCCCTGAGTCCAGATTCCACCCCCTACGGTCCTTGGGCGACATCTGCAAAGGGGGGTAACCGAGACGAAAGAGCGACTACTCAAGAAACGTTGACTGTAGAGACCTCTCCTGACGCGGGTCACTCCCTGAGTCCAGATTCCACCCCTTACGGTCATTGGACGACATCTGCAAAGGAGGGTAACCGAGACGAAAGAGCGACTACTCCAGAAACCGTGACTGTCGAGACCTCTTCTGACGCTGGTAGCTCCCTGAGTCCAGATTCCACCCCCTACAGTCTGGCGACATCTGCAGAGGAGAGTACCCAAGAACGGAGGGCGTATGAGAGTACAATCGCCTTGGGAACTGTCACCATGACGAGCAGCAGTCCATCAGCAGGTGAGACTAGGACAATGAATTCTTTCACTGACCGAACCCACATCTTTGCGGAGACTTTGTCGACTACAAGTACAGATTTTCCAACTGCACCAGCAGATATCGCAACCAGTACGGCGTCGCTTACAGTCGTCAGTACTGAAGAAGATGCAATCCTTAGTGACAGTTCGACCGAGGGCAGCAGAAGCACAATATCCAGTACGCGTATCGCATTTAGGTCAACACTTCCTCAGAACAGTTCTACTTCTGTCGTAACAACGATGGCAGAGAGTGAGATCACGTCTTCGGCTGTTACTTTCGCGCCGACTGCTGCAGGAGAAGTCTCTACAGTGATGGTTTCTTGAGTAGTCGCTCCTTCGTCTCGGTTACTCTCTTTTGCAGATGCCCAAGGACGGTAGGGGTGGGGATCAATCAATCAATCAATCAATCAGTCAATCAATCAATCAATCAATCAGTTATCTACTTCATGAATTGTAGAAGCAAGACAATCAAAACTTTGGCTTCGTCCGGTGTTTATGATTATTGAAATCAAACGTTCTGGAAGTTACGAGTCCAAAATGCACTGCTGCATCCGGGAAACGATATCCAGCCATCTGGATTTTTAAAGTCTCAATACGTATGTCAGGGTGGGTGGGTGGATGTTAGGGGGGTTCACGTCTTTTTCCACCACAAACGGGTGATACCAAAGACGGGGAAACGATGAAAAAGCCAGCACACATATTTGGCTCCAGCCGGGATTCCAACTTACGACCCGAGCATTGGAAGTGCAACTTTTGTCAGGCTTACAATAACGCTGTAGAAAACATTTCGTCAAATGAGTTTAATCCGTGCATCACAATCAGTCACTTGGGACACAATAATTATAGCATCGGAAACCATCATGGTTACTCGGGTTGGCATATATATATATATATATATATCAGGGTTGGAGAGAGAGAGAGAGAGAGAGAGAGAGAGAGAGAGAGCACGTGAAAGAGCAAGAACATTATTATTGACGTAAGGATTGCGTCATAACCCTGACGTCATTTATTTTGTATTTCGTATTCCCCTGATGAAGGGCCCGCTGAGGGCCCGAAAATTTGGGTTCCATGCTTTGTTCAGAATAATAGTTGATCACAGCTCTCAAGGAGTTTCTTTTCTAGTTATTCTACGTGGATTCTTCCATTTTAAAACTCTTTCGGGGATGTGCGGAGCCAGCATGACTGTCTTCGTTTTGTAAAGTCAGTATATATATATATATATATATATATTATATATATATATAGAAGCGTATCGCGTACTGAGTAGACGACGTTATACGGTTTGCGGACTGAACGTCAACTAGACAGTTATGGATCCACTTTTTTTTTTTTCACTGCTTTATTATCCCTTTCGGGAAATTCGGGCTACTGCCCTTGGGTCAAGCGCGTCGCCGCGGTACAGCGCCACCTAATACCTTTTTTTTTTAATTTTGATGGGGGAGGAAAGCCGGTTTACCCGGAGAGAAACCCCCGATAAGCAGCCCGGTAGCCAGGAAAAACCGGTATCTTAGGATTACAGATCAGAGTGGTACGAACAAATCACAGCTTCAGACGGTGGGCTCAGAATCCCACGCTTCATCGCCATGTGACGGCCGTTCAGTAACGCAGCAGCTAAATCCGACGCGCTATCTATTAGACTACCGCTCACCTACCACTTTTTTTTTAAATCCCCTTCGGGAAATTCGATCCACTGCTGATCTTCGGGAGACGGGGGAACTTAACGGGTCCAACAAATATTTGGCTTTTCTCACTAAACAGGTTCGCCTCTGTATTTGTACAGTACGGTCAATTTCCGTGTAAAGTACAAAGTTAGCGGTTCTGGCGTATCGTCATTCGTCAGTACGATGGTACCCTACCGCCTTATTTGTCCGATTCACTCAGCATCAGCAATCCGAAGCGTACCCTCCGCTCATCCAGTGAAAAACTTCTCAAAATTCCCTAGAGAAATGTGAAATCTTTTGGCGAACGCTGTTTCCGGTTTACCACCCCAACAGTCTGGAACTCACTGCGTGCTAGCGTGATACAGCAACCTATTCTATCTTTTTACAAATCAGACCTAAAACCCATCCATTTCAACCTGCATTTTGCATGTAATAGTGGTGCCTGCTGATTTGGGATGTGTTCTATGTGCGTGAGAGTGTTGTGTGAACGCGCAGTGGTGTAGTAGTAGTAGTAGTAGTAGTAGTAGTAGTTACTGATTTTCAACTCGCTTACTTTCTTGCTACCCATTTTACTACTGTTTTGGGTTTTGTTTTCTTTCAGAAGTAGTCTCCACTGTGGCCGAAGGTGTGGTCCTTGATGTGCCCGAAGTCCTTGATAAAATAGAGGACGCACTGAACCGCACGGACTTCATAACCAACCAGACAGTTGTTGATGAAGTAGTAAATGACTTGAGTGAAGTGATGACGGAAGCAGATCCTGAGACATTGACTCAAGCCAACACTGGGCACAGGTTAGTGCGTCAAGCCATAATGTCTGCTAGGCTTGAAGTGCTTTCAAATTAGACACTGAAACAAAAGCAACATTAAAAACACACGAACATTGAACGAATTTGTTACCCTTTTCTGAAACCGCAAACTTCTCAACAGGCTTGATTTTTTTTTTTTTTTTTTTTTTTGGTGGGGGGGTCTTTTGAAATGTTATTATCGCTGTTTTGGTTTTTTTTTTTCGGATTCGTTTTGTTTTGTTTTGGTTTGTTTTGTTTGGTTTTGGGTTTGTTTAGCTTTTTGTTGAGAAGTTTCTTTAAGATATTTTTTTGCGATTTTTTGGGCGATTTTTTTTCCATCGTTTTTAGATGTATCATTCTATTATGCGGCGTTTTAAAAGATCTTTTCCTTAGGAATTTTTTGTGATTTGTATTTTTTTTTTTGGAGGGGGGGGGGGGAGGGAGGAGGGGGGGGGCGTGAAAATTTTTCTTTAAGTTTTTATTTTTATAGATTTTGCTGTGTTAGTTTTTTTCCGCCTTTCGTACACTACGACGTAACTACACTACAAGTCTGTTTGTAGCAGCAAAGAGCTCTGCACAAGACATAATTAAGCAGCACTGACGTTCTTGTGTACTCAGAGTTCTGGAGGCTATTGAGCGTGTTTCCCGCGAGATGGCGCTACCTGACAGTCAGGTGACATCCACATCTCCCAAACTGGCGATCTCTGCACTGAGAGTGGACAGTGACGCTTTCTCAGGCCTGACTCTCGTTGCTGATGCAGGGAACGACAATATCTTTCAAGATGGAGAAGTAAGGAGTTTTCTTTAGTGTGAGTTGTTCTCGTTGTCGTTGTTGTTGTTGTTGTTTCCTTTTCCTGGTTCTTGGTGTAGTTGTTGTCTAGGAAATAGAAGTAAGAAGGTTTGTTTTTTCGAGAGGGGGGGGGGGTCTTTTTGTCATTTTTGGTTTTGATTTCGGTTTTGGTTTTTTTTTTTGATTGTGTTTTGTTTTGATTGTTTGTTTGTTTGTTTGGCGGAGGGGGGTGTTTTGTTTTGTGTTTTGTTGTTTTTCGTTGTTGTTGGTTGTTGTTTTTTTTTTGGGGGGGGGGGTGTTGGAGGGGGGGGGGGTATGGTTATTGTTGACTGTTATTGCTGCTGTCGTTATATTTTTGGAAGAAGGAGAGGCAAGAGGTTTTTTGTGTATTATTGTTGTCGCAGTTATTGATGTTGTTGTGATTGCTGTTGTCTGCTTGATTTTGTTCTAGTGTTTGGTTTGTTGTTGTAGTTATTGATGTTGGTGGTGGTGGTGGTGGTGGTGGTTTTTTGTTGTTGATTGTTTTTGTTTTTGTTTGTTGTTTGTTAGTTTTTGTGGGTTTTGTTTTGGTTTTTTTTTTTGGTTTTTTTTTGCTTTATTAGTTTACTATCTTCGACTGGAAATAATGTGACTATAATATTTTTATGTTAGTCATACATACGAGCAGGTAGGCGAGGAAGTTACAGGCAAAAACAGTTGCAAAGAGAGAAACAAAATACGGTAGCAGACTTACCATGTCATTTATGGATCAAACAATATTTCTGAGGTTTATTGATGGATTCATTGGTTCCTTCATTCATTCATTGTTGGTTCATCATTTGTGCTTCAGGTTCGAACTTACAACACCACAAGAGACTCAAAAGAAAGCGCCAGCAGCCTCGTTCTGCCTGGTAGTCTGCTGACGTCACTTGGGAACGCTACTCGTATTGCTCTGGTCGTTCTCGCTGATGCAACAATTTTTGAGGTTCGCTGTAACATTCCTCAAATACGCTACGTCATTCTACGTCATTCTTTCAAGAACGCAATCAATACACGAAACTGTATTATTTTCTTCAAAGGTATTATGAATAGGTGAAACTGCGTCATTTCTTTCAAGGGCGCAGATAATTACACGAAACTACACAATGTTTTTTTTTGTTTTTTGTTTTTTTCTCAAAACGTTTTACATGATGCAAACGTTCAGTGCACGGTGCCCTGTCTCAGCACATTCCTCTCTCTCTCTCTCTCTCTCTCTCTCTCTCTCCAACGGCAAGTTTTAAAAAGATGTAGCAACACCTTGTACCGTTGTTAAATGAAGCATCAAGGTCAAAGTCTCTCATCCGACTATGACGTGTTGTTGAGACGAGGAAACAAGTAGAGGCGAGCATCGTTAATCTGATTTGACAGTACTTGGGCTGACGGTGGTGCGACCGGGAACTATAGTTGTGAAGTGTGTCAGGTAAATCATAAACTTTAATTCCTAAAGATATTACTGACTGCCGGATTCTCTCTCTCTCTCTCTCTCTCTCTCTCTCTCTCTCGCCGGAGCCCATAGTGATCGACGATGCTAGCTCCCCTTCCTTCAATCTTACTTTTGATAATTATATTGCAATACATCTTCCGACAGGCAATCACCAAGTCACGTGATGCGAACAAGTCTCACACGACACAAGATGATGATTCACCTCACACCCGTAAAGTGAACAGCCCCATCTTGTCGGCGTCTGTTGTTGGTTACGACGAAGTCCTCAACCTGAAGGATCCGGTGGTCATGCGTTTCGTGCATCTGGATAAGGTGTGTCGTCACAGTGTATTTTATAATACCTGTGTATTGTGTAGGCGCTTTACCCAAGTTCTTGAACCGGCTCAAATCGCCGCGAGCTGAACCCGACACGCACGCTCACGTGAATCACACGCATTCTCTCACACACTGGACATAAACACATTACAATCACGTGGTGCGAAGGGTCAGCTCAGCTATTTTGAAGTTCGGAATTTAGAATTGCGTTTATTTTTCAAATTTGGTGGGCTGCACATTTTCAAAGCAGAGGGGGAGGAAGCCGGAGTACCCGGAGAGAATTACCGTCGACGGTCGGCCCGAATGAACGGTGCCACATACGAGAAGGAAAAATTCGAACCCCTGACGTCTCACATTGGTGACAGGTCTCTTAACCACTTGACCACCGACCGCCCCACTTATTTTTACTTGGTGCGAACTGAATTAATGGTACAAACGAGTCTGTGGGGGTTAGAGGGTGGGAGGTTTAAGTTAAGGGGGGAGGGGGAGGAGGAGTAGGGATGGAATTGTTGGGGGGGGGGGGGGGCTCGGAATTCAATGACCTAATGTTTCTTACGAGGCTACAGTATGGCTCCGTTTGTAAATGAAGTGACGCTTTATTTGGACGTTGCGGCCTCCAGTTATGATAACTTTGCGTCCTCTCATTCTGATGAAACTTCAACAGGAAAAGCACATGCTTGGAAAAAAAATTCAAGGCATATATCCTTCGTCCTTTGGCCATATCGTATGTATACCACTGGGTGTTTGTTTTTTTCAGAATGATTTTAACAGACGGCCTGAGTGCGTGTTTTGGAACGCGAGTCTTGCTGAAGGTCAAGGGGACTGGTCAACAGCAGGATGTCGTCTTGTGGCGGAGAAAAGCACTAAACTCCGGACCACTTGTGAATGTAACCACCTCACTAACTTCGCTCTGCTGATGGTATGAAACACGCTTGATCAAGGTTACACTAGTATGGCCTTGACCTTCAGTCAAGGTTGCTCATTAATTCGCACCGCTTGTGAATGCAACCACCTCTTTTACTTCGTTCTGCTGATGGTATGAATCGCACCTGATCTAGAACAACTAGGATGACATTGACCTCCAAACGACAGAGGGCTAAATTTAATATAGACGCTTTATCCCAAATATTAGCAAAGTACCCGGCTTCGCTCGGGTATACATGTTCAGGGGAGACTATGTACGTGTGTGTCTTGTTCATGTGTGTCTCTGCAACACACGTTCTTGACACGGTGGGAGTTCTTCAGCCTGCCAACTGCTGCTTTCATTTTGCAGGATGTGTACGAGCGAGGAGACGAGTTGTCACGTGAGCACTCCCAGATCCTGTCCCATATCTCCTACACCGGATGCGGCATGTCTCTGTTGGCCCTCATCCTCACAATCCTCACCTACTGCTGCTGCAAGTGAGTATCTTGCTGGCAGACTATAATTATTACAGAATTGCCTAAAGACACGCCAAGTCAATGGCCATAAACCCCGAAGAATGTTATACAGTCATTTTATTGTTTTATTGTTTTGTTTGTTTGAGAGTACTTCCCTAAAACCATTACTGACATCTTTAGGGCGTTCAATGGATGCATAACATTGACGGCGATGTTCACTCCTAAGACTGGTTCAAAAGAACAAGCTACTGCACACCATTAGTAGCCACTTCAAGCCATTATTACGCAATGCTTGGGACTTCCCGCTGTGCACGAGACCGCTGCAAACTGACCAGTAGTGGCTTCAAGTGGCTTCTAGCTGACTTACCTTTCATAGTGCTGAGGGTCTATAATTAGAAGTAAGTCTGAA
This sequence comes from Batillaria attramentaria, assembly GCA_018292915.2. Lineage (NCBI taxonomy): Eukaryota > Metazoa > Mollusca > Gastropoda > Batillariidae > Batillaria > Batillaria attramentaria. The sequence continues at coordinate 250,999 of JACVVK020000360.1, forward strand.
CTTTAGAGGTTAATTTCCCTTCCCTATGGTCACACACTCAGTCCAGACTTTGAGTATGTTTCTCCGTGTTTTGCACGCGTTTTTTTTTTTTTTTTTACTCTACCAGTCGGATCGGATGCCTCGGATTTGGAAATTATGTGTAAAGATTTTAGTAATTTTCCAGGACTGTGTGTCACATTTTAGTGTCGTAGATGCCTTGTCGTTTATCCGTATCATTCTTACTGCGCGTTCTTGGCAGATGATTCTTCCTCAAATGATATTCGAGAATCTCGATATTCATTCCTTTGTGATTTACGACGACCAGAAGGAAAATTTCTGATTTTTTGCCCCATTTAAGTAATGTTAAATTGCATTGAATCCATTTAAATTTTGCACTTGACAAATCATTGGACAAGTTGTCTGCAGTCCGTGTATTGTAGAAACTAAGGTGCCAGTAAAACATAATTATGTGCCCAGTTGTAGTACATATTTCTTAAAAGCCCCATGCAAAAGCGCAGTTTTACTTGAAATCTTCATATCACAAGAAGCCAGTTCAAGCCACTAATATGCAATTTGCATTGGACACGGGCCTGGCGGGTAAGACCCACTCCTTGCGTAATAGTGGCTTGAAGTGGCTCCTGCTGGTGTGCAGTGGCTTGTTCTCTAATCAAATTCATCATACAGTATAGTGAACAAGGGGTGGTCCTATTCGGTTTCTTAAGAGATACAGATAGCACTATTGTTCGAACTATTACCATTGATCAATTGATCATGTGAAATTGTCGCAGTCCACTGGTGGCTAGGAAAGGGTCGACTGGAAATGAGTCCAGTTTCAGTTCTGGAGGATACCGAAGGTAAAATGAGTGTTGCTGAGTATGTATGTATGTATGTATGTATGTATGTATGTATGTATGTATGTATGTATGTACGAATGTATATAATTATGTATTGTTTCTACAATAAACGAATAAAGTGCTGTTGATATGTATGTATGTATGTATGTATGTATGTATATAATATGTGTGGTTCCGATATTTGTGAAATTTGATGTTTCTGCCAGACAATGTCGTTCAGAAGATGCTAACCTCAAGTTGCAGTAAGCTGCATGTAGATTTAAAAAAAATAATTTCAAATAATTTATTTTATTTTATTTTATTTTATTTTATTTTTTTTAATTCATTTACCTTTATTTTATATATTTTAAATTTATTTATTTATTCATTTAATTTTTTTTGGGGGGAGGGGGGCGGTCGGGGGTGGGGGGGGGGGTCGGGCTTGATCCTTCAAGTAACCAACCTACTGTCACAATTTTACACCTTTATTTAGAAATTTAATTCCTGAGGTTCAAATCCCCACAGGGCTAGCCCCGCTAACCCTGGATCATGGTCATTTTTTTCTCTGTGAGCAGGAGGATTTGGCGACTCAATAAACCGTCCAAGATTCTGATCAGCCTGTGTATCGCACTGGCTCTTTCTAACCTTGTCTTTGTGGTTGGCACGCAGAACTACGCACTCAACAACACCACAGCGTGCAAGGTACGTTTGCGTTGTGTTTTAGCGACAGTCAAATTGAATCAATTTTACAAGAGTTGTTATGTGGCAGTGGAAGTAGTAGAACTAGCAGTAGTGATGGTAGTATAGTAGTAGTAGTAGTAGCAGTCGTAAAGGAAAAGTGCACCTATTAGCAGCAGATGTACTATGATCAACACTTGCAGGAGCGGTAGTACCCGTAGTGGTAGTGCTGCAGTTGCAGCAGTAGTAGTAGTCGTAGTCGCAGTAGTAGTAGTGATGGTAGTGGTAGTAGTAGTAGTAGCAGTAGTAGTAGTAACAGTAGTAGCAGCAGCAGTAGTAGTAGTAGCCGTAGTAGTAGTAGCAGTAGTAGCAGTAGTAGCAGCAGCAGCAGTAGTAGAAGTAGCAGTAGTAGTAGCGGTAGTAGCAGTAGCAGCAGTAGTAGCAGCAGCAGTAGTAGCAGCAGTAGCAGTAGTGGTAGTAGCAGTAGCAGTAGTAGCAATAGCAGTAACAGCAGTAGAAGCAGTAGTAGTAGTAGCAGTAGCAGCAGTAACAGTAGTAGTAGCAGTAGTAGTAGTAGCAACAGTAGTAGCAGTAGTAGTGTTAGTAGCAGCAGCAGCAGCAGTAGTAGTAGCAGTAGTAGTATTGGTAGTAGCAGCAGTAGTAGCAGCAGTAGTAGTTATGGCAGTGGCAACAGTAACAGAAGTAGTAATAGTGATAGTAGTAGCAGTATCAGAAGAATGCACCCTATCACGTCATCACGTGTACAGGTAGTGGCGATGCTGCTACACTTCTGCCTGTTGTCGTCCATGTGCTGGATGTCCGTGGAAGCGTTCTACATGTACCTGGCTCTCGTCCGTGTCTTCAGGACTCGCATCACTCACTTCATCCTCAAGGCTTCTTGCTTCGGCTGGGGTTAGTATCAATTCGACGATACATCGCGTGTATTGAACATTTACGATAATAAGAAGAAGAACTAGAGGAGCAAAGCCTCCTTGGCTCACTTGTGAGATGGGTCAAGGTCATTCAAAAGAGTATGTCTGTAAAGTTCTTATCACTATCTATCCTGAAGTAATGTGTCTCTTGTGTTCACAGTTCCTAAGAAAACGGATAATGGCAATATAACAGTTTTCCCAGGACAGCTTGTATGACCTTGACCTTGGGTCAAGGTCATTCGAATGAGATCTGTAAGAGCTTATCAATGACTATCATTACGCCAAGTTTGATAGCTCTAGTTTTCTAGTTTCCTTGCAAATGGTAATGTAAAATTTCACAACAGACAGCTGTAATGACCTTGACCTTCAGTCAAGGTCATTCAAAAGGGTATGTCTGCATAGGTCTCATTTCTGTCTATCATTGTGCTTTGTTTGGTGCCTCTGCTGTTTGTTGTTTCCAAGAAAATGCTAACATTAAAGTTTCCGCAAAACGTCTTGAATGGCCTTGACCTTGACTCAAGGATATTGAATACAAGTATGCCAGTACAGGTTTTGTCAATGTCTATCACCATGCAAAGTTTGATGCCTCTTATACCCCTAGATTCTGAGAAAATGGCAATTTTAAATTTCCAATGAGACAGCTTTAATGACCTTGACCTTCAGTCAAGGTCATTCAAAATGGTATGTATTGGGAGGTCTTACTGCTGTCTATCAGCAAGCCAGGTTTGGTGTTTCTGCTGTTTATTGTTTCTGAGAAAATGCCAATGTTAAGGTTTTGGAAGCTTTTCTGCAAACAGCTTGTATGGCCTTGACCTTGACTCAAAGTCACTGAATACAGGTATGTCTGTAAAGGTGCTGTCAATATCTATAATCATGCAAAGTTTGATGTCTCTTGCTTTTCTGGATTCTGAGAAAATGCCAATGCAAAAGTTCCAAACGGACAGCTTTAGTGACCTTGACCTTGGGTCACGGTCAATCAATATGATATGTTTTAAAAGGTCTTATGGCTGTCTATCAGCAAACCAAGTTTGGTGCCTCTGCTTTTCATTGTTTCTGAGAAAATGCCAATGTTAAGGTTTTGGAAGGTTTTCCGCAAAACAGCTTGTTTGGCCTTGACCTTGATCAAAGTCACTGAATACAGGTATGTCAGTAAAGGTGTTGTCAATGTCTATCACCATGCAAAGTTTGATGTCTCTGGCTTTCCTAGATTCTGAGAAATTGCCAATGTAATATTTCCAAACAGACAGCTTTAGTGGCCTTGACCTTGGGTCAAGGTCAATCAATATGGTATGATTTTAAAGGTCTTATGGCTGTCTATCAGCGTGCCAAGTTTGGTGCCTCTGCTATTTGTAGATTCTGAGAAAATGCCAATGTTAAGGTTTACTGCGGACACACACACACACAGACAGACAGACAGACACACACACACACACACACACACACACACACAGACAGACGACGGAGGGTTATTACATAGACTCACTTTGTTACACAAGTGAGCCAATTACTGCGGACACACACACACACAGACAGACAGACAGACACACACACACACACACACACACACACAGACAGACGACGGAGGGTTATTACATAGACTCACTTTGTTACACAAGTGAGCCAAAAATGGATATTCAAGGGACGCCCTCTCCCACAGGAGCTCAGGGCAGAAACACGCAACATACCTCCACACATACATTTAACTACAAACACTTAGTGTACAGCATCATACACGTCCTCCGCTGCCCCGACAGACAGACAGACACACACACACACACACACACACACACACACACACACACACACACACACACACACACGACCAGCAAGATGATGATGTGGCAACAGCTATTGGTTGAGGGCAGTGTTTATGCTTGAAGGATAGTAGTAGTAGCAGCAGTTTTCTATCTGCATATCTCATTGATGCTGGGAGATCATTCCAACAAGTCGGACCCTAGTATGAAAAACAACGCTGACCAAAGGGGACCTCACTGAGGTTCGACAGAAATATTTCACTGCCGAATCAATGGAGCTCTTGTTCCGGAATGTACCTCCAGACAAGATTTTGGCTTCCTTCGGGAAGTCAATTTCTTTCATAAAATTTGAACATGTGTTTTTACTTATGCATGTATACGTCCCATGCTTGGCGTTTTGAACTTGTGGTAACCAAAGACTGGTAGAATCTCATTTAACCTAAAAACTTTTAGCCTTTATTTTAAACCAGCCTTTTACCTTTTAACGAAGGGGCCTTCAAACTTGTGGCATTAGTGGAATTAGTCTTTGTCTTTGGTTTCGTTTTTTAAAATACTCACTCACTCTGACTTGAGGGATACGGACTTGCAATACGAGCGGCACGTACACAACAACGCGTGGAAAACTTGTCATCGAATGAGCGCGTGGTCCGTGCATCAGGATATAGGTTGTTTTGGTCGCAGTATTGTACCGGAGACCATTGTAGTGAGTCGGGGCTGTGTTATTTGTGACCCGTTCTCACAAAATGAACCATAAGTCGAAAATTATCAATTTTGAGATATGTATATCACTGCAATCTATTGGTTATGCAGTTTAATTCAAGATAAGAATGGAAGCTGTACTACTGAAATTGACAGAGATATCAGCAGTTGAAGTTGGCTACTCACAAGGCGGCCATACTGACCCCCACTCTTTTCGCCATAGCGGCGTTCGGCCTAGCGCGACTTACGGTCCCTTTCGCGAGAATGGGTCACATTTGTTGTGTGATGTGCAGGAGCACCTCTGCTGATCGTGAGTGTTACTGCGGGAGTCCACACATTAGACAACTACGCGCCGCTCAACAGTGGAATGTGAGTTAGGATTTCTTCTTCTTACAATATGTCCTTTCAAATGTCAGGTTGAAATCTTGTGTTTACCGTTGTAAGAGATTGCACACGCACGCACGCAAGCACACACGCACTCACACACACCCCGGCGTGCGACTATATCTGATTGATGACTAGTGTATACATGTGTGTTCATTATTATTTTGGTTTTGTCTTGTCTGTTGTGTCTTATTAGCTGATTGATAGACTGAAAGGTATGTGTCAACTACTATTAGTTTTATGTTGTGTTGTTATACCACTGTAACAGGCTACAGTAACTGTATGCTTATACTTTCTTTGTTTGTTTTGGGGTTTTTTATGCTTTGTTTTGTTTGTTTGTTGGGTTTTTTGGTTGTTTTTGTTTGTTTGTTTGTTTGTTCGTTTGTTGTTTGTTTGTTTATTTGTTTTGGGGGTGCTGTTGTTTTTCGGAGGCTTTTTTTTTTGGGGGGGGGGGAGGGGGGGGGGGTTGTTTGTTTGTTTGGGGTTTTTTTGTTTGTTTATTTTTGTTGGTTTTTTGGTGTTGTTTTTGTTTGTTTGTTTGCTTTTTTGGTTTTTTTGTTTTGTTTTGGTTTGTTGTTGTTGTTGTTGTTGTTTTGTTTTTTTGTTTGTTTGTTGTTGTTTTTTTGGGGGGTAGTTTTTTTGTTTGTTTGTTTGTTTCTGTTGTTGTTTTTAGTTTTGTGTGTGTGTGTGTGTGTGTGTGTGTGTGTGTGTGTGTGTGTGTGTGTGTGTGTTTGGGGGTGGGGGGGGGTCTTTCCTTTCAATGCCCAAGTTGGTTAGGGAAAAATAAAAAATACAACTTTGACTTACTGCTTCCGTTTGAAATCTGCTTCTCTGCTTGTTACACCAGGTGTTGGCTGAGGGGCGTCGCCTTCTACTCCGCCTTCGTGGCTCCAGTCTCTCTGACGTTAGTCTTCAACTTCATCTCCTTCGCGTTTGTTCTGCGCACCATAGTGGGGCTCAAACACAACAAAGCCGGGAAGGCGGAGTCCAGTCAGAATGTCCAGAAACTCCGCCGCGCTGTCTGTGTCGTCGTCCTGCTGGGGCTGACGTGGGTGTTCGGGTTTCTGGCTGTCGACGGAGCTACTCAGATTGTGTTCTACTACCTGTTTGCTGTCTTCAACTCTCTGCAGGTTAGTGTCGTAGGTTGAGTGGGTGTCTTCTGGTGTCCTCTCTTCCTTTCTTTCTATTTTGTTGTTGTTGTTGTTGTTGTTCCTGTTGTTTTTTCTTAATTTGTTGTTGTTTGTGGGTTTGTTTTAAATGTTTGCTTTTGTTGTTGTTGTTGGTTTGTTGTTGTTGTTTTTTTTTGGGTTTTTTTTTTTTTTGGGGGGGGGGGATGTTATTTTGTTTTGTTGGGTTTTTTGTTTGTTTGTTGTTTGTTGTTTTGTTTAGGTGTTTGTTTGGTTGTTTTTGTTTGTTTGTTTGTTTGTTTGGGAGGGTCTTGATGTTGCTTTTGTTGTTTGTTTGTTTGTTGATTTTGTTTGTTTTTGTTTTTGGTGGGGGGGGGGGGGCTGTTGGTTTTTTGTGACGGTATTTATTTTCGCCTGGGGGAAATTTCGGCTCCTTTCCCCGGAGAAAGTGTGTAGCCAGTAGCCAGTACTAGCCACAGTGCGGCGCCACTTATCTACATTTTTTTTTCCTTGGGGGCGGAAAGCTGGAGAACCCGGAGAAAATCCCGTGTGAGAAGCCCGGAAGAAAGGAAAGAAATTACAGCTTTACATGGGGTCGAGCCCACGCTTTTGGGGAAAAAACAACGATTCACTATACTCAAGCAAACATACTGTACAATCTGCGTGCGCCATTTCTTGTTGCAGGGCCTGTTCATCTTCCTTTTCTACTGCGTTTTCAACCAAGACGCGCGTGCCGCATGTGGGCGTTGCTTCCGCTGTTGCTGGGAGCGGTTTTCACGGGAGGCTACTGACGGCAGTATGTTTTTAACATGGTGGTTGTTTCCCTTAGACGAAGTCGGCCAATGCACTTCTAGCAGTAACATGTTTGATCGCTTTATTAGAGTCGTTGTCTCGTTAGACTACTCCGAGGGAATGATCCCCCCCCCCCCCCCCCCGGCGCGTCCCGTGTCAGTAGCCTTGAAGAGTCGAACTTTTTTTTAAATCTCGTGCGTGGATCTCGCGAAGATGCGTGACAATCATTACTGTGCTGATTCATTCAAGATGTTCAGGGATGGTCCCCCCCCCCCCCCCCCCCGAGAGCATGTTCAGTTTTTTTCAAAGAATCAGATCTTTTTCTGTAATATTTCGGCTCCTAAAAACAGCATGAACACTCTTGGATTGACGTCAGTAATGGTTCAGTCTTTCTTTAAAACATTGGACCCTGCAGAGATGGCCCGGAAATGTCTTGTGAACCCGGGAGAGAGATTTCTAACTTGTATTTAAATCCTGTTTTAACGTGAAAAATTTTAAAGGACCTGCTAGAAAGGAACTTTGGTTAGCCGCGAAATAGTCTTATTTCCATGCAGGGCATAGCTAACTAACTAACTAACTAACTAAATTGTAAAAAAAAATATAGGATAGGTATTTGAAGCTCTAACAAGGGGCAATGATAGTAACACATTGCTGCCGCCCCCCCCCCTCCCCCAACAACAACAACAAATCAGAACATTAATAAAAACAACAAGGAGAGAGAGAGAGAACAACCTTTCATTTGAAACTCTCCCTAAATGCTGCTTCCCTCTTAAAAGTCTTTTCTTATATTTCCCCTTGATGATATTTCCCCCTGATGTGTTTGGCAATGACAAAAACTGAGTGTTTATTTATATACTGATGACGGACTCTCAGAATCTTTCTCACCTTTCTAATGTTCCAAAAATAAAAGAGAAGGTTTTACAACATACTGAAAGGGCGCATGCATTATATTTGTTTTTCCCCGTATGATCTGAACGTACACCCCATTTTTCAACCTTATTCTATCACTGGACTAACAAATACGAGAGTCACCTCCCGGCAACTCTACTCTCTTCACTTTTTAAGTTTGACCTATGTTTTTGTGTTTGTTTGGTTGTTTTGGGTTTTTTTTTTTTTTCTTTATCCACTTACCTGATGTACGTTTGATGTACGCCTCTCTGTTAACTGCTGGAAACATATGTCCATGATAAAAATCAGAAAACAAAGAGAGAAATATTGTAATGAATTTAAAAAAAAATTGGAACATAGGGAAGATGATGACGGCAGGAAAAAAAAAAAAAAAAAAGTCACCTCCTGTTCTCACTGTAACTTAGAGTTCGCCACTTCTGGTGTCTACTCATTATTACAGCTCCTCGTCATCCCGTGGGAAGAGGCAGAAACCGAAACCTGCTGCTGAGGAGTTCAACAGGCGATACGTCTGTTGGTGCTGACACTGGTGCCTCTGTCTCATCGTCGTCTCATCAGGCATTTAGCGGTGCGTTTGCAATTTTTTTTTTAACAATGGAGATAATCCCCTCCTTTGGTTCATGACAACTCTAGTTATCTCCCCTAAACCGGGAAATGTTTATTTGTTCATGTCTTTACCTCTGTATTTCAAGCGAAGGAAATTGCGCTTTATCTGAATGTTAACTTTTTTTTTAAATTTCTGTTTCCAGTGCTGTGATGCAAGTGCCATGGACCTGAAGAAGCGACTACAACATGGATCATTCCAGTGCCAACAAGATTCAAGATTACTTCATTAATCTCTCATGTTTTGTTGGTTTTGGGGTTTGTTTGTTTGTTTGTTGTTGTTTTTTTTTTGGGGGGGGTGTTTGTTTGTTTGGTGTTTTGTTGTTGTTGTTGTTGTTTTGTTTGTTTGTTTGTTTGTTTGTTTGTTGTTGTTTTTTGAGAAGGGGGGGGGGTTACATCTTTACGTGCATTCAACATTTACTGTATGGAGACTTTCAATTTGTACGTCATTTGGTGCGAGGCACCCAGTATAGCTTATACAGGGAAATGCTGAGAAATCCCCAACCACTTCTGTGTTTCTACAAAGTACTTCGTCATTTTTTGAAAGTGTAACCTAAATACTTTGCAGAGCGATATAGTCGATAATAAAGAATTCAAAAGCAGCGTAAAAGATAGTTTAAATGTTCTCATAAACACAGAAAACAGCAGAACTCAGAGTCTGACCACCTTTCCTCGTATGCGTCTATGCGTAACCATTGTGCTCGGACAGGAATAACCACATGTACCCGAATTTGGACAATGTTTGCTGTATGGTTTCTCAAGACACTGTTTCCATATTTAGGCTGTATATTAGTTCTAACTCTCCTCAAGCAATACCTGAAGTGTCAAAACACACACACACAACGAGAGTAATGGGCAAAAACGTAAAAGTCACCGTGTGTTTTTCACGCAGTTCACAAGGGGAGCCGGTGGCCGAATGGTAGAGCGTTGGACTTCTAATGCACGGGTCGTGAGTTCGTATCCCGGCTGGAGCCAAATATTTGTGCTGGCTTTATCATCGTTGCCCCGTCTTTGATATCGCCCGTATGTGGTGGAAAAGGACGCTAAACCCCCAAACACCCACCCACCCTGGGATTTTGCTTTTCCGCATTGTGTAATAAATTCACTGAACGTGGACAACTCCGCCATTATCTGCCTCTCGGGGCGTGTTGAAGTTAGTGTAGGATTTTGCCTGCGTACGTTTAGAGTGGGTAAAGATGCGAACATGCAGCAGACTTTCTGGAACACTTTTCCCAATCTTAGGAATGCCAGCCATAAACTACAAATACCGGACTTTTGGATATTGTTTATTGATTGTTTTTCTTGAGGTAATGATTGCAGGTTAAGGTTGTACAGTAGTTCTCACTCTCGTCTAGCGCTGTACTCGAATCGGACACAGATACATATGACGCACAGTATAACATAGTTTGAAATATGAACTTTAAGTGTAAACTGCATTATTGTATCTTTGCTGATTGTATAACTTTTTCTCCTGTGCATGTAGACGGGTGTGTGCGAATGTGCGGACAGAGACAGACAGACAGGCTAGAGACAGACAGACAGACAAACGAAAGACAGACAGACAGACAGACAGACAGAGAGACTAGAGACAGACAGACTAGAGACAGACAGCTAGACAGACAGCTAGAGAGAGACAGACAGCTAGAGAGAGACAGACAGCTAGATAGACAGGAGACAGACAGACAGGAGACAGACAGACAGACAGACAGAGGAGAGAGAGGCAGACAGACAGACAGACAGACATTGTGGTACGACACATCCATCAGTCATCGACACAGCACAAGAAAAAGAAATTAGCCAATTGTTTATGACAAGAAAAAGGTTTGTTTTGAGGGTTACTTACAATAATCGTCTTACACTGAGCTGAATTCAGATGTACCAACACAAGTCATTATCTGTGAAAATCTTCCCTGGACAATTACACCAAAAACACACACACAAAACTGAACCATAATTCATTAGGTAATGCAGATGTTTTGTTTCCAGTATCTTTTCGTGCACAGGGATTGGCTACGAAATGATAATACAGAAACTGATGGAGATTTGCCAGAATGTCTTGATGTCTCTCGTCTCTGGTCCAACTCATACTTTTTTGTGTGTACAAACTTGTTGCTGATTTATTCAACTTATCCTCCTTGCGCGTTTGAAAGAAATGCATAATGGTATGCCTGTGATGTTCTTTTCAACTCAGTCTTTAAATTAAATGCTGATTTATCTGTGCTTCTCCTGCATGCGAGAGAGAAGGAAATACATGTAATACGCCTAGGTTGTTCTTTTTGTTAAGTCCAGTTAAACTAAAAGTTTTTTCTCTCACATTCTCTTTCTTATTTTGCAACTGCGGCTACTTGGTTTCTGGACCCACGCGTGAGATTCGAAACGGCGGCTAGTCATTGCCACATGCCCTGTTTCTCCAGCAACCTCCTCAGAGCGCTGTTGCCTGGCAACGGTTGTCCATGGTAACCGTGAAACAGGGCCGCCAGCAGGGCAGAAGTAGGGTAATCAGACGACCTCTTGTCACCAAATCCCCTCTTGTCTCCAAACCCTCTCTTGTCTGCAAATCCTCGCTTATTTCCGAAGCCTCGTTTGTCCCCAAATCCTCGCTTATCGCCAAAACCCCTCTTGTCACCGAAGCCTCGTTTTGAAAACATGTCTTGGTCAAGGTTGTCAAAATCCTCCAGTCCAAAGCTGGGTCCTTCACCCTCGCCGAAGTCAAGGTCGTCCGCAAGGAGAATTTTGACCATCACCATAGTGACGATGAGCGCAAGTAGAGATCGGCAGGTTGGCATGGTGATGATACGAAGCACTGTCGGCAGACTTCAACCACTTGGGATTTTCTTGTATTTTTCTGAAAGGAAAAAAAATAAAAGCTTTGAATATAAGAGCCTGAACTGATTTGTGTCATTTAGTTATTGCAGTAATTGTTCTGCAGTATTTTCAGAACATTTTATTTTACTCGTGTTACGTGTTTAAATAGCCTCGGAATAGTCTTTGCTGCTTGCGCAGCGTAAAGCCTTAAATAGCTAGCTTTTTAACGTGCATAATGTTGATAAATATGTCATGTCCAAGGGACACATATCTCGTTCATAATCGTGGTCGATTATTCTACTCATCAAACATTACGTAATATGCAGTCAACGAATGAGTTACTCACTTCACTGACTCACTCACTCACTCAGAGACTCACTCACTCACTCACTCACTCACTCAGAGACTCACTCACTGCATTGGCTCGCTCGTTCGTATCCCGGCTGGGGCAAAATATTTGTGCTGGCTTTTTCATCGTTGCCCCGTCCTTGATATCACCCGTAAGTGGTGGAAAAGGACGTTAAACCCGAAAACACCCACCCACCCACCCCGCATTGGCTCGCTCGCTTGCGCTCTCTCTCTCTCTCTCTCTCTCACTCACTTCACCACCCACTCACACATTCACGTGTTTGTTGGCACATATTTGATCAACGAACTTCATTTGGTTGAGCACGTCACTCGCTGTGGCAAACGATATTTAATCGGAAAATACGATTCTCACGAATATTGAACCTACCTAGAACCTAGTGCTCTCCGTGCTATGAGGCGCATAAGGCTGCAACTCTCAGTCTCCAGGCGGTTCTGTCTTCGGCTGTTCGTCTGGCGTTGGCCCAGCTGGTCCACCCCGCAGATTTTCGTTCTTGTTCAGCTGTTCTCCTCCAGGTTGTCTTGGGGCGTCCGATCTTCCGCTTGCCCTCAGGCTGCCATCCCATGGCCACCATACAGTCATTGTTTCTCTCTTTTCTTAGAACATGTCCAATCCAGTTCCAGCGTCGTCTGCGGATCTCCTCGCTGATTTTTGCCACTCCGCTTGTTTCCGAGATTGTTTTGTTTGAGATGCGTTGCGGCCACCAGATTCTCAGTATTTTCCTGAGGCACATATATTGAAAGCTGTCCATTTTTTCTTCTTCTGACTTTGTGATTTTCCACGCTTCACAGCCATATAGGAGAACTGGTCTGACCAGTGTTTTGAATAGTTTGATTTTTGTGTTGCGTCCGATGTTCCGCGTCCTCCAGATCTTTGTCAGGTTGTAAAATGCGCCTCGTGCTTTACTCAGTCTGTTCTTAATGTCTTCTGTGCCTCCGCCGTCTGTTGCTACTGTTGCTCCCAGATACACAAACTCCTTGACGTCTTCCACTTCCTCCTGTCCGATTTTTACCTTGTCCTGTCGCTTGGCGTTGGTCCTCATGACTCACGAATATTGAACCTGACATTTTTAACCTAACCCACACACACACACACACACACACACACACACACACACACACACACACACACAGAATGTTTTATAGTTTCAGGAAATGGGTTTCTTGTTTCAATTTTCACATGAGTCTTCGCCGCGAGCCATTTTCTTTGTTACACGCTACAAAACGTTAATGATGTAAACCTTTTTTTCTATTCGTCTTCCGGCAGTAAACTGAGCTGCCCTTTGGGGTCTCCGTTTTGTTTCACAAAATGGCTTCTCAAAAGACGTAAATTGCCCGAACTGAAATTGCCAGATTCTGACTGACAAGTCAGTGCAGCGACGTTAGTGAAAATCATGGGAGAACTTAATAAAGCCGACAGATTTAGTACATTAGCCTAACGTTTAGTTGTGCTTAGAGACCAAGAGAAAGACACAGCGATACACAAAGTTTTCTAATAACGAGGGTCCCCTCTCTCTCTCTCTCTCTCTCTCTCTCTCTCTCTCTCTCTCTTTTATGTTGTTTCCATAGTAATGGAAACAACATCATAGGACGGGCTAAATTTTCCACGTTCATGGGCAAGCATCTGTGGTACAAACGCACGTCACTGCCGATCTCCCGCAGAGACGATTATGCAAGTGTAACTCTGACAATGACGGAAGAAAACGTGCGTCATCGATGCTGGCATGTATGGTGAGCCGAACGCGCTTCTCCTCCTCACTGAGTGCCGTCTGTGTGTATGTGTGTGTGTGAATTGTGTCCGGGCCCGTTTCTTCGAAAATACTTAACCGAATGGCTTCAAATTTGGGGTATCCAAATATATCAAAATGTTACATTAGAGGAACCAAGCGTGTGATGATTGCTTAAGTGATTTGGGAGTTATCGCCCTTTTGAGACAAGTTGGTTGTCTTTCGTTTACAGGCGTAATATTTATTTAAATCACTCAATTTTTTGGCAGTAGATAGCCTGAATACGGACTCTGAACAGAGTCACTACTAGAAAATGGTCGCTCTTATAGTTTTCATGCAAACCGAGCCTGAGTTGACATTGCATGTGAACCCAGTTCAGATGCCTATTTCTCCGAAAATACTGAACCGATCGATTTCAAATTTGGGGTTTCTAAATGAATCAAGATTGTTGAATAGAAGGCCCGATCCAGGTACGATTGCACACATGATTTGCGAGTTATCGCCCTTTTCCCAAAAAAAAGTGGCTTTCTCGCGTTTAAAGGCGTAATATTTACCTAAACCACTCCATTTTTTGGACATACATAGTATGAATACGGACTCTCAACTGAGTGAATTTTGGAGGTTGTGGCTTTTATACTTTTGGCGTAAGCCGTACCTGATGAAAGTGCTGGTGAACACACTTTAGATCTCAAAATCGCTCCTACTATACATAGATAATGAGCCTGGGGTGCCATAAAAAATATACAAAAAAAAATTAGAAAAATTCACTGCAGCCGTTATCGTCAGTTGACTCGAAAATTTGTACTCACAGCACATTTCCTCTGCAAGCCACACGCCTCACAAACATCGAAGAAGAGACGCACGCGCACTGACGTAGAGTAAGTGCGTCATGTTTGATTGACGTGATGCTGTTTTTTCTTGGGGGTGTCTCGCCACTTTCTTTCCGAATTCCTCTGTTTGGAGACGTGGTGTATTTTACTTCTACTATGTCGCCATCTTCGTGCAATCGCAGAGAAGACACGGGATACAACAGAATACAACTCCAATACTTTATGAACAGAATATGCACGGAGAACAAATTCATGAAAGAAGAAGAACCCAGAACGCTGTGCAGGGCTGCTTACGTACTGAACAGGTCAGATCTAGAACATTCCTCAACTTACAGTTTCCAAGGTGACGTAATCTACTGACGTTACTGCACCAGCATGTTCTGGGATGGTCTAGAAATTATTTTGCATCGAAATGAAGTATCTTTTCGCGATCTCTACAACTTGACATGTGGAAAGCGGGAATTTCAGTGGGTTTCGTTTTTGCCACTGACTCACACTCAGAAGCATAATGTGTGTGTGGGGGGGGGGGGGAGGCGTGCGTGCGTGCGCGCGCAAGCGCGCGTCTAAGGCGAGAGAAAGAGAGAGAGGGCCTCTTCTCCGATACCAGTAAGCAATCGTCTGTCAGTCAGGTGTGCGGGAAGTAACTCTGTCAAAGGGGAACGACTTTATTACAAGAATTCATTCACCCATGTAGAACCTCGCATACGCCAAAAAGTTTGTGACGTCAACCAGCTAGGCGAGCTCACACGACCTCATGTATTTGCTGTTTTTGCAAGTGCATAGAGGCACGATAAGGGTTTTTAGTACTTTCTTTATGTCAGCATGCTTGATGTCAGAGAGCTTGCGTTCCGGCGTGTGCGCGGGGGCTGCATACATGACACAACGACTACGACTGTGATACAGCAGGTCATTGAATGGAAACAACATATTGGGCTGGTGGCCATCTTGTTTCTTTCTATTATTGTATTGATTGTGTGTGTATGTATACATATATGTATGTGTGTGTGTATTGAAAAAGAGATTAATAAAAAAAAAATAAAAAAAACTGCAGCAGAAAAAAAAAAGAAAAAAAGAAGAAAAAAACGAACATTTAAAGTGAGCTGTGAATATAATACTTTGTTCTGCAGATGGCTGAGTTGGATGAACTGTCGAGACCGAAGGTCGGAAACCCCTACAAGAAGATACTATTAGCCAACCTGGTAGAGCTGTGAACCGGTTCAAAAATCCAAACCGGTTTTTAACCGGTTTTTAAACTTCAAACCGGTTTTTTAAACCGGTGTTTTTTTCCGGTTCAGTCATCACCAAAAGGTCTGCAAAAATATTGGCGTTTTATGCGATGCGTGTTCATATATATGTGTGTGTGTGTGTTCAAGTGCATCAGCAATCAGGCTGCAGTAAACTGATTGCTAGTCGTCAAAAATAAATCCTGGCTAAACAAACAAACAAACACACAAAACGGACAAACAGACAAGAAAAAAAGAGGAGGAGGAGGATGAAAAGAAGAAGAAGAAGAACTTGTAAGAAGAAGAAGGAGGAGGAGGAGGAGAAGAAGAAGAAGAACTTGTAAGGAGAAGAAGAAGGAGGAGGAGAAGAAGAAGAAGAAGAACTTGTAAGGAGAAGAAGAAGGAGGAGGAGGAGAAGAAGAAGAACTTGTAAGGAGAAGAAGAAGGAGGAGGAGGAGGAGGATGAGAAGAAGAAGAAGAACTTGTAAGGAGAAGAAGAAGGAGGAGGAGGAGAAGAAGAAGAACTTGTAAGGAGAAGAAGAAGGAGGAGGAGGAGAAGAAGAAGAAGAACTTGTAAGGAGAAGAAGAAGGAGGAGGAGAAGAAGAAGAAGAACTTGTAAGGAGAAGAAGAAGGAGGAGGAGGAGAAGAAGAAGAAGAACTTGTAAGGAGAAGAAGAAGGAGGAGGAGAAGAAGAAGAAGAACTTGTAAGGAGAAGAAGAAGGAGGAGGAGGAGGAGGATGAGAAGAAGAAGAAGAACTTGTAAGGAGAAGAAGAAGGAGGAGGAGGAGAAGAAGAAGAAGAACTTGTAAGGAAAAGAAGAAGGAGGGGGAGGAGGAGGATGAGAAGAAGAAGAAGAAGAACTT
>JACVVK020000360.1:275000-362500 GCA_018292915.2 Batillaria attramentaria
GACGTGCGTTTGTACCACAGATGCTTGCCCATGAACGTGGAAAATTTAACCCGTCCTATGATGTTGTTTCCATTACTATGGAAACAACATAAAATGCTTATAAAGACCAATTTCAGATAGAAGAAAATCACAGTCCTGACTGGCCCATCTTGCAAGCAGTCGAAGGACATCGAAGAGTTAGATACCCACATTTTTATCCACAGAGTTTACAGTACGTCTGGTGAATGGATCACGCAAATCGGAGGGTCGTTTGGAGGTCTTCGTCGGTGGGAAATGGGGTACTGTTTGTGACGACAGATTTGATGCGGAAGACGCCCAAGTAATCTGTAGGATGCTGAATTACGTTGGGTAAGTAACTAGCGAGGTGCTGAACTGAAAGCATGAATTATTTTGTAATCAGTTGCAACAGCTACGCGCCGATATTTAGCATCTTACATATCAATACCTTTTCTTAATGCGAAAATGATGAGAAAATTCTCGCTAAGTTATTATCATTGTTGTTGGCATACTGCTTTGTTGTTAACTGTCATTATCTTGGATTGCATCTTCTTGTTGCTTACCAATGCCAAGTTGGTATAGTTCGCCTGTTATGGGGTGCAAATGTATACCAGTCATTCACAGGGGAAGGGGGGAGGGAGTAAATAAACTCCAGTCGACCAAAAGATTGCATACTCGCTGCGCGGGAGGGGGTGCAAATGTATTCTGACATTCGGACTGGTCAGCTCTCGCGATATTTTCGCTCTGTGTTCAGCGAACGGCGCGTGTCCGGCAAATCCATGACGAAGCAGACGACTCAGGTTTCGGCGACACAGCCGAGGAGTTGCGGATATGAATACACAGTTCAAACACGAATTCTTCGAGCTTTGCTGACTGAATAAAGAGTGGAAACACTGCGCATCATTCTCCTGCTCACTATTCGAAGTCGAACCCTAAAGCCGGCTCTTAAAGATCTAAGCTTCCAACAGAAAGCTTTCCGAAGTGTGAAATTTTTTTTACAGAGTCGACCGTGCAAGCACAGTCAACTCTGTCACAGTTGCAGCATTTTCAGCGTCCCTGAGACCCCAATAAAAGGCAAGGGCAGCCTGATTTCACAGCTCAGTTTGCGTCTTGACAATGAGCGAGAAAGATCGTGCAGCACTCAACATCTGCTAGACATTGAAGCGACGTGTCTCGCTCACTGACCAAAAGCCAAATAATGTCACAGCAAACTCGTGCTCTGGTTTTATAAGGGTCCCTGAAGCGCTGAAAACTCTGCAACTGTGACAGAGTTGCTTGGGTTATGCACATTCAAAGGAGTCGCAATTTTAAAAAGCGCAATGTTTGCGGCTTTTTGCTGAGATTGCAGACCTTTAACTGGGCACTGTGAAGCTCCACAGTGTTGTGCACACATGTGACACAGTTGTGATTTGTGACGTCGTCACAGCTACTGGGATTTCAAATAGCCCCAGCTGTGACTGTGGGTACCACAACAGATTCTGATTGGTTGTACTACGTCACTCGGCGCGCAAACATGGCGGACAGTGTATCAACAATTGCATTGTCGCCTGAACAGACTTCAGTGTTTACAGACGTTTTCGAAGGACGCAATTGTCTTTGGGACGTCACGGATAAGCACTACAGAGACTGGACGGCTTGACTCCGAGCTCTGCTTAGCTTTGCGGACGTTATGGACGTCGGATGATATCGTGTCACGTGATCGTGTGATCGTACGTCACCGTGCACAGATGCCTTTGTTCAGTTTTGTAGTTCGTAGTCACACCGAGCGCAACGACTGTGATGTGACGCATGTGTGTTTCGCGCGCTGTGGCCAGTTAAGAACAGGCTTAAGCCTACAGCCGCCGCCATTCACGATTGCCGAGTTCGAATGTCGCACTCGTGCCCCAGTACCGTTATCGAAAATGAAACGGTCACAGTTACGACGGCTATTAAACTAAATGCTTGTAAGTATCAACAAACTTATGGCGATATTCCGTCCTAAAATGCATCGCATCAAGTAAAGTCGTGAACTAAAGTCGGCGCTTGAGACCCAAAATCAGAGTACATTAATTTTGCACCCCCTCCCGCGTAGCGGGCAAACGATCGCCCCCAATAGTGGCCGACTGGGGTACATTTGGCCCTCCTGCGTATGACTGGTATACATTTTGCACCCCTTTTCGGCCGAAGTATACCAACTGATGTCAATAACTTTTCTTTATGTGAAAAAATTCCATACCTTCTGTAGAGGGACATCACATAAGAAGGCCAAATACGGCGAAGGGTCAGGCGCAATCTTACTGGATGAAGTGACTTGCACAGGGAGGGAGATAAGCCTGCGTAACTGTTTATTTAGATACGATTCTAATTGTGGCCACAACGAAGACGTCGGCATTGAATGTGAGGGTAAGTGTTGTCGATGATGATGATAATGATGATGATGATGATGTTCTGTGTCCATCCCCGTCTTTGATATCACCCGTATGTGGTGGAAAAGGACGTTAAACCCCCAAACACCCACCCACCTACCCACCTACCCTGTGTCCATCTGTATGTGATATTTTTATATGTGATATCTGTTCTTTAATGACCCACCAAACAATTTCTAGAAAGGAATAACAACGACCTATCGACTTGAACTGAATGGAATTTAGCTGAATTAAATCGAATCCACCTCCAGTAAATACGATAAAACATCTCGCACGCACGACAAAACCACCGGGAAACTCGACTAGTTTTACACTGGGTGGGTGGGTGTTTGGGAGTTTAACGTCCTTTTCTACCACATGAGTGTGATATCAAAGACGGGGCAACGAGAAAAAGGCCGGCACAAATATTTGGCCCCAGCCGGGATTCGAACTCACGATCCGAGCATTGGAAGTCCAACGCTCTACCATTCGGCCACCCAGGCTTCTCAGTTCTACACTGAAAAACAAACAAACAAACAAACAAACAAAACCCAAAACAAACACTGAAACTCGGAAAGAAAGAACTGCTTATATCATCAAACTGTGATCGCCTGATCACTCTACCCTGTTGCCTTTGTTACGTGCATATTACTTCTTTTTTTTTTTTCTTTTTTTTTTTCTTTTTTTTTTTTTTTTTTTCTTTTTTTTTCTTTTTTTTTTTTTTTTGGGGGGGGGGGGTTGTGTCATTAAAAAAATTTTTTGTTTGTTTGATTTTCTGTGTGTGTGTGTGTGTGTGTGTGTGTGTGTGTGTGTGTGTGTGTGTGTGTTGGTTTTTGTTTGATTATGATGTTGTTTTGTTGTTGTTGTTGTTTGTTTGTTTGTTTGCTGTTGTTGTTTGTGTCTGTGTTTTGTTGTTTTCAAATATCGCAATGCAATCTAAGGACCACCCTTTCACTCGTAGACGATTGGACACGCATCTTTATTTGGTCAGGCTGAGATGGTTACTGTACCGGGTGCACCATTTGGCTAAAACTGTACCATGTTAGAACATCACGTCGGAGTAGTCTTGACTACGGTTCTCCCGATCCAGCGTTCTCTAACATGAAACTGTAGGGGCCTCTTGAACAACTTCCGCTCTTGTTTCTCGAGACCGGTAACGGACGCGACTTCACTGTGTCTGTTGATACAAGATTATGAAATGCTTGCACATGTGCACGGGTCGCTCACCAACTGTTTTTGGCGACACAAGACGTAGTGAAGCGTGCCGCCTGCAACACAGGACATTGGCGTTTGAGTTTGACGCTCTCATTGGTCAGCGCATTAAAATGAATGGTGATCATTCCATAATGATCCAAAGTCGATAATCACCAGTGTTTGAAACTTCAGCGTATGAATACAGTGCTCGAAGGTCATTGACCTCATCTGCAGACGACAAGACTAGCCATGACTGACTCAGAGCCAAATATCACGATGGGCAGCCTTTCGTCAATAGAACTCAGATGGAGGTTCTACCACGTCCGCATGAACAAAATGTAAAAGAGAAAAGGGCCTCGATAATCGCAACGACGAGTTCCATACCGCCATTTAACACAATCGACAGATGTGTGTCGCAGATATCGAAATGCCTTGGCTTCAGTACACTGACATCTCACTTAATGTTTTTTCCGAACAGCACCGTCTCTGCAGGGCGAAGGACACAAATAGACAGGGCCTCAAAATGCCTGTATGTTCCCTATTAGCCTCAGGAATCATAGTCACCCCTAAAAAATGCTTCGATCTGGAAACAATTACTACCATGAACAGATCATTCAAAGGCACGCACCTGACAGGGGTTTAAAAATTTTAATGTCTCCTTCCGCTCAGGCCTCACTGGAGTAATGCACGTCTACTTTCTCTTTAGGCCAGAGATGCAGTTCACACAAATCCACTTGCCTCACTCGTATCCCACCTCTGTGCAAAAAGTCCCAGCTTCACTGGCAGCTTACCTCTTTTTGTGACCGCCTGGCATGCACTTTGACCTACATAACACGAAAATCACGTTTTTTTCATGACAACAAAAATCACTAAAAAAATCACAAAAATCACTACAGACTAGCACACTTGCACTCGCCAAACACCAAATATAACCACACGCTCAATTTGTGCCCTTACGCCTGCAGCGCGAACACTTTCAAAATCACACACACCGTTCTTAATATTTATCAGAAATAATCCGGCAAAACCAGGTATTCAAACGTTCCAATAAGCCTGTGCGCACCTCGCTTGCCCTACGCACAGAAATGAGTGCCCTTTTTGTTTGCTTGTTGTTTTGTAGGTTTTCTTTTACAAATTTGTTGACTGAAACCACTCCATCTTTTCTTATCCGATGATTTTGGATCACCGAGCACTGAAAAATCGCTGACTGAAATGCTTTTTGTTGTGGGTTATTTGTTCAAACGTGTGATGTTTTTGTTTTTTTAGAAGTGACCTACAAAATGGCGAGACGAGTCTTAGAGTGTGTCAGAAGCAAGGTCAGATAGCGTTACAATGGCTATGAACTGTCAGTGTTTGTTGACTTCGAGGTGATCATTGCGATAACGATGCCCTCTGAAGCCTCCGTTTAGCCTTCATCGGGCTTCATCACCTCAATGATCACCTTGAAGTCAACAAACAACGAAAGTTCAAGGCCTTAGTGACCACTCAGGTTTTAAAGTAGAAAACTGAACCTTACTGAAGGTACGCTACTCCTACAATTTCAGTTCCTCTGACAACCGAGTCCACGCCCGTGACCACCGTGGGATTTGCTTCAACTGCTGAAAGAACAACTGAGGGTAACCAATCTCATCCAGTGAAAAGCTTCTCAAAATTCCCTAGAGAAATTTGAAAACTTTTGGCGAACGCTGTTCCCGGTTTACCACCCCAACAGTCTGGAACTCACTGCCTGCTAGCGTGATACAGCAACCTAGTCTGTCATGTTTCAAATTGTAGACCTAAAAACCCATCTGTTTTAACTTGCCTTCTACTGATTCATGTAACCGTGGTGCCTGCTGTTTTAGGATGTGTTCTGTTTGCGTGTGAGTGTTGTGTGAACGCGCAGCGGTGTAGTAGTAGTAGTAGTAGTAGTAGTAGTAGTAGTAGTAGTAGTAGTAACGGACTGATTTTCAACTTCGGTTATTTTCTTGCTACCCATTTTACTTTTTTAAATTTTTTTTTTAGAAGTCGTCTCCACTGTGGCCGAAGGTGCGGTCCTTGATGTGCTTGAAGTCCTGGATAGAATAGAGGACGCACTGAACCGCACGGACTTCATAACCAACCAGACAGTTGTTGACGCTGTAGTGAATGACTTGAGTGAAGTGATGACGGAAGCAGATCCTGAGACATTGACTCAAGCCAACACTGGGCACAGGTTAGTGCGTCAAGCCATAATGTCAGATAGGCTGAAGGTGCTTTTAGATTAGACACTGGAAACAAAACCAACAATAAAAACATACGAACATTGTACAATTTTGTTACCTTTTTCTGAAACCGCAAACTTCTCAACAGGCTTGATGATTTTTTTGTCTTTTGAAATGTTATTATTGCTGTTGTTTTATCTATTTTTTCTGATTTGTTTTGTTTTGTTTTGGTTTGTTTGGTTTGGTTTTGGGTTTGTTTAGGTTTTTTGTTGAGAAGTTTCCTTAAGATTTTTTTAAACTATTTTTGGGGCGGGATTTTTTTCATTGTATCATTCTGTTATGCGGATTTTTTAAAAGAGTTTCTTCTTGGGAATTTGTTTGTGATTTTTATTTGGGAAAGGGGGGGGGGGTGAAAATTTTTCTTTAAGATTTTTGGGTTTGTTTTTTTTTTAAAATAGATTTTGCAGTATTAGTTTTTCCCGCCTTTCGTACATTGTGATGTAACTACACTACAGGTCTGTTAGTAGCAGCAAAGAGCTCTGCACCAAGACATAATTAAGCAGCACTGACTTTCTTGTGTACTCAGACTTCTGAAGGCTATTGAGCGTGTTTCCCGCGAGATGGCGCTACCTGACAGTCAGGTGACATCCACATCTCCCAAACTGGCGATCTCTGCACTGAAAGTGGACAGTGACGCTTTCTCAGGCCTGACTCTCGTTGCTGATGCAGGGAACGACAATATCTTTCAAGATGGAGAAGTGAGGAATTTTCTTTAAAGTGGATTGTTCTCGTTGTTGTTGTTGTTCCTTTTTTTGGTTCTTGGTGTAGTTGTCTAGGAAATAGAAGTAAGAAGGTTTGTTTTTTCGAGAGGGGAGTGGAGGGGGGGGGGTCTTTTTGTCATTTTTCTATTTGGTTTCGGTTTTGGTTTTTTGTTTTGACTGTGTTTGTTTGTTTGTTTGTTTGTTTGTGGGAGGGGGTGTTTTGTTTTCTTTTGTGTTTTGTTTTTCATTGTTGTTGTTGTTTTTTTAATTGATTGCGTGTGTGTTGGGGGGGGGGTGGTGTATGGTCGTTGTTGATACTGTTATTGCTGCTGTCGTTATTTTGTAAAAGAAGGATAGGTAGAGGGGTTTTTTGTGTACTGTTGTCGTCGCAGTTATTGATGTTATGATTGCCGTTGTCTGCTTGATTTTGCTTTGTTGTTGTTGTTGTTGTTTTGCTTTTACATTTCCTCCCTTCAACATCTTCGCCTGGAAATAATGTGACGAGAATATTTTTTTTATGTTAGTCATACATACGAGTAGGTAGGCGAGGGCATTACAGGCAAAAACAGTTGCAAAGAGAGAAACAAAATACAGTAGTAGACTTACCTTATCATTTATGGATCAAACAATATTTCTGAGGTTTATTGATGGATTCATTGGTTCCTTCATTCATTCATTGTTGGTTCATCATTTGTGCTTCAGGTTCGAACTTACAACACCACAAGAGACTCAAAAGAAAGCGCCAGCAGCCTCGTTCTGCCTGCTAGTCTGCTGACGTCACTTGGGAACGCTACTCGTATTGCTCTGGTCGTTCTCGCTGACGGAACAATTTTTGAGGTTCGCTCTAACATCCCTCAAATACACTACGTCATTCTACGTCATTCTTTCAAGAACGCGATCAATACACGAAACTGTATTATTTTCTTCAAAGGTATTATGATTAGGTGAAACTGCGTCATTTCTTTCAAGGGCGCAGATGAAACTAAACAATGTTTTTTTTTTTTTTTTTTTTTTCAAAAAGTTTTACATCATGCAAATGTTCAGTGCACGGTACCCTATCTCAGCACATTCCTCTCTCTCTGTCTCTCTCTCTCTCTCTCTCGCCGGAGCTCATAGTGATCGACGATGCTAGCTCCCCTTCCTTCAATCTTACGTTTCATAATTATATTGCAATACATCTTCCGACAGGCAATCACCAAGTCACGTGATGCGAGCAAGTCTCACACAACACGAGATGATGATTCACCTTACATCCGTAAGGTGAACAGCCCCATCTTGTCGGCGTCTGTTGTTGGTTACGACGAAGTCCTCAACCTGAAGGATCCGGTGGTCATGCGTTTCGTGCATCTGGATAAGGTGTGTCGTGGCAGTGTATTTTATAATAGTGATACCTGTGTATTGTGTAGGCGCTTTACCCAAGTTCTTGAACCGGCTCAAATCGCCGCGAGCTGAACCCGACACGCACGCTCACGTGAATCACACGCATTCTCTCACACACTGGACATAAACACATTACAATCACGTGGTGCAAAAGGTCAGCTCAGCTATTTTGAAGTTCGGAATTTAGAATTGCGTTTATTTTTCAAATTTGGTGGGCTGCACATTTTCAAAGCAGAGGGGGAGGAAGCCGGAGTACCCGGAGAGAATTACCGTCGACGGTCGGCCCGAATGAACGGTGCCACATACGAGAAGGAAAAATTATTTGCCCCGAGTGGGCCTCGAACCCCTGACCTCTCACATTGGTGACAGGTCTCTTAACCACTTGACCACCGACCGCCACACTTACTTTACTTGGTGCGAACTGAATTAATGGTACAAACGAGTCTGTGGGGGGTAGAGGGTGGGAGGTTTAAGTTAAGGGGGGAGGGGGAGGAGGAGTAGGGATGGAATTGTTGGGGGGTCTCGGAATTCAATGACCTAATGTTTCTTACGAGGCTACAGTATGGCTCCGTTTGTAAATGAAGTGACGGTTTATTTGGACGTTGCGGCCTCCAGTTATGATAACTTTGCGTCCTCTCATTCTGATGAAACTTCAACAGGAAAAGCACATGCTTGGAAAAAGAATTCAATGTCCTTTGGCCATATCGTATGTATACCACTGGGTGTTTGTTTTTTTCAGAATGATCTTAACAGACGGCCTGAGTGCGTGTTTTGGAACGCGAGTCTTGCTGAAGGTCAAGGGGACTGGTCAACAGCAGGATGTCGTCTTGTGGCGGAGAAAAGCACTAAACTCCGGACCACTTGCGAATGTAACCACCTCACTAACTTCGCTCTGCTGATGGTATGAAACACGCTTGATCAAGGTTACACTAGTATGGCCTTGACCTTCAGTCAAGGTTGCTCATTAATTCGCACCGCTTGTGAATGCAACCACCTCTTTTACTTCGTTCTGCTGATGGTATGAATCGCACCTGATCTAGACCAACTAGGATGACATTGACCTCCAGACGACAGAGGGCTATGATGTAGACGTTTCATCTCAAATATGTGGCTCAAACCGCCGCGAGTTCAAACGAACTCACGTACTCACGTGAATCACACGCATTCTCTCAGACACTGGACATGAACACAAAACAGTCACGTGTTGCGAAAGGCCAGCTCAGCAATTTCATTTTTGGAATTTTAGAATTGCATTAATTTTCGAATTTTGTGGGATGAACATTTCCAAAGCTTAAAGATACACCCAGCAGGTCTTATCAACTCACAAATCGACCTAGGTTCATAGCGGTGACAAGAAAATGATACTATTTAGATGTGTGCAAAATATGAACCATTTTGGGGCTGCTGATATGAGCCAAACCCTGAGCCAAAACATGCGGGGAGCCGGGGTAGCCGAATGGTAGAGCGTTGGACTCCCAATGCTCGGGTCTTGAGTTCGAATCCCGGCTGGGGCCACATGTCTGTGATGGCCTTTTTCTCGTTGCCCCGTCTTTGATATGATGATATCACCCGTACGTGGTGGAGAAGGACGCTAAACTCCCAAACACCCAGAATGAAACCCGTTGCCGTGCATTAATTTTCAACTCTGCAGGCCACTCCATCTTAAATATGACAGTAACTGGCCTGTGGCGTATGCACGGCGACGCCACAGACAGACGTGAAATGGAGTCGCATATTATTCAGCGCCTGGCAAGCCAAGCCCCGGGTGGTTTGAACGAAAAGCCTTCTGAACTTTTTTCACACACAGTCCATGGTCTTGTGTCACCAAAGGATGGGTGTTGTGATGTCTGCTATTTTTTTTTTTACTATTCTTTTCTTTTCTTTTCTGCCCCACTTTTTTTTTCACACACAGTCCATGGTCTTTTGTCACCAAAGGATGGGTGTTGTGATATTTTTACTATTGTTTTCTGGTCCTTTTCTCGCCCGGAGGTTTTTTTTTTTTTTTTTTTTAGAGTTGTGATGGTGTCGACTGATACAGGCAGGCAGGGAGGCAAACACAGCGGTCGCTATGACATGAGTTTTATTACAACAGGAAAACAAGCAGGATACAAACAAATGCAGTCACAAGCGGCAGGGCTGAGAGCGAGAGTGTGAGCGTGCCGCGAACCGTGGCTCGCAGCTCCTTATATGCGCTCAGCGCGGCCCGCAAAGAAGGCAACGGCCGCTCGCAGCAGAAACAAGGGCTAGATGCTCGGGTAGCAGCGAAATCTGTGTTTGTTTACACACCGAAAACTAACAATAGCGGGCGTAATACAACAGCTACAAACTTCAAACAAACTGCATTCAAAAGAGCGTGAAAAGTACTTTAAGATGGCACAAGTTTGGCACATTATCAAAGTACAGAGAATTTCCTATCGCCGATTTAAGAGCGTAAAGACAGGGACCACGCATTTGAAAAGGGGTGAAAATGGCAAAATACACCCGTCAAACTACAAAACAGCGCTAAAACCAAAACATGATAAGAAAATACAAACTCTTCCGAAACCACTACAGTTTACATGATAACTTTAGGCTAATTGACTGCCGAGATATTTTGCACTAAATGGACACAAACAAACACAACTAACTGACACGTGGCTATCGTGGATCCGCAACGCTGCACGCGTGCGGTAGCCTACAGGCGAACAAAGCCGGCGGCACACAGCTGGCCGGAGAACCTAGGGTAGTGGGCGAGAGGGTCCAAACCACTCGGCTACAGAGTATGTCAGTATGTCCGCAGAGTTACCTTTTGTTTGTTTGTTGAAGTTATGTCCCATTTGTTTGTGTCCTGAGGAAGGCGAAAGTCGAAACGTTGACCTGTGCCGTCCTTTGTGAAAATTAAGTGGTTTCTGTCCCTTTTATGTCGCTTTTATTTTCCCAAACACCCGCCCACCCTGAGCCAAAACATGCGCCTTCCGCCCACTTCACTTGCAAGTGAAGTGATGTGTTCGTATGAAACAGACTATAGCTACAGCCAAGTGGCCATCTCAGTGCAACTCGCACGTGGTCGCTGGCAACATTGCAAGTTCACAAAAGTCTAAAATGCACGTTGGGAGGACCACTGACTCAACAGTGGCAGCATCTCTCCAACACACGTTCATGACACGGTGGGAGTTCTTCAGCCTGCCAATCTGAAGGGGGAGGATCCCCCTTGGTGTGTCCCATGCCACGAGTCTTTTACTGTTGAGCACTTCCCAATTTCATGTACGGATCTCACTGAGATCCGTGCCAAACATTATTGTGCAGATTCACTGAAGGTGCTGTTCAGGGATGTCCCTCCCGACAGCATCTTCAGTTTCCTGAAAGAGGTCAACCTGTTCTATAAATTATAGACTTCAAACATTCAGTCTTTCACTGACCACTTTTTTTTTTCTTTTTTTTTTTTAAGACCCGATAGATTTTTCATATTTATTTACATCTTGTTTTAAAGTGGGAATTTTTATGTTTTATAGGACCTGGCGGGAAGGGACTTTCATGAGCCGCGAATTAGCCTTTGTTGCTTGCGCGGCGTTAAGCCCTAAATAACTAACTAACTAACTCAGCCTGCCAATTGCCGCTTTCATTTTGCAGGATGTGTACGAGCGAGGAGACGAGTTGTCACGTGAGCACTCCCAGATCCTGTCCTTTATTTCCTACACCGGATGTGGTATGTCTCTGTTGGCCCTCATTCTCACAATCCTCACCTACTGCTGCTGCAAGTGAGTATCTTGCTGGCGGACTATAATTATTACAGAATAGTGCCTTGCCTAAAGACACGCCAAGTCAATGGCCATAAACCCCGAAGAATGTTATACAATCATTTTATTGATTTATTGTTTTGTTCGTTTGAGAGTACTTCCCTAAAACCATTACTGACATCTTTAGGGCGTTCAATGGATGCATAACATTGACGGCGATGTTCACTCTTAAGACTGGTTTAATAGAACAAGCTACTGCACACGGGTAGGAGCCACTTCAAGCCATTATTACGCAATGCTTGGGACTTCCCGCTGTGCACGAGACCGCTGCAAATTGACCAATAGTGGCTTCAAGTGGCTTCTAATGAACTAAGATTTCTAGTAAAAATGCGATTTTTGTATGGGCTTTTAAGAGTAAAGCAAAGAGGGGCAACTCGTACTAGCTTGAGGTAGACTCCAGAGTGCAGTCCCTTTTCGGCGGGGCGTGAAAATGTGACTGCTTACAGCCAGCGCCATTTTCAAAAATGGCGAATTTTTTGTAGAAAAGCGAAGACTTGTGTGTCATATGAATCGATTTGAAACGAAGTCTTGAATATCCGACCACTTTTCGTTTGGGCAAAATCTTTGCCAGCGGACAATTATTGTTGCGCTTTGATGGCACTGTTTACGTGGTACACTGATCCAACAGGATGTGAGTAAACGGCAAGGGGGTTGCACTCTACAGGCAACAGGGGCGCCGGAAGATGTTGGGGGGAGGGGGGGCAGAATCTCGGAGGGGGGAACGTTGCCCGAAGAAAGTGAAAAGGGGGGGGTGGGGGGCGATCAAATGCTGCGTAGACAAAAAACCTTTACGAACCAGGACGTTGCCCGAAAAAAGTGAAAAGCGGGGGGGGGGGGGGGGGGCAATCAGAGGAGCGGACAGCCTTCGGGTGGGTGGGATGAGGGAGAGAGCACTAAGAGGGGTAGGGGGAGAGGTGGGGGGGGGGGGCATGACCATGGCTTTGCCCCCCCTCTTGCCATAGTCACCTGATTTTCCAGGGGGGGCAAAAAGACACTCTTGCCCCCCCTGCTTGGGTACAGGGGGGGGGGCAGCTGCCCCCCCTGCCCCCCCGGTTCCGGCGCCCCTGGGCAAGTATTATTGCACGGTGCAGACCATCACGTACCTGCTTTGTGGCGGAATAAGAGACGATTACAAAAGCATACACACCCGTTCTCTAGGACTGAATGTAATATAGATCTGTCCATTCAGACAGAGGCATGTTATGTATGTCTCTGATTCAGAAACACGCCTACTTTCACTCTGAAGACAGCCTGCCATCACTTGCGCCATTGAGGATCCCTCTGGGTTCAAAGCTGGTCAAGGATGACACAGTGCGCGACCTTGTGTTTGAGAGCACCGAGACAATTTAGGCCCGTCACGGTAGCGCAGTGAGCGCCATTTCCCCACTGTGCACAGAGGTACTTTCCACTGAAAGACTCTGTGCCCCAGAGGTAGTCTGGATTGTCTCCCTGTGCTGACTTATCTTTCATAGTGCTGAGGGTCTATAATTAGAAGTAAGTTTGAACTTTAGAGGTTAATTTCCCTTCCCTATGGTCACACACTCAGTCCAGACTTTGAGTATGTTTCTCCGTGTTTTGCACGCGTTTTTTTTTTTTTTTTTTACTCTACCAGCCGGATCGGATGCCTCGGATTTGGAAATTATGTGTGAAGATTTGTGTAATTTTACAGGACTGTGTGTCACATTTTAGTCTCGTAGATGCCTTGTCGTTTATCCATATCATTCTTACTGCGCGTTCTCGTCAGATGATTCTTCCCAAAATGATTTTCGAGAATCTCGATTTTCATTTCTTTGTGATTTAGGACGAACCAAAAGGAACATTTCTGATTTTTCCCCCCATTAAAATTATGTTAAATTAGATTGGATCGAATTAAATTTTGCACTTGTCAAATCATTTGAGAAATTGTCTGCAGTCTGTGTATTGAAGAAACTAAGGCGCCCGTAAAACATTTGTGCCCAGTTGTAGTACATATCTCTTAAAATCCCCATGCAAAATCGCAATTTTACTTGAAATCTTCGTATCACAAGAAGCCCGGCAGTTCAAGCCACTATTGTGCAATCTGCATCGGTCTTTTGCCTTGCGTAATAGTGGCTTGAAGTGGCTCCTACTGGTGTGCAGTGGCTTGTTCTCTAACCAGTCTCATCATACAGTATCGTGGGCAAGGGGTGGTCCTGTTTGCGTTCTTAAGAGATACAGATAGCACTATTGTTCGAACTATTACCATTGATCAATTGATCATGTGAAATTGTCGCAGTCCACTGGTGGCTGGGAAAGGGTCGACTGGAAATGAGTCCAATTTCAGTTCTGGAGGATACCGAAGGTAAAATGAGTGTTGCTGAGTATGTATGTATGTATGTATGTACGAATGTACATGTATATAATTATGTATTGTTTCTACAATAAACGAATAGAGTCCTGTTGATGTGTATGTGTGTATGTATGTATGTATGTATGTATGTATGTATGTATGTATGTATGTATGTATGTATGTGTGGTTCCGATATTTGTGAAATTTGATGTTATTGCCAGACAATGTCGATACTAAGTTGCAGTAAGCTGCATGTAGATTTTTAAAAATTATTTTATTTTATTTTATTTTATATTTTAATTTTTATTTTATTTCTTTTATATTTTTAATTCATTTACCTTTATTTTATATATTTTAAATTTATTTATTTATTTATTCTTTTTTTCTTTTTCTTTTTTTTTCTTTTTTTTTTGGGGGGGGGGGGTCGGTCGGGGGAGGGGGGGGGGGTTGTTCCATCAGGTAACCAACCTACTGTCACAATTTTACATCTTTATTTAGAAATTTAATTCCTGAGGTTCAAATCCCCACAGGGCTAGCCCCGCTAACCCTGGATCATGGTCATTTTTTCTCTGTGAGCAGGAGGATTTGCCGACTCAATAAACCGTCCAAGATTCTGATCAGCCTGTGTATCGCACTGGCTCTTTCTAACCTTGTCTTTGTGGCTGGCATGCAGAACTACGCACTCAACAACACCACAGCGTGCAAGGTACGTTTGCGTTGTGTTTTAGCGACAGTCAAATTGAATCAATTTTACTGAGTTTTTATGTGGCAGTGGAAGTAGTAGAACTAGCAGTAGTGATGGTAGTATAGCAGTAGTAATAGTAGTAGTAGTAGTAGTAGTAGTAGTAGTAGTAGTAGTAGTAAGAGTAATAGTAGTAGTAGTAGTAGCAGTCGTAAAGGAAAAGTGCACCTATTAGCAGCAGATGTACTATGATCAACACTTGCAGGAGCGGTAGTACCCGTGGTGGTAGTGCTGCAGTTGCAGTAATAGTTGTGGTAGTCGTAGTAGTAGTAGTAGTAGCAGTAGTAGTAGTAGTAGTAGTAACAGTAGAAGTAGTAGTGCAGTAGTAGCAGTAGTAGTAGCAATCAATTTTACTGAGTTTTTATGTGGCAGTGGAAGTAGTAGAACTAGCAGTAGTGATGGTAGTATAGTAGTAGTAGTAATAGTAGTAGTAGTAGTAGTAGTAGTAGTAGTAGCAGTCGTAAAGGAAAAGTGCACCTATTAGCAGCAGATGTACTATGATCAACACTTGCAGGAGCAGTAGTACCCGTAGTGGAAGTGCTGCAGTTGCAGTAATAGTAGTGGTAGTCGTAGTAGTAGTAGTAGTAGCAGTAGTAGTAGTAGTAGTAACAGTAGTAGTAGTAGTGCAGTAGTAGTAGTAGTAGTAGTAGTAGTAGCAGCAGTAGTAGTAGTAGCAGTAGTAGTAGTAGTAGTAGCAGCAGTAGCAGTAGTAGTAGTAGTAACAGTAGTAGCAGTGGTAGTAGTAGTAGTAGTAGTAGTAACAGTAGTAGCAGTAACAGTAGTAGTAGCAGTAGTGCAGTAGTAGCAGCAGCAGTGGTAGTAGCAGCAGCAGTAGTAGTAGTAACAGTAGTAGTAGTAGCAGTAGTAGTGGTAGCAGTAGTATAGCAGCAGCAGCAGTAGTAGTAGCAGTAGTAGTGGCAGTAGTAGCAGCAGTAGTAGTAGTAGTAGTGGCAGTAGTAGCAGTAACAGTAGTAGCAGTAGTAGTAGTAACAGAAGTAGCAGTAACAGTAGTAGTAGTAGCAGTAGCAGTAACAGTAGTAGCGGCAGTAGTAGTAGAAGCAGTAGTATTAGTAGTAGCAGCAGTAGGAGGAGCAGTAGAAGTTATGGCAGTGGCAACAGTAACAGAAGTAGTCATAGTATCAGTATCAGAAGAGCGAACCCTATCACCTGTCATCACGTGTACAGGTAGTGGCGATGCTGCTACACTTCTGCCTGTTGTCGTCCATGTGCTGGATGTCCGTGGAAGCGTTCTACGTGTACCTGGCTCTTGTCCGTGTCTTCAGGACTCGCATCACTCACTTCATCCTCAAGGCTTCTTGCTTCGGCTGGGGTCAGTCCCATTTAGACGATACATCACGTATATTGAACATTTACAATACTAATAATACTACTACTAATCATAATGGATATTTAAGGGACGCCTTACAGTTGACACGCCCTCACTCACACAGAAACACAGTCATGGAACATTCCTCCACACATACATTTAACTACAAATACTTAATGTGTAGCATCATACACGAACTCCGCTGCCCCGACACGCACACACACACACACACACACACACACACACACACACACACACACACACACACACACACACACACACGACCGGCAAGATGATGATGTGGCAACAGCTATTGGCTGAGGGCAATGAAGAGGTGGGTTTTCATATTTTTGCTTGAAAGATAGTTTAGTATCTGCATATCTCATTGATGCTGGGAGATCATTCCAACAAGTCTGACCCTGGTATGAACAACTACGCTGACCAAAGGTCTTTGTTCTGACTTGAGGGGACCTCACTGAGGTTCGACAGAAATATTTCACTGCCGAATCAATGGAGCTCTTGTTCCGGAATGTCCCTCCGGACAAGATTTTTGGCTTCCTTCGGGAAGTCAATTTGTTTCATAAAATTTGAACATTGTGTTTTTACTTCAGTATGCATGTATACGTCCCATGCTTGGCGTTTTGAACTTGTGGTAACCAAAGACTGGTAGAATCTCATTTAACCTAAAAACTTTTAGCCTTTATTTTAAACCAGCTTTTTACCTTTCAACGAAGGGGCCTTCAAACTTGTGGCATTAGTGGAATTAGTCTTTGTCTTTGGTTTTGTTTTTTAAAATACTCACTCATTCTGACTTGATGGATACGGACTTGCAATACGAGCGGCACGTACACAACAACGCGTGGAAAACTTGTCATCGAATGAGCGCGTGGTCCGTGCATCAGGATGTAAGTTGTTTTGGTCGCAGTATTGTACCGGAGACCATTGTAGTGAGTCGGGGCTGTGTTATTTGTGACCCGTTCTCACAAAATGGACCATAAGTCGAAAATTATCAATTTTGAGATATGTATATCACTGCAATCTATTGGTTATGCAGTTTAATTCAAGATAAGAATGGAAGCTGTACTACTGAAATTGACAGAGATATCAGCAGTTGAAGTTGGCTACTCACAAGGCGGCCATACTGACCCCCACTCTTTTCGCCTGTAGCGGCGTTCGGCCTAGCGCGACTTACGGTCCCTTTCGCGAGAATGG
Source organism: Batillaria attramentaria (assembly GCA_018292915.2). Classification (NCBI taxonomy): domain Eukaryota; kingdom Metazoa; phylum Mollusca; class Gastropoda; family Batillariidae; genus Batillaria; species Batillaria attramentaria. Next base: position 292,262 of record JACVVK020000360.1, read on the forward strand.
GTCACATTTGTTGTGTGATGTGCAGGAGCACCTCTGCTGATCGTGAGTGTTACTGCGGGAGTCCACACATTAGACAACTACGCGCCGCTCAACAGTGGAATGTGAGTTAGCATTTCTTCTTCTTACAATATGTCCTTTCAAATGTCAGGTTGAAATATTGTGTTTACCGTTGTAAGAGATTGCACACGCACGCACGCACGAAAGCACGCACGCACGCACGCACGCACGCACGCACGCACTCACACACACCCCGGCGTGCGACTATGTCTGATTGATGACTAGTGTATACATGTGTGTTCATTCTTTTTTGGTTTTGTCTTGTCTGTTGTGTCTTATTAGCTGATTGATAGACTGGTGGGTATGTGTCAACTACTATTGTGTCTTATTAGCTGATTGATAGACTGGTGGGTATGTGTCAACTACTATTTGTTTTATGTTGTGTTGTTATACCACTGTAACAGGTTACAGTAACTGTATGCTTATACTTTTTTTGTTTGTTTTTGGGTTTTTTATGCTTTGTTTTGTTTGTTTGTTGGGTTGTTTTGGTTGTTTTTGTTTGTTTGTTTGTTTGTTTGTTTGTTTGTTTGTTGTTTGTTTGTTTATTTGTTTTGGGGGTGCTGTTGTTTTTCGGAGTTTTTTTTTTTTTTTTTTTTTTGGGGGGGGGGGTGTTTGTTTGTTTGGGGTTTTTTGTTTGTTTATTTTTGTTGGTTTTTTGGTGTTGTTTTTGTTTGTTTGTTTGCTTTTTTGTTTTGTTTTGGTTTGTTGTTGTTGTTGTTGTTGTTGGGTGTTTTTTTTGTTTGTTTGTTTGTTTGTTGTTGTTTTTTTTTGGGGGGGGTAGTTTTTTTGTTTTTTTGTTTGTTTCTGTTGTTGTTTTTGGTTTTGTGTGTGTGTGTGTGTGTGTGTGTGTGTGTGTGTGTGTGTGTGTGTGTGTGTGTGTGTGTGTTTGGGGGTGGTGGGGGTGGGGGGGGCTCTTTCTTTTCAATGCCCAAAGTGGGTTAGGGGAAAAAAATACAACTTTGACCTATTAGCCTATATAGCTTCCGTTTAAAATCTGCTTCTCTGCTTGTTACACCAGGTGTTGGCTGAGGGGCGTCGCCTTCTACTCCGCCTTCGTGGCTCCAGTCTGTCTGACGTTAGTCTTCAACTTCATCTCCTTCGCGTTTGTTCTGCGCACCATAGTGGGGCTCAAACACAACAAAGCCGGGAAGGCGGAGTCCAGTCAGAGTGTCCAGAAACTCCGCCGCGCTGTCTGTGTCGTCGTCCTGCTGGGGCTGACGTGGGTGTTCGGGTTTCTGGCTGTCGACGGAGCTACTCAGATTGTGTTCTACTACCTGTTTGCCGTCTTCAACTCTCTGCAGGTTAGCCTCGTAGGTTGAGTGGGTGTCTTCTGGTGTCCTCTCTTCCTTTCTTTCTTTTTTTTTTTCTGTTGTTGTTGTTGTTGTTGCTCTTGTTTTATTCTTCATTTGTTGTTGTTTGTGGGTTTGTTTTGAATGTTTGCTTTTGTTGTTGTTGTTGGTTTGTTGTTGTTGTTGTTGTTTTGGGGGGGTTGTTATTTTGTTTTGTTTTGTTGGGTTTTTTTTTGTTTGTTTGTTGTTTGTTGTTTTGTTTAGGTGTTTGTTTGTTTGGTTGTTTTTGTTTGTTTGTTTGTTTGTTTGTTTGTTTGGGGGGTCTTGATGTTGCTTTTGTTGTTTGTTTGTTTGTTGATTTTGTTTGTTTTTGTTTTTGTTGGGGGGGGGGGGGCTTTTGGTTTTTTGTGACGGTATTTATTTTCGCCTGGGGGAAATTTCGGCTCCTTTCCCCGGAGAAAGTGTGTAGCCAGTAGCCAGTACTAGTCACAGTGCGGCGCCACTTATCTACATTTTTTTCCTTGGTGGCGGAAAGCTGGAGAACCCGGAGAAAATCCCGTGTGAGAAGCCCGGAAGAAAGGAAAGAAATTACAGCTTTATATGGGGTCGAGCCCACGCTTTTGGGGAAAAAACAACGATTCACTATACTCAAGCAAACATACTATACAGTCTGCGTGCGCCATTTCTTGTTGCAGGGCCTGTTCATCTTCCTTTTCTACTGCGTTTTCAACCAAGACGCGCGTGCCGCATGTGGGCGTTGCTTCCGCTGTTGCTGGGAGCGGTTCTCACGGGAGGTTACTGACAGCAGTATGTTTTAACATGGTGGTTGTTTCCCTTGGACGAAGTCGGTCAATGCATTTCTAGCAGTAACGTGTTTGATCGCGTAATTAGAGTCGTTGTCTCGTTAGACTACTCCGAGGGGGATGATCCCCCCTGGTGCGTCCCGTGTCAGCAACCTTTTAGAGTCGAACTTTTTTCTTTTTTTTTAAATCTTGTGCGTGGATCTGGCGAAGATACGTGACAATCATTAATGTGCTGATTCATTGAAGGTGTTCAGGGATGGTCCTCCCCCTGAGATCTTCTTCAGTTTTTTGAAAGAATCAAATCTTTTTATGTAATATTTAGGCCCCTAAAACAGCATGAACTTTCTTGGATTGACGTCAGCAATGGCTTAGACTTTCTTTAAAACCTTGGACTGTGCAAAGATGGGAAATGTCTTGTATCTCGTTTAAACCCGGGCGGGAAAGAGATTTCTAACTTATATTTACATCCTGTTTTAACATATTGAAATGGCGCATGCATTTGAATTGTTTTCCCGGTATGATCTGAACGTGCACCCCATTTTTCAACGGCTATTTTCTGGCTGGACTAACAAATACGAGAGTCGCCTCCTGCTCTCTTTGTGACTTCGAGTTCGCCACTTCTGTTGTCTACTCATTATTACAGCTCCTCTTCATTCATTGGGAAGAGGCAGAAACCGAAACCTGCTGCTGAAGAGTTCAACAGGCGATACGTCTGTTGGTGCCGACACTGGTGCCTCTGTCTCATCGTCGTCTCAGCAGGCATTTAGCGGTGTGTTTGCTTTTTTTTTTTCTTTTTTTTTTTTTTTGGGGGGGGGGGGAGTACAAGGGACAATACTCCCTGTTTTGGTTCATGTATGTTTTCTCTAGTTGTCTTCCCTGAACCGGAAATATTTATTTATTCATTTCTTCACCTCCGTATTTCAAGCGAAGGAAATACCTCGCTTTATCTGAATGTTAAACTTTTTTTTAAAAATTTGTTTCCAGTGCTGTGATGCAAGTGCCATGGACCTGAAGAAGCGACTACAACATGGATCATTCCAGTGCCAACATGATTCAAGATTACTTTATTAATCTCTCATATTTTTGTTGTCACTTGTTGTTGTTGTTTTACATTTTTACGTGCATTCAACCTTTACTGTATGGAGCTCTGACACTTTCGATTTGTACTTCATTTGGTGCGAGGCACTTAGTATCGCTTACACAGGGAAATGCTCAAAAATCCTCAACCACTTGTGTGTTTCTACAAATGACTTCGTCATTTTTTGAAAGTCGAACTTTTTTCTTTTTTTTTTAATCTTGTGCGTGGATCTGGCGAAGATACGTGACAATCATTAATGTGCTGATTCATTGAAGGTGTTCAGGGATGGTCCTCCCCCTGAGATCTTCTTCAGTTTTTTGAAAGAATCAAATCTTTTTATGTAATATTTAGGCCCGTAAAACAGCATGAACTTTCTTGGATTGACGTCAGCAATGGCTTAGACTAAATACTTTGCAGAGTGATAGAGTAGAAAATCAAGAATTCAAAAGCAGCGAAAAAGATAGTTTAAATGTTCTCATAAACACAGAAAAAAGCAGAACTCAGAGTCTGACCACCTTTCCTCGTATGCGTCTATGCGTAACCATTGTGCTCGGACAGGAATAACCACATGACTGTACCCGAATTTGGACAATGTTTGCTGTATGGTTTCTCAAGATACTGTTTCTATATTTAGGCTGTATATTAGTTCTAACTCTCCTCAAGCAATACCTGAAGTGTCAACACACACACACACAACGAGAGTAATGGGCAAAAACGTACAAGTCACTGTGTGTCTTTCACGCACTTACATAAGGGGAGCCGGTGACCGAATGGTAGAGCGTTGGACTTCTAATGCTCGGGTCGTCAGTTCGTATCCCGGCTATTTACAAGTTGTTTTAAACCAGCTTTTTACCTTTTAACGAAGGGGCCTTCAAACTTGTGGCTGCCGCAAATTAGTCTTTGTCGCTGACGCGGCGTTAAGCCTTCATACTCACTCACTCGTATCCCGGCTGAGGCCAAATACTTGTGCTGGCTTTTTCCTCGTTGCCCCGTCTTTGATATCACCCGTATGTGGTGGAAATGGACGTTAAACCCCCAAACACCCACCCATCCACCTACGAAGTTCATAAAAGAAGTTGCGCGCCGTTCACAAGCGCAAGGCTATTTATAGCTGGCATGGCTTTCCTTTCTGTAGGCGGCCAGCGCCAAGCCGCCACGCTCATGCATAAACATGACCTAATTTCGCATGCCGGACGCTTCGTCCCCTTGTCCAACTCATTGCGCCAGCGTCGCTCTCAGAAGACAGACTTCAGTTCGCTCGTCCGCAGCGGATTTCCTCAGGTTTTACAAACTTGAGGGTTCATCCCCCAAAACAGCAGTGGAATTCGTAATACTGCTTTTCTTGTAGAATTTTTGTACTTGTATGTTTTATTAATCCTTTTTTTCTGGGATTTTGCTATTCCGTATTCCGTAAATTCGCTGAACGTGGACAACTCCGCCATTATCTGCCTCTCGGGTCGTGTTGAAGTTAGTGTAGAATTTTGCCTGCGTACCTTTAGAGTGGGTAAAGATGCGAACATGCAGCAGATTTTCTGGAACACTTTTCCCAATCTTAGGAATGCCAGCCATAAACTACAAATACCGGACTTTGGATATTGTTCATTGAATGTTTTTTCTTGAGGTAATGATTGCAGGTTAAGGTTGTACAGTAGTTCTCACTCTCGTCTAGCGCTGTACTCGAATCGGACACAGATACATATGACGCACAGTATAACATAGTTTGAAATATAAATTCTAAGTGTAAACTGCATAATTGTATCTTTGCTGATCTTATTATTGTATCAATCAAGAGATGAAGAACGTTTTCTCCTGTGTATGTGGACGGGCAGTGTGTGCGCATGTGCGGACAGAGACGGACAGACAGACAGGCTAGAGAGAGAGAGAGAGACAGACAGACGAGAGAGAGAGACAGACAGACAGACAGACAGACTAAAGAGAGAGACGGACAGAGACAGGCGAGAGAGAGAGAGAGAGAGAGAGACAGACAGACAGACAGACAGGCGAGAGAGAGAGGGACAGACAGACAGACAGACAGGCAGACATTGTGGTACGACACATCCATCAGTCATCGACACAGTACAAGAAAAACAAATTAGCCAATTTTTATGACAAGAAACGTTTGTTTTGAGGGTTACTTACAATAATCTTCTTACACTGAGCTGAATTCAGATGTACCAACACAAGTCATTATCTGTGAAAATCTTCCCTGGACAATTAAATTTTCACCAAAAACAAACAAAAAACTGAACAATAATTCATTAGATAATGCAGATGTTTTGTTTCCAGTATCTTTTCGCGCACAGGAATTGGCTACGAATTCGATAATACAAAAACTGATGGAGAATTGCCGGAATGTCTTGGTGTCTCTCGTCTCTGGTCCAACTCATGCTTTCTTATGTGTACAAACTTGTTGCTGATTTATTTCACTTATCCTCCTTGCGAGTTTGAAAGAAATACATATGGTATACCTGTGTTGTTCTTTTGACCTCAATCCTTAAATTAAATGCTGATTTATCTGTGCTTCTCCTGCATGCGAGAGAGAAGGAAATACATGTAATACGCCTAGGTTGTTCTTTTTGTTAAGTCCAGTTAAATTAAAAGTTTTTTTCTCTCACATTTTCTTTCTTATTTTGCAACTGCGGCTACTTGGTTTCTGGACCCACTCGTGAGATTCGAAACGGCGGCTAGTCATTGCCACATGCCCTGTTTCTCCAGCAACCTCCTCAGAGCGCTGTTGCCTGGCAACGGTTGTCCATGGTAACCGTGAAACAGGGCCGCCAGCAGGGCAGGAGTAGGGTAATCAGACGACCTCTTGTCACCAAATCCCCTCTTGTCTCCAAACCCTCTCTTGTCTGCAAATCCTCGTTTATTTCCGAAGCCTCTCTTGTCCCCAAATCCTCGCTTATCGCCAAAACCCCTCTTGTCACCGAAGCCTCGTTTTGAAAACATGTCTTGGTCAAGGTTGTCAAAATCCTCCAGTCCAAAGCTGGGTCCTTCACCCTCGCCGAAGTCAAGGTCGTCGGCAAGGAGAATTTTGACCATCACCATAGTGACGATGAGCGCAAGTAGAGACCGGCAGGTTGGCATGGTGATGATACGAAGCACTGTCGGCAGAGTTCAACCACTTGGGATTTTCTTGTATTGTTCTGAAAGAAAAAAATAGAAGCTTTGAATGCAAGATTCTGAACTGACTTGTGTCATTTAGTTATTGCAGTAGTTGTTCTGCACTAATTTCAGAACATTTTATTTTACTCTTGTTACGTGTTTAAATAGCTTCGAAATAGTCTTTGCTGCTTGCGCAGCGTAAAGCCTTAAATAACTATCTTTTTAACGTGCATAATGTTGATAAATATGTCATGTCCACAGGACCCATATCTCCTTCATCAACGTGGTCGATTATTCTACTCATCGAACATGTACGTAATATGCAGTCAACGAATGTGTTACTCACTTCACTCACTCCCTCACTCACTCACTCTCTCACTCAGAGACTCACTCACTTACTCACTCACTCAGAGACTCACTCACTCACTCACTCATTCACTGCATTGGCTCGCTCGTTCGTATCCCGGCTGGGGCCAACTATTTGTGCTGGCTTTTTCATCGTTGCCCCGTCTTTGATATCACCCGTATGTGGTGGAAAAGGACGTTAAAACCCCCAAAACCTCCACCCACCCACCCCGCATTCTCTCTCTCTCTCTCTCTCTCTCTCTCTCTCTCCACCACCCACTCACACATTCACGTGTTTGCTGGCACATATTCGATCAACGAACTGCATTTGGTTGAGCACGTCACTCGCTGTGGCAAACGATATTTAATCGGAAAATACGATTCTCACGAATATTGAACCTGACATTTTTAACCTAACCACACACACACACACACACACACACACACAGAGAATGTTTTATAGTTTCAGGAAATGGGTTTCTTGTTTCAATTTCCACAAGAGTCTTCGCGGCGAGCCATTTTCTTTGTTACACGCAACAAAACGTTAATGATGTAAACCTTTTTTTCTATTCGTCTTCCGGCAGTAAACTGAGCTGCCCTTTGGGGTCTCCGTTTTGTTTCACAACATGGCTTCTGAAAAGACGTAAATTGCCCGAACTGAAATTGCCAGATTCTGACTGACAAGTCAGTGCAGTGACGTTAGTGAAAATCATGGGAGAGCTTAATAAAGCCGACAGATTTATTACACTAGCCTAACGTTTAGTTGTGCTTAGGGACCAAGAGAAAGACACAGCGATACACAAAGTTTTCTAGTAGCGAGCTCTAACCCTCGAGAAGAAAATTTTCCGTTTTTTTTTTTTTTTTTTTAAACTTGATTTTGATTTGATTTGAGCATCTTCAATCAAAGAGTTCGAATTGGGATTTTCAATCAAACAGGGTTGCCCGAACTGGAATTTTCAATCAGAGGGTGGTGCCCGAACGGGGATTTTCAAAGATGGTTACCCGAACGGGGATTTTCAAAGATGGTTGTCCGAACTGGAGTTTTCAATCAAAGAGGGTTGCCCGAATGGGGATTTTTAGTCAAAGATGATTGCCCGAACGGGGGTTTTCAATCAATGATGGTTGCCCGAACGGGGATTTTCAATCAAAGTGGGTTGCTCCAACTAGTTCTGACCATGCAGCGACATTCTTCTACATTGCGAAACTGCTCTCACACTGTACAGTGATCTGACCCTCAAATCGCCGTGCAGTGACTTGTTCTTTTTAAGGAGCAGAACATGGTCGAGCTCGGGCTTTTACGCGATAAAGGCCCAAAATATTGACATGACATCATCGGGTATATTGCCTCTCTTTCATCTTTCATACATTTGATCGTTATTTCTGGGATCTGGTAAATGAAACGAGACCAGAGCAGTCTGAGACTCAGCTCTATCCTCAGACTCATTGCGTCGGGACTGTCAGAAAATAATAATAATAATAAGCTTTTATATAGCGCAGTATCCCAGCAGACGCTGGCTCAGAGCGCTCTACACTTACAATTACACACAAACGGAGCTACACACACACACACACACACACACACACACACACACACAGAGAGAGAGAGAGAGAGAGCACTTTCACAACATACAACTGGGATCTTGATATGGGGGGGGGGGGGGGGAGTATTTACAGACAGATAGAGCTGCCCAAGTAACAAAGACCGTTTCGGAGCTAATTAACTCATATTAATTAATTATTAATTAAAATAATGATGATAAGTAATTGGTATATTATGTACGGCGTATTTCTTTAGAATAAAACTCATTTGTGCCGATCACTCACCGACACTCACGCACATTTTACAAAGATGGACAGACACACCCTGGTGAAACCCTGGTGAAACTGACTAGTCACAAAGGAAATTACAGAAAGGCTTTGTAAAAAAATAAAAATAAAAAAAATAAACTTTTAAGGTTCCTCTTAAAAACAGACAGTGTGGTCGCATTTCTCAGATTCATCAGCGTGTACTATCGTTATTCGTTAGGTCCTGGATCCCTGAAACTCGCCTATGTCTTCGCGTATGAATCTCGTACTAATTTGTTTTTTTAGTCTCGGCTTATTCAAGCTAGTCTCGGACTTACGTCCTAGCCTTTCTCTCCATGCGTCTGACCCCTGGTGTGTTTGCAAGAGTGGATGGCGGGATGCTGTGGATACGTGGGTTGGCAGCAGTTACAAAGTCCTTTCAAATCTATTTATCTTGTAGCTCCTCTCCAATATAAATCCCTTTAAAGGCCGGAGCTTCCTCTCTTAAACATGCAACATATACTGTAACTTCCACACAAAACCCTGAATGACATACACAACGCCCCCTCGTTCAGTCTTCCTCCACCTTCTCACAAATCAAACACATAGCTCGCATGCCACCGATTCACACAACTGTCCACACAAAACAATCCCCAAATCAGCAGCTGCTTTTGCCGAGGACACTTTATTCCGACCATAAAGTGCCGAGGGTGAAGGGAAAATTAAAGAGGGAAGAAATTCCCTCTGCTGAATGTATATCAGTTATATGGGGGTAAAAACAAAGCCACGCCCAGCCCTGACCACGCGACAGGGCGACGCGGCATGAACCAGGCCCGGGAACTACGGCACCTGCGGTGCCGGCCGTGTAATCATCCACATCATAAGACGTGTTATACCAAGGGAAGCACCCGCAAAGTCGCACCCGTGAAGTGGATGAATCTCGGCTGTGTGGCAACAGCCTCCCCATTGGGCCCATAGCACACCCGCTCTGGGTAGGAGCCGACCTAGGTAGGAAAAATCCCGCTTGCCTCGCCTGGGACTGAACCCGGGTCTCCCGGTCCATAGTCCGAAGTGCTAACCACTACACTACGGGGGCAGGTTGTGCTGCATTTTTTTATTGTTGTAAACTTTGACGGGGTGGGTGGGTGTTTCGGAGTTTAACATCCTTTTCCACCAAGAAAGGGCGATATCAAAGACGGGGCAACGAGAAAGAAGCCAGCACAAATGTTTTGCCCCAGCCGGGATTCGAACTCACGACCAGAGCATTGAGATTCCAGCGCTCTACCATTCGGCTATTCCGGCTCCCGGTAAAATTTGAAGTTCGTCGTTCGAAATTATAAACCATACCCGCGTAAGAGTTCTGCTTTCGACTAACACTACAGAAGTGTTTTCCTCGTGTCAGAGAAATATTACCTAACCTCAGTTTTAAAACACATAAACGTGTTGCACAATATATGAAAATAATTATTATAAAAGACAAGATCGGATTTTCGCTCTGCATATGATTAAACTTCCAGAAAAGGTGGGTGTTTGGGGGTTTAACGTCCTTTTCCATCGCATACTGGTGATATAAAAGACGGGGCAACGATGAAAAAGCCAGTACAAATATTTGGCCCCAGCCGGGATACGAACTCACGACCCGAGCATTAGAAGTCCAGCGCGTTCCGGAAAACATTTTTTTTTCTTAAATAAAGAAGTGGACGCCTGAGATAGGTAAAACAACTACAAAACAAAATTAAAAACGTATATAATTATTTAAAAAAAATTAAAATAAAAAAAAAATCAGTGCACCCACCTTTCGTTGAAGTTTTTCTCTAACGTCCTCTCACTCTCTCTCTCTCTCCTCCTTATCTCCCTTGTCGTGGAGGGCTTTACTCGTGCCCCGCTTGGTGGCAGCACACTAGTCGCTGCGCTGACGTGGCTGGGTCTGTGAAGGCTGCAGCTGGATGCCGCCAGCTTTTATACAAATCTCCGCCTGCTTGCAGAGGACGTGGGCTGAGACAGGTAATTTCAGAGCGTGGATCGAACGTGCTTTGAGCGTCCGTACAGCCGGCCCCGGTAACTGCAGCGGACTTAGTGGTCAAGTTGTTCTAGACGGCGCAGACCGGAGTCGGAATTGTAAGGGGGCAGGCGAGGGGGATGAGTGTTTGTGAGTTTAACGTCCTTTTCCACCACATAAGGGTGATATCAAAGACGGGGCAACGAGAAAAAGGCCAGCACAAATATTTCGCTCCAGCCGGGATTCGAAGCTGGTGAGGGGGAAGGAGGGAAGAAGAGGGGAGAGAGAGAGAGAAGAGTGGGCGGGTTGGTGTTTGGGAGTTTAACGTTCTTTTCCACCACGTAAGGGTGATATCAAAGACGGGGTGAGCGAGAAAAAGGCCAGCACAAAATATTCGGCCCAAGCCGGGATTCGAACTCGAAAATTGTGGGTGTGTATTTTCGCGAGGCAGAATTCGAACCCACGACTCAAGCACTGAGGGCGAAACGCATTAATGACGCTGCTTTGTTTGTTTGTTTGTTTGTTTGTTTGTTTGTTTGTTCGTTTGTTTGTTTGTTTTGTTCTTATTGTTGTTGTTGTTCGTTTGTATGTTTTTGATTTGTGTTTTGTTCTTGTGTGGCGTTATTTTCCCACAGGCGGAATTCGAACCCACGACTCACGCACTGACAGTGAATGGCGCATCAGTGACGCTCAGTTAGCGCAGTATTTTTTTTTATCAGATGACAGTGTGAGTGATACTTATTCAAGAAAGACCAACATGAAGGTGTCAGATTCTCAGCTCATGAACAGCTCCATGCGCTCGATGAAAAACCAGAGACTCTCTAAATCTGATTTCCTACTCATTCTCCTGTGGATTCTGGTGAATGATTCCTGCACGCACGTAAGATGGGACAATGCCAGTGTTTGTTGGTTGGCTGGTTGGCTGCTTTTACCTGTTTTGTTTTGTTTTGTTTTGTTTGGTTGTTGTTGTTTGGTTTGGTTTGGTTGGGTTTTGTTTGTTTGCTTTTTGTTCGGTTGGTGTTTGTTGTTGTTGTTGTTGTTGTATACCTTTCAGCTTCACTTGTCACCTATACACCGTCGCGAACCCTCCGGTCGTCGTCCGAGAGGCTTCTCAAAATCCCCAAGCGCAACCTGAAAATCTTTTGGCGAGCGCTCTTTCAGTTTGCCGCTCCAGCCTTGGGAACTCTCTCTGCCTGCAGATCTGAGGAATGCGCCCCCACTCTCTGTTTTCAAGAGCAATCTGAAAACGTTCCTTTTCTGTAAAAGCTTCACTAATTCCCTGAGCCGCGTGCTGCTCTTTGTTGCTTGAGCGGCGTGAGGCCACAAATAAGTAACACCAGGAAATTTCTGTCTAACTAGTCAGTTTCACCAGTGTGTGCTTCGTTCATCGTTGTATAATGTGCATGAGCGTGAGTGAGTGAAGGCGCATTGAGTTTTATTTAAAGAAATGAGCCCTACAAATACCATTTATTATTTATTATTATTGTTGTATGTTGTATGTTGTTTGTTGTTTGCTGTTTGTTTGTTAGTTTGTTAGTTAGTTTGTTGGTTTTTTCTTATTATTTTTTTTAAAGTTGTTTCTCTGTAGAGAAACAACTTTATGGGACGGGTGGCAGATTTTGCTACCGCGCAGCAGCAAGTTTCAGTGATACAAAACAAGACTGTGACGTTTCTCCACACAATACATACATTCACGCACACAGTGACGTAACGAAATCTGCGTCATAGACACCTTACGTGCACACTATGCTGCTGCGTTCTTTTTGGCGGGAGTTGTGAGACGTGTGTGTGTGTGTGTGTGTGTGTGTGTGTGTGTGTGTGTGTGTGTGTGTGTGTGTGTGTGTGGACGGATGTAATGATGGCTATCTCCTAAACCACCTCGTTGGAAGGCTTTTTACTTTGAGATAAAATGGGCAGTCATATTCTCCAGACCTACCTTTCACGATTTTTATCCTGCCGCATTTTTAGAAGACTTATCGCCCATTCAAAAAATTCGGTCATGTTACGTATTTTTACGAAAATAAATGTTCAAATGGCTTCATTTTCTGCACTTGGGAAGATCATCCAATTATACTGACTGTATTCGTAGCACAGCTCTGTACTCATCTGACAGGTTTTGTGTAAAAAAAATATTTCCGAGGTAGGGGTGGTTTGCATATAAGGCCAAATATCTATGAAAAGACTCCTTCAAATTACTCATCATTCCGGTATTTTTGTCACTTGTGCCAACTGCACATATGACGTGAACTACTGCACTATTATAGCTTTAGTATCAAGAATAACAGAGCTTTTAGATAAACCATTTTTTCATGTTCCTTACGAGAAGCGCCGGTCAAAAAAGTTCCAATTTTGCAATTTCGTAAGTACAATCCAAGGCACTTAAGTCCACATTTCATCAGCTCTCTAGATCTTCGAGAGTTTATATCAAAATTAATTCAGGTCACGGAAGTCACAAAAGCACAAGGAAAATCGCAAGATATGAGAAGCATCATCTGTCAAGACGAGCAGCGTGAGGCTGACGCCAAATGTTTGGTTCACAGACAAAATCTGCATGTATCGTCACTGCTTCCGACATTTCACCAGCCCTCTAGGTCTTCCAGATTTCATGTGAAAAATAATTCAGTCGGTGAAGTCACAAAGTCAACAGGGAAATCACAAGACATGATCAAGCATCCTCAGACGATCTCAGTGCTAGAGGCTGACGTCAAATATTTAGTTCACGGAATTGACGTCATCTCTCTCTCTCTCTCTCTCTCTCTCTCAGCCGCGAATTAGTCTTTGTGGCTTGCGCGGCTTTAAGCCCTAAAAACTCACTCACTCACTCACTCTCTCTCTCTCTCTCTCCCTCTCTCTCTCTCTTAGTCTCTTTCTCTCCCCAGTCACGTGGCTAATCGATCGTAGCAGATGCAGTGTCATTGGTAGGACTTGAAGAGGCAACAATAACAACAAAACAGACAAAATAACATGATATTTGGAGAAACAACTTTGTAGGACGGGGCCGTTCCTCCTTGTTGTTTTGTTGTTGTTTTTTTGCTGGGGTTGTTATTTTCCCCAGGCAGAATTCGAACCTACGAATCTGCTTTACCTCGTGATTTGCCTGTGGAGCCTGGAGAATGACTTCCGCACGAACTTCCATTTTAAACTTTAGATGACATCCTTTGGGGACATCCGAGGCAATATTCACTACCAGTACAACCCTATAGTGAGAGACAAACGCCGTACCCGGCAATAGACGTCAGGTTCTTTGGAAATAGAGATCTATGCTCTTTTCAAATGCATGGCGTTTATGCCCGTTTACCTGTCGCTTGCCAGGACGTGTGTTTTGCTGAATCGAACAGTGCGCAGTTCACTCTCGGATGAGATGGATTTCTTGGCCTCGTTCTTGTACTGATTAAAAATGCGCTTAAGCTAAGACTAGCTTCTGATATCAAACATAAGAATATCAAAGACGGGACAATGCCAATGTTTGTTTGTTTTTTGGCTGGTTGCTTTTGGTTGGTTGGTTGTTTGTTCGTTTGGTTGGTTGGTTGTTTGGGTTTTTGTTTTGTTTTTTTGTATGGTTTTGGTTTTGTTTGTTTGCTTTGTTCGGTTGGTGTTTTGTTGTTGTTGTTGCAATTTGCTTGTTTGTTGTTTTTAAAAAAAATTGTTTGTCTGTTTGTTCTTGTTGTTGTTTCTGTTTGTTTTTTGTGTTTTGTTTTGTTTTGTTTTTGTTCATTTGTTTGTTTTTGATTTGTGTTGGTTGGTTGGTTTTTTGTTTTATGGTTTTGGTTTTGTTTGTTTGCTTTTGTTCGGTTGGTTTTTTGTTGTTGTTATAGCAATTTGCTTGTTTGTTGTTTGTTTGTCTGTTTGTTTTTGATGTTGTTTCTGTTTGTTTGGGTTTGTTGTTGTTTATTGTTTGTTTATTTTATGTTGTTGTTGTTTTGTTGTTGTTGTTGTTGTTTTTTTGGGTGTGTGTGTGTTTTCTGTTGTTTTGCTTTGGTTTTTTGCTTTTGTTCATTTGTTTGCTTTTGATTAGTGGTTTTTTGGGTTTTTTTTGCGTCATTTTCCACAGGCGGAATTCGAACCTACGACTCACGCACTGACAGTGAAACGCATTATTGGCGCCCATGTATTGCAGGTTTTTCATCTGATCACAGTGTGAGTGAGACTTATTCAAGAAAGGCCAACATGAAGGTGTCAGATTCTCAGCTCATGACCAGCTCCATGCGTTCGATGAAAACTCAGCGACTTTCTAAATCTGGTTTCCTCTTGATTTGCCTGTGGAGTCTGGTGAATGAGTTCTGCACGCACTTCCATTTTAAACTTTAGATGACATCCTTGGGGACATCCGAGGCAGTATTCCCTACCAGCACAACCTTATAGTGAGAGACAAACGCCGTACCCGGTAACCGACGTCAGGTTATTTGGAAAAAGTGATCTAAGCGCTTTTCAAATGCATGGCGTTTATGCCCGTTTTCCAGGTGACTGCCTGCAGAAGCTTGAAATCATTCCGAACCAATCAAATAGACACATACATCAAACACACGAAAAGAAATGACAGATCTATCGGTGGAAAAATGACAACAGAACTAGGACAGAACTAGGACATTGAATGCCGTTTTTCCACACTAAAAGATCGATTACAAATCACAGGGGAACTACCCCGGCCGAAAAGTAATTTCTCTAGCATTGTAGAATCTGACCGCTGTTTGCAACAACCTTTGAGACACGTAATCTCGCTGCTATACCCCCAGAGAGTTTGCAAAAGCGTAGTTCGAATTTCTGTCTCTAAATGGCGGACTTCAGTTCTCAGAAGGGACATCTCTGAAGATCAAATAAACGTATTCTGTTTTAAAAAAAAAATCTATATCCTGCCCAAAGAAAAGGAAAGCGGTCTGTCCTGGGAGCTGTTTTAAAAGCTTCTTTACAAGAGAGTGGGTGGGTGTTTGTGAGTTTAACGTCCTTTTCCACCACGTGTGGGTGATATCAAAGACGGGGCAACGAGGAAAAGGCCAGCACAATGTTTGGCCCCAGCCGGGATTCGAACTCACGACCCGGGCTTGTTTAAAAGATGGTGAGAAATTGAAGTAAAAAGCAGCTTCGTATAAGAGTTGGATGTCCAAGAAATTGGAGTTTACTAGTTTACAAAGCAAAGTTTTCTCCATTGAGAACGTATTGACCTGATATCTTGTAAAGGGGCTTAGCTACCTTATGTTTTGGAACAGTTCCGCTCGTGAGTGCGCCTGTATTCTATTTTGATGATTAGTAGAGTTTTTAGTGCGATACACTTTCCGCGAGCGGTCGAACATTCAAATTTTATGACAGTTGTTACACTGCTGGACCTCTCCGTGTGGTCACCACGTCATCGAGTACGCTTCTGTTGGCTCAGTACCAGTACAGACGCTGTCCCTGTCCAGTTGTGTAAGTGGCGTGATGGTGGATACCACGAAAAACAGCTCATCGTGATCTGTAAGTATACAATTGGTAGTATTAGCCCCTTACAAGAAACACTCCTCTCAATGACTATGAAAGCAAACAAACAAAACTGGGTTAACAGTTAAAACCATTAACACAGTATGAATCTGTCTCCATCCGCGGGGGAGCCGGGGTGGTCGAATGCTAGAGCGTTGGACTTCTAATGCTCGGGTCGTGAGTTCGATCCCGGCTGGGGCCAAATATTTGTGCTGGCTTTTTCATCGTTGCCCCGTCTTTGATATCACCCTATGTGGTGGAAAAGGACGTTAAACCCCCAAACACCCACCCACCCTGTCTCCTTTCGCCCTTGCCCTAACAAGTGCCCCCTACACACAGACAGGGAGGGGTGGGTGGGTGTTCGGGGGTTTAATGTCCTTTTCCGCCATATACGGGTGATATCAAAGACGGGGCAACGATGGAAAAGCCAGCACAAATATTTGGCCCCAGCGGCCGGGATACAAACTCACGACCCGAGCGTTAGAAGGTCCAACGCTCTACCATTCGGCCACCCCGGCTGGCCCACACACACACACACACACACACACACACACACTGACTGTCCCAAGTTGTCGATTGACAACAGGTCTGGTTAGCGTCGACAATACATCAAAACAATATCATGTTTTGTTACGAAACATAATAATAATAATAATAATGAGTATTATATTGGCGCTTTAGCCAATTTAATGAATCGGCTCAAAGCGCCGCGAACTGAACCCAACACGCACGCTCACGTGAATCACACACATTCTCTCACACCACCGGACATAAAACACATTACAATCACGTGGTGCGAAGGGTCAAGCTCAGCTATTTAAATTTCGGAATTTAGAATTGCATTTATTTTTCAAATTTGGTGGGCTGAACATTTCCAAGCAGAGGGGGAGGAAGCCGGAGTACCCGGAGAGAACCCCCGACGATCGGCCCGAATGAACGGTGCCACATTCGAGATGGAAAAATTCTTTGCCCCGAGTGGGACTCGAACCCCTGACCTCTATCGCATTGGTGACAGGGTCTCTTAACCACTAGACCACCGACCGCCCCATACAGGTACATTCTCGCTATTGTCCATGAAGTACCGCACGTTCTGGTCAATTTGTCGCGTAGCAACCCACAGTAGATGTATTCCTGAAGGACAAAATTAATTACTGGTTTCCATAAAATGTTATTACAGGTGATAGATCAGAAGAGCGTACAGCCATGAGACCATGCATAAGTCAATGGAAGCGTTAATAGCGTCATGCATAATAGAAAGTGATGAGTGATGCAGACACACACTGTAACAGAGAGAGAGAGAGAGAGAGAGAGAGAGAGAAATGAGAATGAAATGAAAATGAATGAAATGAAACTTTATTTGCCAAGGTAAAAGACATTGGTCCAGTGGTCCAGTTTTCATTCTTGCCGTTGCTAGTGCCACACCACACGACACACACAACACACACACAACACACACACACACACACACACACACACACACACACACACACACACACTTTCTCTCTCTCTATCCCTCTCTCCTCTCTCTACTTACTACTACTACTACTGACGTCCGCTCACACTGCAGACACGACATACAAAAGGTTATAGGTATCAAATGTAAAACACATGAGAGGTAAAGGCACAGTATATAAGCAACACATTTAGGAAACAGTATATTATTATAGGTATCAATACACACACACTATTCATGTACCAACATAAGTGGTCGGATGCATGGTGTTGTTTACGGAAGTGGCTGCGAACCCCGCATGCATTATATGTTTGAAGAGGCTGCTCTTAAACGAAGAGAGTGTTTTTGGCGTTTCTAATATGGATGGGAAGTGCATTCCAAAGTGCACTTCCAGAAAAGGTTAAACTGGTTTTTGTAGAGATCTATTCTAGGGCGAGAAACCCTGAGGTATAGCCCTAGTCTGGAATGATGGGGACATTAGTTCTGAAGTTAGACATCTAAAGGTATGGTGGACTTAATTCCTTGCACATTTTGTATACAAGGACACCCTTATTAAAAACTGAAAATGTTGTTTTAAGGGGAGTATTTCCAGCGCATTGAGTTTTTGATCTGTTGTCAGTGCTGGGTTTGGTAAGATCAGCTTTGCAGCTCTTCTGTGCAAAGAGTTCAGCCTCTTCAAATGAAGGTCACCTGAACCATCCCATACTGTCGAGGAATAATCGATATGAGACTTAATGTGGGCGTTGTAGAACATTCTACGAGTTTCAGTGGCCAGTGATGGACTTCAACCGGGACAATAAGGAGAGATTTTTGGAGACAATTTTACAGACATTGCTGAGAGAGAGAGAGAGAGAGAGAGAGAGAGTAGAGAGAGAGATGAGAGAGACTCAAGACTCAAGACTCAAGACTCAAAAAATTTATTGTTTAGGCCGACGACCCCTTGACAATGGATCCGATGGCACTCACACCGGGTTAGAGTCCCGTACACAGCAGGAAGCTGAAACTTTTAACATATTAATGCATTAACATGATTCAGAAACATACAGACTATAATACAAAATACAGTAACGAACTGCTATGGGTGAGACGCACTCAAAAATATCAGTGTACACACATGGAGTCTAAAAATACCCACATAATGAGAAATGAGGATGTATGTCGAGTGCAATGAGAGGAGAGAGAGAGAGAGAGAGAGAGACTCAAGACTCAAATATTCTAGTGTTCAGGCCAGAGACCCCTAAAATAGATTCGGTACAACCTCACACCAGGGCAGCCCGATACACGACTGGGAGCTGAAAGAATCAATACAGTAGATTGAAAACCGTATATGTTACAGTCAAAGCTG
The DNA here is from genome assembly GCA_018292915.2 of Batillaria attramentaria. Classification (NCBI taxonomy): domain Eukaryota; kingdom Metazoa; phylum Mollusca; class Gastropoda; family Batillariidae; genus Batillaria; species Batillaria attramentaria. Next base: position 310,972 of record JACVVK020000360.1, read on the forward strand.
GAAATTAGTCATTCTCCGGGAATGCCTGAAATTTCAGTCATTCCCAAGAAATTCCTGTTTTGATCGGGCATTGCCGTGGTGTTTTCTGGCTTCACCTCCATTCAAACTTGCCTTCAATTCCAGTAGGATTTCCTGGTACTTCGTTTTTGGTAAGAGGTAGTTTGGATTTTTTTTCATTTTTTTCAAAACAGCCTTTGTCGGAAAGTTTCTTCAGCCATGTTCAAACTTTCAGGCATTCCCGGGAGAATGACTAATATCCAGCTTTGACTGTAACATATACATGTATACGTTTCAAATCTGGTCGGATCTCTTCTTTGGCGGTCACGTGCCCCTCCCCCCCCCCCCCCCATCCCATCCTGTCGCCGCATTCCCTTTTCAACAGAGATGAACACATCAAACGACCCCTCCAGCCTACCCCCCCCCCCCCCCCACCACACACACACACACACTGATCTGTGAGTTACTGGCACAGACCGATCGCTCTAAGCTGTAACTGGCTTGAAAGGAATGAATTATGTGTATTATAAAAGAAATGGGTTTTGAACGTTTTCAAATTCAACATGATCACACACAAGAGCCATTGACCCGTGTGAAAGCCTCCAACCCCCGCCAGTGAACGCATCATCGTGGACCGTAGTCCAGGATATAACTCAGCCGAGTGGTACAGGGCGTGCGAGCAGATACACACGGAGGCTCCTCCAGAGACCTCAAACTGAGAGTCGCCAGTATTGGCATCAACTGGTTGTGTGACTCTCGCCCCCCTCACACTGCGACTTACCGCTGGTTACCGTTCCGACGAAGGATGTACTGACGACCTGACAATACACAAGCTCCTGCATGCGATCGTATGCCGTAAATTGGCTTCATAGCAATTTCGCTGTTTTCGTTTCATAAATTACGTATGACAGATTTTTTTTGCGCTGTAATTGTAGCATATCAATTTCAGTCATATTCATTCCTCCAGCAACCAGTTGTCTTTCAAAAATGAAAAATAAAGTTTTGCTTGTAAATATTTTTTTTAAAGTTGACGGTCAGTATACGTTACAATCTGATCGGATCTATTCTTTCCCCCCATTTCCCTTTGATTTACACACTGATTGACCCTCCCCCTCCCCCCCACTCCCCCAACCTCTCCGCCATTGACCCTCCTAGTCTGAAAACAAAGTTAGCAGGGGCAGCAGACAACGGTGGTAAACTGTCAATCAATGGACTCGCACACACAAACAAGAAACCCAAAACCGTAAACGTTCGTGAATCATCAGCATGTCCACTACAGTCTACAGTATTCAATGTCAGGTACTACGTCGAAGTCGAAAAACACACTCGCCGGGCAATCTGCGGGAAGGCGAGAAAATCAAATTGCCAACTGTGATACTCTGGTATTCTGAAAACCCTGACGTTGCCTTATGCTGGCACTTTCTCGTGTAGGAGAAGAACTGAAGATAGTATCCATGTGTTTGTAGCACGCTCATCTACGTGTGTACGTATCAATCAGTTGAAATTCAACAGCAAGCAAACGTATGTGTGAGCCATTTGACTGACACGCCATCTTGTCACATTGACACAGTGCCAACTCTCGTCGACAAGCACTAGACGAGAGTTCACTGTTAACTCGGCGTGACGTACACTTGTAGCCGAAAGTATTGATTGACTTGAACACGTGTACTTACTCCCACATATCTCTGAAAAACCCACGCTTCAGCTGGCAAACTGTTGCGTGGTGTTTAAACAAAATTAAGTAACACAGATAACGAAACAAAATAATAAAAAACCGCAAAGAGAAACAACTGAAAACAGAGCCTGAAAGTGACAAGGGGAAGGGCGCCCGTTGTTCTGGCCCCCCCCCCCCCCTTTCTAAAGATGCATGCAGTAAATACATTGAGGGTTATGAAGATTGTAAAATGTGGCATGGGAGACGAGTAAACATGACCGAGTTAAGGTCTGTCTGGGTGTTAAGAAGTGTCTGGTTCCTCTGCGTGTTTCAGCGACATCTGCCTCCACCTCCCCTCCCTTCCATGGCCCGTCTTTAGAACACAGACATCTTAGTACATCTGTAAACTGGAAGGTAAACAGCCGTCATTGCCAGGGGCAAGACTGTGTGTTCAAGGGCTGTACAAAATAGAATAGAGACAGTTTTTCGAGATGTATGTGCTTAATTAACAGCTCAGTTTCTCTTCCTGATTATTGCTAGAATTAATTACACTCAACACTCTTCTGAAAACTGACAATCATTCAATCTCGGTAAGCTTTTTTTCGGGGGGGGGGGGGGTGATGGTGGTGTTGTGGTCGTGGTCTAGTGGTTAAGGCTTCGTCACCACCAGAGAGAGAGAGAGAGAGAGAGAGAGAGAGAGAGAGAGAGAGTTTTGTTATTGTTGGTTTTTCTTTCTTCCTTTCTTTCTTTTCTTGTTTGTTTGTTAGTTTGCTTGCTTGGTTTTGGGCGATGTGTATGCTATGCACTTGCATGGTTCGATACAATCTCACGTTTTAGCATGAAATGTTCGTTTATTCCTTTAGTTCAAGACGGATGCAGACATCGCAGAAAGAACATTTCGGAATGGAACAAGCTCATTGTGCCAACACTTGAAAAGGACGTGCTGATCACGTCCACTGTTGGATGCTGTTCCCAATGCCAGAACAACGAGGCATTTCAAATTTCAAATAAGTACAGAGGAAATAAGAAAATACATGAATGTTTGCTGCACTAGGAAATGCATACAAGTCCTAAGGTGGAGGTACACGTGTGTCCTTCTTTCAACCAACCATTCACACCCACTTCCAAATCCCGATGCATGCGCGCGGTATCCGTCGGCTGTTCTTAACACGAGATAAGACGTTTCGAGGGTGTTGCTTCAGATTTGGAATTTGACGTTTTGGTTCCTGACTGAAAAAAAAAATCTGCATGTTTGGTCTTTGACATTTAGGGTTCGGACTCAAAAGCTGTATTCGGTGTTCTTATTTGAAATTTGAAATGCTACGTTGTCCCGGCATCGTTCACGTTCGTTGACAGCTAATTTGAAATCGTCATTTTGTGAACCGGGTCAGACCTCCAGTCGGGGAGCAATCTACTCCGGATTTGCTACATCCGGGCAAGGAGTGTTCCTGGCTAACCGTGTCTGCAACAAGGGAGATCAGTCTCCCGACACAGTCATCAACAAGGGGGATCAGCGGAAAATCCTTTCGCTGATCGGCTACTGATTAACGGTTTGCGGAAATGAATTAAGGACGAAGGAAAGGGCTTTGTTTTAGGAAACGAACAGCGCATGCGCGTTCGTGATACACATAGGTCTGAGACAATGAATCCGGAATACAACATTGTCTGCATATTCTGATTTTAAGTAACTTTTTATCGGTCAGTTCTTTTCCTTTATTTTTTTTTCTTTGTTCGTTTTTTTTTTTTTTTTTCCCTTGTCCTCTTAATGGGAGCCGAGATAGCCGAATGGTGGAGCGTTGGGCTTTCACTGCTCGGGTCGTGAGTTTGAATCCCGGTTGGGGCCAAATATTTGTGCTGGCCTTTTTCTCGTTGCCCCGTATTTGATATCACCCACACGTGGTGGAAAAGGACGTTAAATTCCCAAACAACCAACAAACCCTTGTTTGTTTTTTTTTAAATCTTGTTCGCTTTTTAAATAAGAAGTTTCTCTGTATTTCATGTGATCACCCGCGCATTTATATAATAATAATAATAATTATTTATATAGCGCTTAATGTACATGTTAGGTAGTTCGAGCGCTAAGAGTACAGGTAAAGAGACAGATAGACGTGAAGGTTCAGGGCCAGGGCAACTGCATGTATGGTACTTAATAAGGAGATGGAGAAAGACGGAGGGAGGTTAGACGGAGCTTTGAGATGAAAACAGGTAGGTTTTTAGATTTGTTTTGAAGGTTTCGAGGGAGGTTGACTGGCGGAGCGAAAAGAGGCAAAGAATTCCAGGCTTTTGGACCAGCGTAGGAGAAGGCTCGAGAGCCAACAGAAGAAAGTTTAGTGCATTTGACAACAGACGTTACACTTCAAACATATACAGCCTCTTGGGAGACCATTTCAATGCAGAGATTTCTCACCAAGAGGCTGAATGATTGAGTCTAGATTTTTAGGATTCTTGAAAAAAAAATTATATGGAGGGACTCGAACAAATATGAAAACCAGAGGAAAATACCATTGTAAATCAAAGAAAATGAGACTCAGCACAGGGGAATAGTTTTGACGGTTGTTCGTTCAAGTTTGTGTTCATAAAGACTAAGTGCAGTAAGAACTTATGTTGAAATCAAAAGCCAAAGGTCAAATATGCACAACACTTCATTTCTGTCAGTACTGAGTGAAAAGGTGAGTAGTTACAACTTTGCGAGTTACAAAGACTCTTCGGTGGCTGTTGTGCCAAGACAGTATATTACAAGTAATTTTTTTGTATGTCGACAGGTGAAATTTGAGTGAACAATATTAACAGACCATCTGCACACAGATTTTTCTTTTCTTTTTTTTTTTTCTTTTTTTTCTTTCTTTTTTTTTTTTTTTTTTTTTTGGGGGGGGGGGGGTTAGTGTGTGTGTGTGTGGGAGGGGGAGGGGGGTAGGTGGCAGTCGGAGACCAAAGCCGTATTAACACATAAAGAAGACGGAAGAAGGCGGAAAAAAATAGACAAAGGTTCCAAACTAGAAATTCTACGAACAACCGGCCCCCGTAGTGTAGTGGTTAGCACTTCGGACTATGGACCGGGAGAACCCCGGGTTCGAGTCCCAGCCGAGGCAAGCGGGGATTTTTCCGACCTAGGTCGGCTCCTACCCAGAGCGGGTGTGCTATGGGCCCAATGGGGAGACTGTTGCCACACAGCCGAGATTCACCCACTTCACGGGTGCGACTTTGGGGGGTGCTTCCCTTGGTATGACACGTCTTATGATGTGTATGATTACACGGCCGGCACCGCAGGTGCCGTAGTTCCCGGGCCTGGTTAATGCCGGGATATTTATGACAGGAAGCGTGGAATGCGGCCCTGTCCCGCAGTCCCAAACCACACGGACCTCCATGGCATCATCTTACCATCATCCTCATCTCCATCATCATGCATAATAAAAATTGCCCCAACTCCCGAGCCCTCCGTGGATTCCACCCATTACCAGGGAGGAACACCACTGGAGCCGGCAAAGAGTTGTTGGCAAAGCAAAAAAAAAAAAAAAAAAAAAATTCTAACGAACAAGTTTGCTGGTTTTAAGTAACTACATAACCTGACACCAGTCCAATACTCGCACTGCCAAAAAAGGTCAACGACACTTAAAATTACCCTAAACTGTTTTTCTTATTGAAATTAACTTCAGTGGCAGAGAGAGAGAGAGAGAGGGGTACTAGGAAGGGTTCTTCGATCTTGGTGTGTGGCTCTTGGCGCGGATGGGAAAGGAAATCTGTTTCCCAGACTATCCGCACGAATATTCATGTAGCCGAGTGGTCTGTACCATTTAGTGTTATCTCCGCAGCCGTTTAAGCTAGAGTTATCCGGTAAACTGCGGTAGCTGAGGAAGAGTTTGTACATTTTAACCATGTTTTGTTGTTGGCGCCGATTTTTAGTTTAATGTGTATATTTGTCATTTTCACCACTTCGTTACCCTTTCCCGCCAGCGGTCTGTGTTTCGGCCAAGGGCCGTAATGATAATAGTTTTATTCTGTAAAAGTGATTACGTCAAATGTATCATGCGTCATACGGAAGACGTAAAAAAGAAAAACGGCAGACCCGCTTCAGTTTTATCAACAATTTTTTTTTTTATTTTTTGGGCACTATTTCCTATCATAAAACACACGTCAAAACGACCTCTGCTTCTGCTTCCCTGCCCGCATGAACCGGACCCCCCCCCCCCCCCCCCCAGTTAGTAGAGCGTTGGACGTTGAATGGTCTTTGTTCGATTTTTTGCCCGCCGCGCCCGCACGCACGCCCGCACGCACGCGCCGCACGCACACACACACACACACACACACACACACACACACCCCTAGGGAAATGCAGTCAGCTATCCTATTGCGTCATGTGTTTGCTGTGAACACCTGTACGCGTATCTCTTAAGGCAGGCAGGCTACAAGAGAGTCTCGGGAATTAAATATTTTCTTTGTGCTCAGCCAGCTGATTGGTTTGCGTTTTCACGATCGATTACAAAAACTGCCCAAGGAGTTTTGTTTTTGTCGCAAAGGGGGGCCCAGCGAACCTATCTTCACACGTTTACAGACGCCGCTGACTCAATAGGTTTCACTGAAAAGTCTCAATGCGTTTATCAGACATACAACAACGCTGTTGAAAAGTTTTCATGAAATGCGCTTAATACAGGCTTCAGAATCAGTCACTTGGGACACAATATAGCATCTGACACCATTGTGGTGACTCTGGTGTGCGAATATGTTGTACGTACTTAGAAGCGTGCTCGGCAGACGACGTGAGAGAGAGAGAGAGAGGGAGAGAGAGCGAGAGAGAGAGAGAGAGAGAGAGAGAGAGGGAGAGAGAGCGAGAGAGAGAGAGAGAGAGACGGAGAGAGAAGGGGGAGGGGGTGTTTAACATCCTTTTCCAACACGTATGGATGATGAGAGAGAGAGACAGACAGACAGAGAGACAGACAGAGACGGACAGACAGACAGACAGACAAAGATGAGGAGGAGTAGTAGTAGTAGTAGTAAACCAACAACAAAAACTGACATGATTATTTTCGAGGATTTGCTTAACAACCGCTGGCTGTGTCTTTTCCAACAGATACCCTTGTCGTACGTAGGAGAACAATGGGCTCTTCCAGTACATACACACTACCCGTCGTAGAAAACTCTAAAAATAACTTCCCTGAGGGGGGACGCAGTCTAATGTCAGACGTTCAACGGAGATCAATTTCAAAATCTGTTATTCTTTACCCTTGAAGTTCCCCAGATCACCTCGGGGGCTTATTGCGTCTTTTGATGAAAACCCCGCCAGCGAACACGTGGGAAAATGGCTCATGCAAAATTCATGACTCTCTTCCATGATGAGTTTTTGATTTCAGAGGAAATCGTTGACACTCTTTCGTGGTTTAACTTAATCGTTGGTTGTTCAGTTATCGTTTACGTCCCCGCCACGAGTGTGGACTGGAGACGGTCTTAATGGGCAGGCTATGGAAGGAGGGACGGCTACCGTAACTAAACAGTCCAGCTGAACACTATTGAATTCAGTCTGACCGTCATGTCGGCCACATTTCAAGGTTGTGAAGGACATGTTACACAAACCGGCCCCAGCTACAGCCTTCACAAAAAGTTAAGGACCACTTGCAAATATCATTCAACTTTTGTCGTGGTGGCATGCTGGTGTAGTGCTGAACATCGCTGAAACGACGGCTTATGTAGGCAAACCAATGAGCACAGTTCATAACCAGGGATGCATTCTTTGACCTGCATCTCATTTTTGCCGTGCAGAAAGCCCCAGGTATCGCTCACTGAACACTGAAGTTCGGTCTAGTTTTGCCGAAATTGCAGATTTTCAAACGCGCCAAGCATGCTGTGTGACGCGCACGTGCCATCCACACAGTGGTCGCCATGTTCACTAATTACCCCTTAACCTTGCTACCGAATTTTACGGGAAAAATCTTATTCGTTTATTTTTTCTAATTTATTGAAACTGTCAGCCATTATGTTGACTGGTCCTTAACTTTTTGTGAAGACTGTATGTCGTTTCCCTGCAGCTAATTCAATTTTTTTAAAAATGCATCACTTATCTAGTCTCTATTTAATCACATAGATAGATATTTTAGAAAGATAGATTATTATAGATATTTCGGCAAATTTCTCAGAATCGCTGCATCAACAGCAAAGCCTCGCTAGAGGAGAAAAGCACTGGGAGTAAACGGGGGGTAAACCACGTGGTTTGAACGTCTACGAAGCGAACGGAATCTGCGAGGAACAGGAATTAAGGAATTACGTCCAATTAGTGCCAGGCAATGTACCCATCTGTGCAACAGTTTGCGGTAGTGCGAGGAAATGGGAGAAAAAAAGCCCACAACACACACACACAAAATTACTGACACCATGCAACAGAAAATGCGCCGTTGGTCTTGCCGGCTGGCAAAGAGAGAGTAAGGGGTAGGGTCTTCAGTTTTGTTAGCTTTGCTGAGTAGCGGAACTTTGATTTAACACTACTGATTGCTTTCAGACAGTAAAGAGTCTGCCCGCCGGCACTAATCCAGAAAGGAGTGAAAACTAGTCGCACACACGCAACCATCAAAATCAGATTTTCTTGTTCGTTTATTTTCGGGGAGTTTAGATGATTTGCCTCTTCCTAGCGTTTCCTGGTGAGCCGGGGTGGCCAAATGGTAGAGCGTTGGACTTCTTATGCTCGGGTCGTGAGTTCGAATCCCGGCTGGGGTCAAACTATTTGTGCTGGGTTTTTCATCGTTGCCCCGTCTTTGATATCACCCTATGTGGTGGAAAAGGACGTTAAACCCCCAAACACCCACCCACCCCTCCTCGCATGCCTTCGGCTAATCGAACCTGCCTCGCACTGTTTAGACGTTTCCTCGATGCTTATGACCAGGTTCCTTGTGCTCCATGTGGCGAGGTTACCCCCCGTGAGTCTTCCCAAAGTCTGTTTGAGAACTCCGTAAGCTTCAAATGCTGCCATCGAACCAACGCCACTTCTACGGCTTGCCCGATATGTGCAAACCCAGATAGAGCAACATGCCACAGATATCCAAAATGCGGGCCCTGCTTCCGGTGTTGGGCCTGAGTGAGCAACAGAGGCTCACCAACAACGGCCCCACAACATGTCAGGGACGAAGCCGAAAAATCTACCTCAGCACTGAGGTAGTCTATGGGCGATCCTTTACCCCTGCTATGCACAGAGAGCGCGCGAGTTTTTTGCTTCGTTCCATTAGTGGAAAGGCTGTTATTTTGAAAATGTTCATTAATCACGGGGAAACCGGGATGGCCGAATTGTAGAGCGTTGGACTTTCCATACTCGGGTCGTGAGTTCGAATCTCGGCTGGAGCCATACATCTTGGGAAACATGCAGACACCCACCCACCCTTGGATTTTTTTTTTTTATTGTATTTTTTTGTCATTGAAACCAGCCCGGGTCGACCTTGGAGCTTGGAAAAGTTAGTACGTGTCCTTTTAACGATCTGTGCTCGTCGCGAGCGTTACGTCAAAGAGCGGTTCACTGACAAAGGCGTTTGTAAACTGTGTTTCTGTTGGGACTCAACCGCACTATTTTTATGTCGGTAATAGCTTTGGACAACATCTGAGCGGCTCTAAGCCTAGCTGATGAATCCTCGCGGGGCCCACAGGGACAAGGTGTGAGAGGCAGGAATAAGAAAACAATGTTGCAACGATTTTTGCGGGTCTGTCAGCAGAATTAGACAAAACGCTAATTTCATGTACGCTTGGGGATCCGGAATGGCCGTATGGTAGAGCGTTGGACCTTCAATGCTTGTGTCGTGAGTTCGAATCCCGGCTGAGGCCTTTTTTGTGCTGGCCTTTTTCTCGTTGCCCCGTCTATGAAATCACCCGGATGTGGTGGATAAGGACGTTAAACTCCCAAACACCCACCCACCTTCCATGTACGCTTTCATAGCCGAGGTTTTTCTGTCTCCATGTTGGTTATTATCACTCTAATGAAACTTTTGTAACCAAGCCGCAATGCGTATCCTTTTCTGTGCAGGGGCCATGTGTGATGTATAGATTGTTCAACATTCGGTATCTTTTGATTGTACCTTTCTTCCTGTTGATTTTCGGGATACTGTTTCTCTCTCTCTCTCTCTCTCTCTCTCTCTCTCTCTCTCTCTCTCTCTCTCTATGCGTTTTTCTTTTTTTACCTATCCCCAATACGCCTTCATGCTACTAACTGCATGTTTGTTTGTAGCGCCTGTAAACGGCCAATCATCATCATCATCATCATCATCGGTGTCGTCACCATCGTCGTCGTCGTCATCATCACCACCACCGTCTTCGTCATCATCATCGTTTCAGTTGTTTCACGTAAGGAACGCGTCATTGTACAAGAACTGATGAGTACCTAACATTCCTTGCAACGTCTGATGAACATTTGCTGTCTTTCTACCTACTCGGATTTGTTACCTGCCGTCACCCGTAATGCCATGATCTTCTAGCAAAAAGTTGCAACTAAAGTATTAGATACTGCACGGTCTTTGAAAGAGGCTCGGATGCAGATGCAGTGTCTAGTGTTAAACTTTCGCCAGCTTTGTACCTTTTCGTTTTCTGGCGCTGAATCTCTTCCGGTTTCTCTCCCCCCCCCTCCCCCCCTCCCCCCCCCCACCCTCCTCCCATTTTCGTTTTGTTAAAATCTGTTTAATGCCAACATGAGACATTCTGTCTTTTCAAGCCGTCACCTGTAATGCCATAATCACCTAAATGAGTCAGGGCTGTCAGCGGGATCGCATTCTCTGCAAAGCCTTGGCACAATTCTGGTTTTCAGCACTTGCTGTCTTTGCATTTTGTCTTATTCTGGAATTCTTTCAGTTTTTTTTTTTAATCGTTAAAATCTGTTAATATCCACATCAGACATTCTACGAGGACCTTCCATGATGGCCTGGCTGAAATTATCGTACTGTAGCTGTTGGGTATTTCACATTCTTTTCACATTCTTATACACGTTAATTAAGACACTAAAACCTTTCATGCAGACAAAACTAACGGTCTGACCCAATTCAGGCTCTGTCGATCTGCGTGTCGACTGCAATCCACTATCTGCCCAAACCAGATACAGAGTCTATATTCAGTTCTGGAGCAGCTATTTTTGTCTGCTCAGATCCCCGAACTCTGAAATAATGAGGCGAGTGCGTGGTACTATTTTTAGCTGACTAAATAATGTTTCTCTGCCTTCCATTCTGAAATCCGCTGACATTGTGTGAGGCTAAATGCAGACCGTTTCTGCCTCCTACAGTGTAGATATAGTAGCTACTGTAACTAAAGGAGGAAAGGACCTGTCCGCCTGTGTGCGGAACGTGTGCAGAGGCGGTGTAAAAGCAATGATGAATTTTTTTTTTCTTTTTTTTTTTTTTTTTGCTGCCCCAACTCTTTGCCAGCTCCAGTGGTGTTCCTCCTAACTAATGGGTAGAATAAAGGGAGGGGGCGTGGAAGCTGGGACAATTTTTATTATGCATGATGATGGAGATGAGGATGATGGTAAGATGATGCCATGGAGGTCTGTGTGGTTTGGGACTGCGGGACAGGGCCGCATTCCACGCTTCCTGTCATAAATATCCCGGCATTAACCATGCCCGGGAACTACGGCACCTGCGGTGCCGGCCGTGTAATCATCCACATCATAAGACCTGTCATACCAAGGGAAGCACCCGCAAAGTCGCACCCGTGAAGTGGGTTTAACTCGGCTGTGTGGCAACAGCCTCCCCATTGGGTCCATAGCGCACCCGCTCTGGGTAGGAGCCGACCTAGGTAGGAAATATCCCGCTTGCCTCGGCTGGGACTCGAACCCGGGTCTCCCGAAGTGCTAACCACTACACTACGGGGGCCGGTAGCAATGATGATTTTCGAAGAACGTGTGAAATAAATAGAACGAGAAAATGTGGCAGGCCAAAGAATACAACTGCGCAGACCATTCAAGAGCAGGTAAAAGTTTCAAAACAAAATGAATCCGTCTCCTTTCCGCTCATGCCTCACTGGAGTAATGCTAGTCTACTTTCAGTTTAATCACCGAAATCCACTCGCGTCACCTTTGCCTCTCTTGTTCGCAAAAGTCCCACCGTCACCGGCAGGTTGCCTACTCTTGCAATCCCCTGACATGCACCGTGCCCTACCAAACACAAAAATAACAAAAAATCGCGCTTTTTCGTGACAACAATCACTACAAACTAGAGCACTGGTAAAACAGGGTTGTGACGTAGTGAATGTTCGAAGAGCCCGTCGTCTTACCGAGGTATACGGTGACACTCAGGCATACACTCTTTACGCAGCGAGTTCTTATATTGACTGCGGAAGAAGTCTCATTCACTCACAAAAAGACTCGTGAGCGCGTAGAAACGTTATAGCTGTGTGGAGTTTGTTACAGCACTTCTCTGGTGTCACACTGCACTCTCAAGCTTCGCACATAATTTTATGAGCTTCTCTCGTGCACACGAGTCTTTTTGTGAGTGAATGAGACTCCTTCAGCATTCAATATAAGAACTCGGTACGCGAAGAGTGTGTGCCTGAGTATCACCGTATACCTCGGTAAGACGACGGGCTCTTCAAACATTCACCACGTAACAAGGATCCTTCAAACAAATACCAAACTTGACCGCACGCGTAGTTTGTGTCATCACTCCAACACTGTCTAGCATTTGCTGACAGTCAAGTAGGAATTACTTGACCCAATAACTCCTTACACTACAGACCATGTGCGATTCCCAGCGATGGGCCAAATTTTGCACTGATGTTTTCCTTGTTTTCACTAGGCGGTCGGTCGTCGAGTGGTTCAGATTTAGTAATCAATACGATAGGTCAGGTTCGATCGAGCCCCACTCTGGGCGAGGAATACTTTCACGTACGTGGTGCCGTTTATTCGGGACGATCGTCGGGGGGTTCTCTCCGGGTATTCCGGCTTCCTTTCCCTCGGAAATGTTCAGCCCACAAAGTTCGAAAATAAATGCAATTTTTTAAAAAATCCGAAACTTGAATTACTGAGCTGGCCCTTTGCAATACGTGATTGTGCTGTGTTCATGTCCAGTGTGTGAGAGAATGCGTGATTCACGTGAGCGTGCGCGATGGATTTAGCTCGCGGCGCTTTGAGCCAAAAATTTGGGATAAAGCGCTTATATTGATGATGATGATGATGATGATGATGATGGAGACTTGATATAGCGCACGGCTCCACCCTAACTGAGTGCTCACGGCGCTTAGGGAGAGGTTTTGAAAGGAAAGATAGTTTTAAAAAAATATATTGATGCAGTTATTATTGTTTTCCCGTATTTTGATAACACCCTGCAGTCATGAAAAAGTGAAAGAAAAATTCGTCCTGATTTTTTTTTCTTTTTGGGGTTGTTGTTGTTGTTGTTGTCGTAGTCATTGTTGTTGTTTTTGTTTTTGGAGGGGTGTGGAGGGTGTGGGTGTTGAAAACCCGCCTCAGTTTGGACGCGGGGGTATTTCGATAACACATCAGAATCATGAAAAAAAAAATGAAAGTAAAACCCAGAGTTTTTTTTATGTTTTTTTTTTATAGTAATGTGGGTGGGGAAAACCCGAATACAACTGGCCTCAGTTTGGACGTCGGGGTATTATTACGGTCGCAAGTTACTGTCATGTGGGCGGCCATTCAGACAGTGCTGAGCTTGAGTCTTCATTTCCACGGGTCACCAGATGCTACAGCACATAGCCGGGCACATACCGCTTGGTCTTCTGGGAGGTTGAGTGGGTGGGTGGGTGCTCCATGACTTTTTTTTTATTGCTTTAAATCTTATCTCTTCGGAAATTCAGATTGTTGTCCCCGGGGAAAACTGTGTATGGTTGATGGCATGGAACACACCAAGAGGGGTGTCTTCCCCTTGTCAGCCTGGTAGTCAGAAGAAAAGTCAGTAAGCTCGACTTGGGCTCGAACTTACGCTGCACCGTGACAGCAGTGACGGCCGCTCAGCGAGGCATCAGCCACAGGTAACAGGTTTCTATTCCAAACAAACAGCGAACGTGGCGTTTTTTCTCTGACAAGCGACTACAACATGCCTTTGCCCTATTTTTTTTTTCCTGGATCGTCTTTTGATCTGTTCTTCGTTTTTGTTTGAACAAACATGTCTCCCGTTCGTCATGAGCCTAAGACATCTGTTAGTGAGACACGCCAAGCACATGTCATTCGTACATTTTGGGCGCTCGTGTAACAACAATGGCGAACCGCGCAAGACAATGCAAGACTTTTCTCGTCTCCAGGGGCTGGAGAGTGATAGTAAGGGATCTAACCTGTCGAGGAGGTTGTTACGCGGATTTAAAGCGTAGTTGTCTCCTGCTCCTCGTCTGCCTTGCCATTGAGACGCGGGTCACGCTGAGAGGAGTAATCTTGGCTCAGCTCTCTGGATTCGGACCGAGCACCGATCTTATTCCACTCCCTCATCCCTCTTCTGTTTTTGTCTGGTGTAATCCCCGGGCTTGAATGTGCCTGCCACATTGATGTTTCTGTTGCTGTATAGTAAATTTTCTTGCTTACGCTGTACCCTACCTTACGGGAAATTATCTGTCTGTCAGCCGAGTTTGCCCGCCTCCTTACTCTCTGAATAAACATGTCAGGTGCGTGCGTGTGTGTGTGTGTGTGTGTGTGTGTGTGTGTGTGTGTGAGAGAGAGAGAGAGAGAGAGAGAGAGGGTGAGAGAGGGGGGGGGTTGTTGTTGTTTTTTTCTTTTTCAGTAATTTTTCTTTATGCTTGCCATTTTTTTTCTTCTTCTTCTTTCTTGTATTTCCTTTTATATTTGCCATTGTAGTCTGTATTTATTTTGTTGTTGTTGTTGTTGTAGCAACGGCTGATTGAAAATTAAACTTCCGCTGGAAAATAAAGTTCGTTCGTTCCTTCCTTCTATCACCCCCCCCCCCCTCCCCCCTCTTTGCCTGCATCTTTAGAGGTAAACTGGAAGAGGAATATTCTCACCCTGCTAAGTAACCACCTTTTACCCATGTTTCCGACTTCTGGGCATGTAGGTAAATGTGTATATCAGGTGCTCTCTCCCTCTGTCTCTCTTTGATTTTTGTATCATCTACATCTTGTATGTTTTCCTGGCCTTATATTTTTGTCTTCCCTCCATTTTCTTCTTTTCAAGTTTCTTTCTTTGTATGGTTGTGTAGCAACGGCAAGTATCAAAATGGTCGTGGTATATGCCTGTAACTTCTTCCGTTGTAAAATAAAGGATCGTTCTCTCTCTCTCTCTCTCTCTCTCTCTCTCTCGTTTCTACATTCCCTCTAAATTCCTGTAGCTTATTCTTCCTTTGCTCATATTCTCGTAGTTTAGCAACGGCAAGTTCGAACATGGTATTTCTGCCAAAACTTCTACCGTTGGAAAATAAAGATTATTGTCATTGTCATTGCCTCTCTCTGTTACAGTGTGTGTCTGTATCACTGTCTATTATGCATGACGCTGTTAACGCACGGTTTCCACTGACTCATGCCTGGTCTCATGGCTGTACACTCTGCTGATCTATCACCTGTAATAACATTTTGGAAACCAGTAATTAAGTTTGTCCCGCAGAATCACTCTTGCTTAATTTTTTTTTTTTTTTTTTTTTTTTTTTGTTGTCCCAACTCTTTGCCAGCTCCAGTGGTGTTCCTCCCAGGTCATGGGTGGAACCCACGGAGGACTCGGAAGCTGGGACATTTTTTTTAAAAATTATTATTATGCATGATGATGGAGATGAGGATGATAGTAAGATGATGCTACGGAGGTCCATGTGGTTTGGGACTGCGGGACAGGGCCGCATTCCACGCTTCCTGTCATAAATATCCCGGCATTAACCAGGCCCGGGAACTACGGCACCTGCGGTGCCGGCCGTGTAATCATCCACATCATAAGACGTGTCATACCAAGGGAAGCACCCCCAAAGTCGCACCCGTGAAGTGGGTTTAACTCGGCTGTGTGGCAACAGCCTCCACATTGGGCCCATAGCACACCCACTCTGGGTAGGAGCCGACCTAGGTAGGAAAAATCCCGCTTGCCTCGGCTGGGACTCGAACCCGGGTCTCCCGGTCCATAGTCCGAAGTGCTAACCACTACACTACGGGGGCCGGTACTCTTGCTTAAAATTTAGCCATCCTCTCTCTCTCTCTCTCTCTCTCTCTCTCTCAATGTATCTTCCTTACTGAATACTAAACATTCTCGCCCTCCTTTTTATGCACCGAGCGTTGAACCCTTCAATTCAATAGTAAGCTGCTTTTACTGTCTTTGTGCAAATTTGATGCGTTCGATATGTCATTCTTCTTCCATTTACCAACGGAGAACGAAACTGTCAACACCCAATAGTCCGTTTCTCCCGCAAGATGACCTGTGGACGAACCGAAGCCTCAACGTGATAGTCGTGACGGTCTTTCAGTAATATGCATCTGCTGATGCTGTACACGCTATCTTTTGAGATCTGTTGAGCCAGTGTTCACCAATGGTGAGATGTAAAACCGACTTTTCCTGTGTCCTTAGTTATCGAACAACAGAGCTGGTTTTATTTCAGGACGGTCTTTTAGTAATATGCATCTGCTGAAGCTGAACACACTTTTACGATCTTTTAAGATCTGTTGAACCACTCTTCACCCATGGCCGAGAGATCTAAAACAGACCTTTGTATGGGATTTAGTTATCGCACAACAGAGCTGGTTTTATTGCAGGAAAAAGTCCGGAGGTACTCCGCCGATGTGTTTACGAACATCCATACAGTCGTCTCAAAGGAAACACCAGAAAGGCATGCATATAAAAAAAGAAACAAAGAGCCATCAGCAGTTAGTCCAAGAAAGAAAAACCAGTAGTAATGTCGAACGAGAGAGAGAGAGAGAGAGAGAGAGAGAGAGAGAGAGAGAGAGAGAGAGAGAGAATGACAACAATCTTTATTTTCCAACGGTAAATGTATTGGCAGAAATACCACTTTCGAACTTGCCGTAGCTAAACTTCGAAAATATGAGCAAAGAAAAGAAAATCTACAAGCAAAAGGAATATAAAAGAGAAAAGGAAAATAAACAGTGTAGAAACAAGTAGCACATTTTAAACTCAATGAACACACACACACACACACACACACACACACACACACACACACACACACACAAACAACCTGTTTGAGCCTCTGCTCAGAGAAAGACAGACAGACAGAGAAAGAGCGAGAGAGAGGGAGAGAGAGCGATGGGGTTTCTGGAAATAAATGAGAGGGAGAGAGCGAAAGCTCAGCACAATTCGGTGTCAGGAGTTGTTTATTGCTTCTGTGATGGCATGTAAACAAAACATTCATCAGTAGTATAACACCGTTGATCATGGTATACTGACTCGTCTGTGACTCCAGCAATCTGCATTGCTTTTTAAGTTGTTTCTCTATAGAGAAACAACTTTATGAGACGGGGCAGATTTTGCTACGCGCAGCAGCAAGTTTCAGTGATACGAAACAAGACTGTGACGTTTCTCCACACAATACTTACTTTCACGCACACAGTGACGTAACGAAATCTGCGTCATAGACACCTTACGTGCACACTTTGCTGCTGCGTTCTTTTTTGCGGGAATGACGTGTGTGTGTGTGTGTGTGTGTGTGTGTGTGTGTGTGTGTGTGTGTGTGTGGACGGATGTAATGATGGCTATCTCCTAAACAACCTCGTTGGAGGCCTTTTTACTTTGAGATAAAATGGGAATTCACCTTCTCCAGACCTATTTTTCACGATTTTTAGCCTACTGCATTTTCAAAAGAGTTATCGCCGATTTTTAAAAATCGGTCATGTTACGAATTTTTTCGAAACAAAAGTTCAAATGGCTTCATTTTCTGAAAATGGGAAGATCATCCAATTATACTGCCTGTTTTCGTAGCACAGCTATGTAGCTCTGACAGGTTTTGTGTAAGAAAAATATTTCCGAGGAAGGGGTGGTTTGCATATAAGGCCAAATATCTATGAAAAGACTCCTTCAAATTACTCATCATTCCGGTATTTTTGTCACTTGTGCCAACTACACATATGACATTAACTGCTGCACTATTATAGCTTTAGTATTAAGAATAGCAGAGCTTTTAGATAAACACATTTTTCACGTTTCTGCGAGAAGCGCCGGTCAAAAAAGTTCCAGTACTGCAATTTCGTAAGTACAAACCAAGGCACTTAAGTCCACGTTTCATCAGCTCTCTAGATCTTCCAAATTTCATGTCAAAATTAATTCAGTCACGGAAGTCACAAAAGCAACAAGGAAATCACAAGATATGTAGAAGTATCATCTGTCAGACGAGCAGCGTGAGGCTGACGTCAAATGTTTGGTTCACAGACAAATCTGCAAGTATCGCCACTGCTTCCGACATTTCATCAGCCCTCTAGATCTTCCAGATTTCATGTGAAAAATAATTCAGTCGGAGAAGTCACAAAGCCAACAGGGAAATCACACAAGACATGAACAAGCATCCTCAGACGATCTCAGTGCTAGAGGCTGACGTCGAAAGTTTACTTCACGGAATTGACGTCATCTCTCTCTCTCTCTCTCTCTGTATGACGACATGCCTGAGGCTGACGTCAAATGTTTAGATCACGGAACTGACGTCTCTCTCTCTCTCTCTCTCTCTGGGGAGCCAGGGTGGCCGAATGGTAGAGCGTTGGACTTTCAATGCTTGGGCCGAGAGTTCGAATCCTGGCCGCTGGGGCCAAATATTTGTGCTGGCCTTTTTCTCGTTGCCCCGTCTTTGATATCACCCTTATGTGGGGGAAAAGGACGTTAAACTCATAAACACCCACTCACCCACCCACCCACCCTCTCTCTCTGCCTCTCTCTCTCTCCCTCCCTTCTTCCCCCACCCGGCCCCACCCCCAGTCACGTGGCTAATCGGTCGAGGTCGTAGAGGATCTAGTGTCATTGGTAGAACTTGGAGAGGGGAGAACCGGCAACAATAACAACAAAGACAAAATAAAATGAAGTTTGGAGAAACAACTTTGTAGGACGGGGCCGTTCCTCCTTGTTCTTTCTATGGGCGGGCTACCCAGCCATACGCGCCGTTGGTTTACCCCGATTTACCTGGAACACACACACACACACACACACACACACACACACACACTTATGTTTCATCGACGTTTGAATTCATCCTAATCGGTCTTAAGACATGCTAAAATAATGCTAACGCTATTTACGTGTTGTTGATAAACATGTTATGTGTATATGATTATCGAAAATTGTACCCACCATTGTAAGCAGTCCAGTGCTTTTTTGCAATGGCAGAAACGTCTGGCGCCTCTCTGGTGTTCTTCCTGTCACACACACACACACACACACACACACACACACACACACACACACACACACACACACACAACTTATAAAGACAATACAGATTTCAAAATGTTTGTTGTTTTTTGTCGATGGTTCAATTTTGTTTGTTTGTGTGTGTGCGCGCATGTGTGTGTGTGTGTGTGTGTGTGTGTGTGTGTGTGTGTGTGTGTGTGTGTGTGTGTGTGTGCGTGTTCCAGGTAAATCGGGGTATACCAACGGCGCGCATGACTGGGTATCCCGCCCATAGAAAGAAAAAGCGATGCAGATTGTGTGTGTGTGTGGGGGGGGGGGGGGGTTGGTTGTTGTTGTAGCTTTCTGTTTTTTTTTTCTGTCAGTTTATTATTTTTGCGCATGCATAATCAAAGCATTTACGTACCTCGATTTTGCTTGGCGCATCCGCTGGAATTTCAGATATACCGCTGTGGCCACACATATAGCAATCAAAATGACTGTTGGAATACCCACTCCAAAGCCAATGACATATTCACCCATGAAAACTACAAACAAATACAGTATTAAAAAAAAAAAGCAAAACAACAACAACAACAAAAACCAGAGTACAAAATGAGGCATGAGGCTTTCAACTGAACACATTCCCCGTGGTTCGGTGTATCTGTCCGTCCCTAGATTTTACTTCGAATCGCAGACCCTATAACTTTATTCCCTTTTATTTACAGAAGTAATCAGACTTTGAAGCTTTGCTTGTTTATGCTCATTAATTGTTCAGTTAAAAATTCGTATCGCCCAAACCCTCTTGTTTTTTCAATGTGAATGTAGAAGCGAGCATCACTGGCTGGTCATCCTGTTTCACTTTGTGTGTTGATGATGATGATGATGATGATGATGTCTTGTAACACGCTGAAAAAAAAAAAACTCCATGAGCAGCTTGCTCGTAGCGCGGGGGGAGTTGGAGGAGTAAGTTTTACCTAAAACAGGAAACTTGTTTTAAACAGCTTTGGTAACAGTTTTTGTAAACACTGAAATTGTGCGTATTAAAGTCCTTTTGGGTTTTTAAAGTGTGTTCAGATCTTTCAGTGGACAAAATATATCAATGAAATAGATAGATCTGAATTCTGATATCTCTCTCTCTCTCTCTCTCTCTCTTTTTTTTATTTTTTTTTAGTTGTTTGTTCTTAAAAACGGCAAGTTTGAAAATTGGTTGCAAGACCAAAACTTCCACCGTTTTCAAATAAAGTTATTTCAATTTCAATTTCTCTCTCTCTCTCTCTCTCTCACCTCCCCCCCCTCCCCCCTCCCCCCTCTCTCTCTCTCTCCCCTCCCCCCTCTCTCTCTTACGTTCGTCAACGGGAATTCTTGTATGACACGAGGTGTTCGTCCAGCCTGAACTGCAGTAGCACGTGCCGTTTATGTTGTCACATGACTCGGTGTTGTCCACCACGCAATCACACGACGTCAGACAGTCCACGCCATAGAAGAACGGAGGGCATTCTGTACACAGAGAAATGAAAACTCCAAGTGATGTCGATACTGTAAGGACACATTGAGTTCAGTTCTGTTCTGTTCAGTTTAAGCTGGTGCCTCTTTGCTCGGGAAAGCCCGAACGCGCTCTTAGTTATCTCCCCTGGGTCGTCTTTGAGCGTGCATGGGGTGAGCGGTGGTCTAATAGGTAGCGCGTCGGATTTAGCCGCTGCTCTACTGAACGGCCGTCACCAATGTCATGGCGATGAAGCGTGGGTTCGAGCCCAGGTCGAGCTTGTGATATGTGATACCGGTTTTTCCTGGCTACCGGGCTGCTCATCGGGGGTTTCTCTCCGGGTTATCCGGCTTTCCTCCCCCAGCAAAATTGTAAAAACAAAAAACAAAACAATATATATATATATATATATATATCCTATATATATATAGGATAGGTATTGGGTGGCGCTGCACCACGGCGACGCGCTTCTCCCGGGGGAAGCAGCCCGAATTTCCCAAAAGGGATAATTAATAAAGTAGTTGTCGCGGTGTGTTGCGTGTTGTCTGTGTGTGTGTGTTTGGGGGTGGTTTCGGGCCTTGGTAATGTGTCACCGCAGTATGAGTCCCACTCCCCGCTATCTTTTCCCAGTGTAGTTATTTCTCGTGCGATGCGTGTTGCACGCTTTTGGCGGGCACGGGGTGCCTCCGATTTCGTGAACACGGGTCGCAGGTGTTCATGCGGGATGTCAGGCCGGGGCAGAACATGTTCGAGAGCTCTACAGTACAGGTAGCTTCAACGTTGAGGCTCGCAGTTGTGGTCGCCATTTTTGGGACCCGTTGTATTATTGATACACATGTGTTGCGGGAAATACACCAGGGGAAGTCTTGGTCCTTCCATGTAAGTATTCATCTTTCCTCGTCTGTCTGTTTCTGGTTAGGTCTTTGTGTGTAATTAGGGGGGTGGGGGGGGGGGCGAATTGGTTAGTCATAGGTTCACCGCTGTTTCGCTATCATGCCATGTGTTTTGTCCCTTATCCGGTCATTTTCCCCTTTTCGTTAATTCATCTTCATTTTATCATGCCCTCGTGGTCGGTCATTGTTTTCATGTATAAATCATTGAGACCAGCAATTTTTCGTATCATTTTTGGGGTGCTGTTGCTTTCGATGTACTTACCAGTATTTCAATCGTGGGGTAATCTCGGCCTTCCAGGCCTGTTTGTGAATTTTCTATTTCATGTCACCTTCGACTCGTGAGGCCGGGAGCGACAGTTTTTCCTTCCCGAGTGTTGAGAGTCGTTGCCACCAGAGACTCCCGTACTGTTGTCGGCTCGTCTGGCCCAGGGAGAAACTAGTGAAGTGCACCTGACGTTATGTCTGCGGCCTTCTTCAGCACTGCTGGGCTGCTTCATCTCCCACCACCATCCCCTGCTGGTCGTGATCGTGGTGCGTAAAGCCGGGCGCGGCGGGGTGTTCACATCCTCCTCGTCAAAGTCGCCACTGTTGTCGTCGCCCTCCTCGAGCCTCCGTTCACCATAACTATTGGGCGGAGAGAGGGGCGCAGTGATATTCACGCTACGATCTTCCTCACTCTCTGCGCTCTGTATTCTACGCGCGGGAGGGAGAAGGGAGAGTCCTTCAGTCTTCACGAGTATCATCGTCCTACAGTCTTCAGTCTTCGTTCATCGTCCTTCAGTCTTCAGTCTTCGTTCATCGTCCTTCAGTCTTCAGTCTTCGTTCATCGTCCTACAGTCTTCGTTCATCGTCCTACAGTCTTCAGTCTTCGTTCATCGTCCTTCGGTCTGCGTCCTTCTACAGTGGGCCGCGTTTCACGCTGTCGTCCCTGTCAGCGTTCGCTTCTTGTGTGTTAGATTAAAGCACGTGCGTAGTTAAGCATATCGACAAAGCGGGACAGGTTAAGGTTATATCCGCTGTCAAGTGTGACGCCTAAGTATTCTACAAGTGATCCACTTTGTTGTTGTGAATGTCTGTTTATTATTGATATATTCATCCTTACTTCTTGTAGCCATCTCCCACCTCATCTTCCCATCGCCATCTTCATTACCATTAGCTTCATCGTCAACCCCCATCATCGGTATCATCCTCGTTATCACCCTTTCCGTCTTCATCCGTCACCATCATCATTAGCCTACGCGTCCTTCGTGTGAGAGTGTGGTAGCGTTAATAAAAAGCTCTTATTGTCGTTCCTCGTGTGTTGTGTCGTTCATCTGTTTCTCTCGGTTCCTGTCTCTTTTGTTGAAAAGGGATCTCCGACCCAGGAGTGGGTAGGGGACGCGACAGTAGTTAATAAAGTATTTAGTTTTCCCATGCTTGTCTGGTTCACACGGGCTCTGTCAAGTTTGTGTGCCTCTGCTTTGCAGGCGGTCCATGCACTGATGACAGAGGCTATGCTCGTACGTGTGTTTATTTCCCCCTACATTCCTGTAGCGTATAGATTTTTCTTCCTTTGCTCATATTCTCGTGTGTGTGTGTGTGTGTGTGTGTGTGTGGTTTCATTGAGTTTAAATGTGTAAGTTGTTTCTACATCCCCCCACCCCCATATTCCTGTAGCTTATAGTTATATTCTCGTAGTTTAGCAACGGCAAGTTCGAACATGGTATTTCTGCCAAAACTTCTACCGTTGGAAAATAAAGATTATTCTCATTGTCATTGTGTCTCAGACAGGCATAAGAACACAAAGTGAGCGTGGGGGTCAAGGTTGGTGTTTGTGTGAAGTACCCTGCTTTGGCGAGTGTGATTGTTTGTAGTTTTTTTGTTATTACAGAAAGAGTGATTTTCGTGATTGTTGTATTTGGTAGGGCAAGGTGTGTGCCAGGGGGTAGCAAAAGGTAGTAAGCTGCCAGCGAAACTGGGACTTTTTGCGTATAGGAGAGGCAAAGGTGTCATGAGTGCCTAGATTTGGGTGAAATGGCTTTCTGGCCTAAACAGCTGCCTTTACTCCAGTGAGGTCCGGGCGGAAGGAGACATTCACCTTTCTAAACTCCTGTCAGGCACGTGCCCTTAAATGGTCTGTGCATGGTATTTTTTGTTCCTAGATTGAAGCATTTTCATGGGTGATGCCTGAGGCTAACAGGGAATATATGTGACCCGTTCTCGCAAAAGGGACCGTAAGTCGCGCTAGGCCGAACGCCGCTACAGGCGAAAAGAGTGCCGGGGGTCGGTATGGCCGCCTTGTGAGTAGCCAACTTCAACTGCTGATATCTGTCAGTTTTAGTAGTACAGCTTTCATTCTTATATTGAATTAAACGGCATAACCAGTAAATTGCAGTGATGTACATATCTCAAAAATGATAATTTTCGACTTATGGTCCCTTTTGTGAGAACGGGTCACATATAGGCATTTCGAGGCTTCGTGCGTGTGTGTTCTTTATCCTGCATGAACCTGTTCCACTAATGCCATGGCAAGTATCAGAGCTCCACTCCCCAGAAGTGTACGACTAGTCCGTTACTGCCTTCAGCAAGGAAGGGCCGTCTAAGGTAGTTAACGATTACTGAAAGAGCAGAACGCAGAGGCGGAAATGCAGTTAGGACGAAAGATGGGCGGGTGGGAGGGGTTGGGGGGATAGAGTTGTTTCTCGCGGTTAATTGAATTACCCGGTCTGTAATTCAGTCTGTAAATCAAACAGGCAGGGTTCATTGAGTGGGTAAAATTAAGGGCTTAAAGCCGCGCAAGCAACAAAGAAATTAGCAGCTATAAACAAACACACAGAAAGCTCCTACACCGGTATTATCTGACAGAGAGTGGCTGGGTGGGCGTTTGTGAGTTTAACTCTTAAAAGCCCAGTTTTACTTGAAATCTTCAGATCACTAGAAGCCACTTCAAGCCACTATTATACAATCTGCAGCGGTCTTGGGCCTAGCGGGAAGGGCCCACGCCTTGCGTAATAGTGGCGTGAAGTGGCTCCTACTGGTGGTTCTTTTTAACCAGTCTTATCATTTAGCGTGCAGGGGGGTGGTCGACCTCGGGCTCTTAAGACTTAAAAAATTAACGCCCTTATCAACCACGCACGGGGCAACCAGAAAATGGCCAGCACAAATATTTGGCCCAAGCCGCCGGGATTTATCTGACAGACTACACTAGTAATTGTTGCGGAGCAGAATGAGGTACTTAATATCGGGATCTAAGGCCACAGCCATACCAACACAAGCACAGTTTTCACCCCTGCACGCCCAAAGTCCAAATAAAGCGCTTGACCTAGCGCTTAAGGTGTCCGGCTTGCGGAACCTGAGGGTGAAGGACACAAATACACAGGGCCGCAAAATGTCTATGTATTCCCTATTAGCCTCAGGCATCACAGTCACCTCTAAAAATGCTTCAGTCTAGAAACAGTTACTACCATGAACAGAACACTCCAAGGCACGCACCTGACAGGACTTTAAAACAAAAGAATGTGAATGTCTCCTTTCCGCGCAGGCCTCACTGGAGTAATGCATGTCTACTTTCCGTTTAGGCCAGAGAGGCAATTCACACAAAATCCGCTTGCCTCACTGGTATAGTGCTGGACTTCTCTGCAAAAAGTCCCAGCTTGACTGGCAGCTTGCCTCTTTTTGTGACCGCCTGGCATGCACCTTGACCTACATAACACAAACATCACGAAAATTATGTTTTTTTCATGACAACAAAAATCACTACAGACTAGCACACTTGCCAAAGAGGGTACCTCTAATAAACATCAAACATAACCCCACGGTCAATTTGCGTCCTTACGCCTGTATAGGCCCTGGGTTCAAATCCACTGGAATGCAGGAATTTGGCTGGGGAATTTTCCTCAGCAGATCGAGTCAAATTCACTTGCAGACTCGGGGCAGTAGCTCGAATTTCGAATATTACAGTAGCAATGGACGACTCCACTCGGCAAGCTCCCAGGCCCCGCCCCTTTACTCTGCCATGGGGAAAAGGGGTGATTTCAAGATGAAAGAGACTGACGTAATGGTCTTACTCCTCAAATGACGTCAGTGGACTTACTGGTCTCTCTTTATGTGTCAGTCATATTAAACTACACATGCTTCCCTCGTTGCAGTGTCTGGTAAAAATGTTTGTGTTGTGCTCATTACAGGGGCGCCGGAAGATGTTGGGGGGAGGGGGGCAGAATGTCGGAGGGGGGAACGTTGCCCGAAGAAAGTGAACAGCGGGGGAGGGGGGGGGGGCGATCAGATGCTGCGCAGACAAAAAAACCTTTACGAACCAGGAAGCCACTGAAAAGAAGGACATTGCCCGAAAAAAGTGAAAAGCGGGGGAGGGGGGGGGGCAATCAGAGGAGCGGACAGCCTTCGGTCTGCAAAAACAGTTCTCTGTTGGGTGGGGTGAGGGCAGGAAGAGGGGTAGGGGAAAGGGGGGGGGAGACCATGGCTTTGCCCCCCCCCCCCCTCTTGCCATAGTCACCTGATTTTCCAGGGGGGGGGGCAAAAAGACACTCTTGCCCCCCCCCCCCCCCCCCCTGCTTGGGTACAGGGGGGGGGCAGCTGCCCCCCCCCCCCCCCCCGGTTCCGGCGCCCCTGCATTATACCGCGATTGGCTGAATTCTGGGGGCTCGACCCTTGGGTTGACAGGAGTGGAATCGCCTATACCAATACCAAAGTCCCGATGTGTGAAGTCTTATGACTAGGGTACCTTTGCACACACGAACATGTTCATAGATGTACCCTATGGTACAGTAACACTGGTATTCTCCTGCAGTATTGTTGCACGCCTCATGAAGTCCGGTACAGTCATGCAGTCCCATGGTGCACTCGTCTACGTCAGTGTTGCACGTGATGCCTTCCCAGCCTGCCTTGCACGAGCACGCGCCAGTCACGTGGTCACATGACTCTGTGTTGTTCACGTTACAGGTGCAGACATTAGCGCAGGCTTGTCCGAAATAACCCTCTTGGCATTCTGTAGACATAAAGTGAGGGTAAAGAAGTTAAAAAAAAAACAAAAAAACGTATAACGCATAAAAGTACAATTAATCTCCTTAGGCTCAATCAGGTGTATATAAATTAAAGTTCTTCAAAAAATGCAATGGCTGTTCGTGTGTGTGTGTGTGGGGGGGGGGGGGGGGGTGCGCGCGCGTGCTGGGCAGAGGGGACCGAAATAAATGAGAAAATGGCATAGATAGACAGATAGATAGATAGACAGATAGATAGATATTGTTCTAGGGAAAGTAACAGTCATCACCTCTGCAGGTAGTGGAATCGTCAGAGATGATAAAGCCAGCATCACAGTAACACCGGTACCCTCCATCTAAATTCTGGCATTGCTGGTGATCGCCCGTACAACGTGGTGCCCCAACACTACATTCGTCCACGTCATTCGTGCATGTGACTCCTGTCCAGCCTGCCTTACAGTTGCACGCGCCAGTGACGTGGTTACATGAGTCAGTGTTGGTGACGTCACAATTGCAGAGACTGGCGCATTCCTGGCCGTAGTATCCCTCTTGGCATTCTGCTCAAATAAACAAACAAACATAAATAAGAATAAGGGGGGGGGGGGGAGGGAGATGTGTTTTTGGAAAGCTTTACGCTAATTTCTCGTTTACAAGAGCAAGTCTGAAGTTAGTGATCAATGGTTAAGCGTCAGGGCCCGCATGTAAAACTCGAGGTTAATTTAACCCACGGCTACGGGCCTAACCCAGACTAGGACAAAAGAAGAAGGGAAAAAAAAACTAAATTAAATTTTAAAAAGGTAAAGGTAGAAGAAAGGTAGAAAAAATTCCTTCTCTAACGGCTTAGGCACCATGGTGGAATGGACCCGCTTCCTGGTTAAACAAAAAAAAAAAAAAAAAAAATTTAACCCTACAGCTAGTTTAGTTCGAGGTTAGACTTTAACCCAGGCCTAAAATCCCTAACCTCGACTTTCACATGCGGGCCCAGCTGCCAATAATGTAATACAACCTCAATAAAGAGTAGACATCTACAGTGTTTCGCGTCATAACTCTTAGCCACCTCTAATGGTATTTCACCCAGGTCATGGGTGGAATCTAAGGACGGCTTCGAAGCTGGGGAAATTTTTCAAGTGCATCATGATGCGGATGAGGAAGATGGTGCGATGCTGCTAAGAAGGCTCGTGTGGTTTGGGACTGAGTGACAAGGCTGCATTCAAAGAAGACAGTTCCAAGAAGAAGACGAAGAAACAGTTCCAGTGTAACATGTACACATCTTTGTTTTGTTGTTGTTGTTCTTGTTGTTTTGCTCGCACTTTTGCTGGTTTGTTCGTTCACGGCCACCTAACACTATGTGGCCGATTTGTTGGAACTCTACACTCCGTCACGTTCCCTCCAGTCTTCATCCGATACCCTGATATTCAGAATCCCACGTACTAAACTTTCTTCTGTTGGCTCTCGAGCCTTCTCCTACGCTGGTCCAAAAGCCTGGAATTCTCTGCCTCTTTCGCTCCGCCAGTCAACCTCCCTCGAAACCTTCAAAACAAATCTAAAAACCTACCTGTTTTCATCTCAAAGCTCCGTCTAACCTGCCTCCGTCTTTCTCCATCTCCTTATTAAGTACCATACATGCAGTTGCCCTGGCCCTGAACCTTCACGTCTATCTGTCTCTTTACCTGTACTCTTAGCGCTTCGAACTACCTTACATGTAGATTAAACGCTATATAAAACATTTACTTCCAATTAGAATTTGATTTGTACTTTAATGTGTGTCGGCAATATTTTGAACCACGAGACTCACCTCTGCAAGTAGTAGAATCGTCAGAAATGATAAAGCCAGCATCACAGTAACACCGGTACCCTCCATCTGTATTCTGGCATTGTTGGTGATCGCCTGCACAACGTGGTGTCCCGTCATTACATTCGTCCACATCAGTGGCGCACGTGCTCCCTTCCCAGGCTGCCTTGCAGTTGCACGTGCCAGTAATATGGTCACATGACTGGGTGTTGTTGGCATGGCAGTTGCAGGAACTTGTACAGTTGCTTGCGAAATAACCTTCCTGGCACTCTGAAGAAAATGCGAGTAGACCTTCGTGCAATGCAGATGAAATGAGGACAAGTAAACTTTTCTAAGTGCAACCTTCGTTTGAAAAAAGGAAACATGGAATGGCTCGGACCTTTAAGCTGTAATGGCTACCAATGGTTTGACAGACACATGATGATAATGTGGCTCCGTGCATTGCTAATTTCAAGTGTACTTAACACCTCGCCTTGCTGACTTTTTTACAAGACAAAATTTTATTCGGGATCTCCTAGGGGTACTGAATATTAAT
The DNA here is from genome assembly GCA_018292915.2 of Batillaria attramentaria. NCBI lineage: Eukaryota > Metazoa > Mollusca > Gastropoda > Batillariidae > Batillaria > Batillaria attramentaria. Next base: position 339,502 of record JACVVK020000360.1, read on the forward strand.
TAATACCATTCATAATGAATGTTCACACAATGCGCAATGTAAAAGAAAACAAAGCGCGCGCGCGCGCGCACACACACACACACACACACACACACACACACACACACACACACACACACACACACAATGCGAGAACAACTAAAAAAAAGTTAAAGAGCACAGATTAAGAACAGATAACACAAGACCAAGCAAACGCAATCTAGGTAAAACGATATACGGAGAGGGTCGGTCGGCCTAGAGAGGTGCGATGTTTAAGATCGCGAGTTCAGATGTGGTGTCGGACTGAAGAGTGACATACAAGGTAAGCGAGACTGGTCCGATTACAAAAGATCGGGGCTGTAATTGTCGTTACAGTACAAAACTCCGAGCCTCTTAGCACTGGAGGCGAGACACAGAGAGAGAGGTGGTGTAGTGTGCCTAAAGGACTTTCATCATGTGGTCTGTTGATCCCATTGTAACCATTTTCGTCACATTTACTTACGTAACCATCTCGCAGAGAAAGTTGTGTGTGTGTGTGTGTGTGTGTGTGTGTGTGTGTGTTGTTGTTGTTGTTGTTCGGTTTTGTTGTTGTTTCTTTGGGTTTTTTTGTATATGTTTTGTATTGTTTTCTGTTTTGTTGTTGCTGATTATTTGGTCGTTGTTTTGTTCGGTCGGTGTTTGGTTTGGATGGTGTTTTGTTTTGCTTTTTGTTTGGTTTGGTTTGGTTCTGTCTGGTTTGGTTTCTGAGGGAAAGAGGCGGGATGAACTTTCCAAGGCCCTTTTTCACAAATGTCTAGACAAATTTGGCCACAAGCAAGTGGTACTTTTGGGGCTAACGACCAAGGTTAAAACCTACTAGTGCTATCATTATTCCGCTTGAGTTGATTTTATATTTCTTGCCAATCAGTACACGCTTAGGTAACGCACAGCTATTCTCAGCATGATCCGGCCTCTTAGTCATCGCCCCGGCTGGGGCCAAATATTTGTGCTGGCCCTTTTTTCTCGTTGCCCCGTCTTTGATATCACACTTACGTGGTGGAAAATGACGTTAACACCCAAACACCCACCCACCCACCTTTAGCAATCGCTTTTTGGTTGAAATATTTCTTCCTTTGTTGGAGGTTAAATCAAAGCTGTTAACCTACTTTAACTCTAGGTCGTCACTCATCCGCGTAGATGTTCCGTTGCGCTTGACTGATTATCCAGTGTTTAGCGGTGACAAATTAGCAACCCCTCCTCCCCCCCCCCATCCCAGACCCCACCCCCACCCCACCCCCCAAAAATAGGTCAGTAAGAAAAGAGCACCTACTTGTGTTCCTCTTCCCTGCGTTTCTATGGATATATACAGCAGAACAACTATTCTGTTCCGTTCGTCTGCTTGGCTGATCATGAGAGGAAAGTTCCTTTCCTATGTCAGTGAGAAGTGATGGTAATAGTATCATGAAGGTTAATCAAGACTGCTGGAAGCTTTTCAGGTGCTTCAAAAGTTTTCACAACTGCTCTGAGGTAAAGTCTTATGCTTCAAAGTTGAACATGCACACTACCCTGTTATCAATGTGTTTGCAAAACACGTTTATTTTTTAATACACAGTCTCTTTCACACTGAGGAATCGATAATATAAAAAAAACACCTAATAATTATTTAACACTGCTATCCGTATTTGAAAATGGGAAATCTCGGTGGTGCTGTTAACTGGATTTTGGTTTGTGGCTGTTAAAACAAGATGCCATTAATCAAGCAGAAAACTCTACTACAATGTAAAGGCGGGTGGGTGGGTTTGGGTTTTGGGGGGGTTTAACGTCCTTTTCCACCACATAGGGTGATATCAAAGACGGGGCAACGATGAAAAAGCCAGCACAAATATTTGGCCCCAGCCGGGATCGAACTCACGACCCGAGCATTAGAAGTCCAACGCTCTACCATTCGAACACCCCGGCTCCCCACAATGTAAAGGCGAGTAGACGCTGTTCAAAGTCTTGGCCATACGTGGTGGAAAAGGACGTTAAACTCCCAAACACCCACCCGCCCTTAAAGTTGTGGCCATACAATGTCATGATGGAGAAGGACGTTAAACTCCCAAACACCCACCCACCCACCCAAACACCCACCCACCCTCAAAGTCGTGGTCATTTAGTGTCATTGTGAGAAAAGACGTTAAACTCCAAAACACCCACCCATCCTCAAAGTCTTGGCTATACGTGGTGGAAAAGGACGATAAACTCCCAAACACCCACCCATCCTCAAAGTCATGGCCATACGTGATGGAAAAGGACGTTAAACTCCCAAACACCCACCCACCCTCGAAGTCGTGGCCATACTCTGTTATGGTGGGAAAAAAACGTTAAACCCCCAAACACCCACCCACCCTCAAAGTCTTGGCCATACGTGTCGGAAAAGGTCGTTAAACTCCCAAACACCCACCCACCCTCAAAGTCTCGGCCGTACGTGGTGGAAAGGGACGTTAAACTCCCAAACACCCACCGATCCTCAGCGTCGTGGCTTCACCTGAGGTCAATCGTCGTCAAAACGTTTGCATCAAAGTAGCATAGTCAAAACTACCCGTCGTCTTGATCAATACCCGTGAATGTGGACTATAAGCGAGACATGAGTCATGATGTCCGAGGTTGGGGTCGGTGCCGCTGGAGAGCAGCGGTTCGCGCATCTGACCACTTTCAGAGAATTTTCAGAGACTCTAAGGTTCGATTCCCAGAGCAATCAAATTCTTCTTCTTCTTCTTTCTCTTCCTTTCCTTCTTCTTCTTCTTTCTCTTCTTCTTCTTATTGTTCTTCTTCTACTTCTTCGTCGTCGTCTTCCTCCTCCTCCTTTTTCTTTCTCTTCTTCTTCTTCTTATTACGCTTCCTCTTCTTCTTCCTTTTTCCTCTTTTTCTTCTTCCTTCTTCCTCTTCTTTTTATGTTGTTTCCATAGTAATGGAAACAACATCATACGACGGGGTAAAATTTCCACGTTCATAGGCAAGCATCTGTGGTACAAACGCACGTCACTGCCGATCTCCCGCAGAGACGATTTTGCAAGTGTAACTCTGACAATGACGTAAGAAGCGTGCGTCTCCGATGCTGACGCGTATGGTGCTCCGAACGCACTTCTCCTCCTCAGTGAGTGCCGTCTGTGCGGATGTGTGTGCGGATGTGTGTGTGTGAATTGTGTCCAGGCCCGTTTCTTCGAAAATACTCAACCGAATGGCTTAAAATTTGACGTATCCAAATATATCAAATTGTTACATTAGAGGAACCAAGCGTGTGATGATTGCTTAAGTGATTTGGGAGTTATCGCCCTTTTGAGACAAGTTGGTTGTCTTTCGTGTACAGGCGTAATATTTATTTCAATCACTCAATTTTTTGGCAGTAGATAGCTTGAATACGGACTCTGAACAGAGTCACTACTAGAAAATGGTCGCTCTTATAGTTTTCATGTAAACCGAACCTGAGTTGACATTGCATGTGAACCCAGTTCAGATGCCTGTATCTCCGTAAATACTGAACCGATCGATTTCAAATTTGGGGTTTTTGAATGAATCAAGATTGTTGAATAGAAGGCGCGATCCAGGAACGATTGCACACATGATTTGCGAGTTATTGCCCTTTTCAGAAAAAGTGGCTTTCTGGCGTTTGAAGGCGTAATATTTATCTACATCACTCCATTTTTTGGACATAGATAGCATGAATACGAACTCTCAACAGTATGAATTTGGGAGGTTGTCGCTATTATACTTTTGACGTAAGCCGTACCTCATGAAAGTGCTGGTGAACCCAGTTTAGATCTCAAAATCGCTCCTACTATATATAGATAATGTGTCTGGGGTGCCATAAAAAATATACAAAAGAATTAGAAAAATTCACTGCAGCCGTTATCGTCAGTTGACTCGAAAATTTGTACTCACAGCACATTTCCTCTACACAAGCCACACGCCTCACAAACATCGCAGAAAAGGCACACGCGCACTGACGCAAAACTGTATCAGCGTCAGTTTGCCGACGTCATGTTTGATTGACGTGATGCTGGCATTTCTTGGTGGTGTGTCGTCACTTTTCGGAAGTTCTCTATTTGTAGACGGGGAAAGCGGGAGTTTCATTGATGTAGTGAGCTTTGATTTTCCCACTGACTCTCACTCAATAGCATAGTAGAGTGAGAGAACACCACATAGGTCTCAATGGAGCACATGCACAAACGCGGCTCGCGCAAGTCTGTGTGTGTACGTGCGTGCGTGCGTGCGTGCGCGCGCGCGTATGTCTGTGTGTGTCTGTGTGCGCGCGCGCGCAGCAGACATAACACATAGTGAAAAAACGTTCGCCGCGCAGACTTGTCTGTTAAACACATTGAGCCGGTATAAATTCGATCTTTACACTGCGCAGCAGCAACACTTCAATTTTCATGGGGCTGCTTTCATTGCAAGAATTGTATCCGAGTCAAAGTTATTACGTCAAATGTATTATGCGTCAACCCTATGAGGAAAAACGTCATAGATTTCAAAGAAAACAACTTGACGTCTCTCTTCCAAAACCAAGATTGGTCTGACAAGCCCGGTCAGTTGTTTCCATTCAGAGAGAGAGAGAGAGAGAGAGAGTGGTGTGTGTGTGTGTGTGTGTGTGTGTGTGTGTGTGTGTGTGTGTGTGTGTGTGTGTGTGTCCTCCCGAATACATGGCATTACAAAAGAACGACCGTGACGACAGCAGGTGATTAAATCGAAACAACATATTGGGCTGGTGGCCATCTTGTTTGTTATTCCGCTTCTTTTTCTTCTTCTTCCTCTTCTTTTTCTTATTCCGCTTCCTCTTCTTCCTTCTCCTTCTTCTTATTCCTCTTCTTCTTATTCCGCTTCCTCTTCTTCTTTTTCTTCTTCTTCTTTATCTTCCTTTGTCCTCTTGCTCTTCTTTTTCTTCTCCTTTTTCATATCCTTCCTCTTCTACTTCTCTTTAGCTATCTAACAGATTTTGTTTCCCCACGCACTTCACTCCGGCTTTTCAAAACAGCTTTTGTGCACACCGGTTCAGCTGCTTTGTCAGCATACAAGCTGGTGAAATGCGATGGCCATGCGTGTATTTACAGACGCTTTTCTTTCACGATTGATGTTTTCAGTGGATAAGGTCAGGCAGACACCCCTGACTTTGGTATAGATGTACTTACCCGAAGGGGATGCGGGGGGTTGGGCTTGGGGGTGGGGCTTGGGGGGGGGGGGGGGCGGCAATTAAATCATAGCAGTTATCATGATATCATGATATTACTTTAGACTTGTGGGTGAATTTGAAATCCTAGTTGTTGGCTTCCAGTCAGGTGAACGGCGCCACTGATACTGAATACACCGGGTATTGTTCATGTTGCAATGATAAATGATGCTTTGGAAAATACTTTGGGCAGCAGTTTCGTCGACTAAATATAAGATATGGTGACGACACGATGTCCCGACAGCAAAGACAACGATAACGAAATCCGAGACGACCATGACGACGACGACGACGACGACGATGCCGATGCCGACGATGAATTGACGACGACGACGATAGTGGTGATGATGACGACGATGAACATGGCGATGATGGTGACGACGACGATGATGATGTTGAGATGATAATGCTCATGGTGCCTCATCAAGTTTCTCCTCACACTATTTCGAAATCACCTAGAGTTAACAGTCGCAACCAGCATAACCTGAACAGCAGTCTAGTCAATAGGCGGTTCCTTGAGGTGTGGCACACATTTGACGACCTGGAGAGCAACACTCCATGCAGGCTTCGTTCAACTTTAGTTAAGTACCTAGACACGGCGCAAGCAGCACAGTTAACCAAGTAACCTACATTACGTAGAATACTAGACAGACCGGTTTGCTGTTGATGATGAGGGTTCTGTTAATAACCGAATAGGGTTACAGTTTCCAAAGATACGTGTGTGGATTCAACGGTGGTGCACTGGACGCGACAGAAACCACACAAAATGTATAAAAAAGACTACTTCATCGTGGTTTGTCTGATGCTGTGCTGGTCTCCTGTTTTCGGCGGGCTAGGTAATCGTTTGTTTGTCTGACTGTCTTTCTACTTGTGTGTCTGTGCCTGTGCCTGCCTGTCTGTCTGCCTGTCTGTCTGGTTTCTGTCTGGTGTCTGTCACTGTATATCGATGTATAGCCTCTGCCTGTCCGTTCATCTCGGTTTATGGTGGAAGATGAGCTTGAAAATATAATTTATATAGATCTTTGTAGCCTTGAATAACTATAACTGTGCGTGTCTTTTTGTTTTTGTTTTATGTGTTGTTGTTTTTGTTGTTGTTGTTGTTGTTGTTGTTTTTTGTTTGTTTTTGCTTTTAGTTGTGTTTTAATTGTTATTGTTTGTTTGTTTTTGTTGGTTTTTTTTTTGTTTTTTTGTTTTTTTGCTGCCCCAACTCTTCGCCAGCTCCAGTGGTGTTCCTCCCAGGTCATGGGTGGAACCCACGGAGGACTCGGAAGCTGGGACAATTTTTCATCTCGGTTTATGGTGGAAGATGAGCTTGAAAATATAATTTATATAGATCTTTGTAGCCTTGAATAACTATAACTGTGCGTGTCTTTTTGTTTTTGTTTTATGTGTTGTTGTTTTTTTGTTTTTGTTTTTTGTTGTTTTTGTTTTTGTTTTTTTTTTGCTTTTAGTTGTGTTTTAATTGTTTTTGTTTGTTTGTTTTTGTTGGTTTTTTTTTTGGTTTTTTTTTTTGCTGCCCCAACTCTTCGCCAGCTCCAGTGGTGTTCCTCCCAGGTCATGGGTGGAACCCACGGAGGACTCGGAAGCTGGGACAATTTTTATTATGCATGATGATGGAGATGAGGATGATAGTAAGATGATGCTATGGAGGTCCATGTGGTTTGGGACTGCGGGACAGGGCCGTTTGTTGTTTTTTGTTTGTGTGTTTGTCGGTTTGTTTTGTTTTCTGGGTTGTTTTTGTTTTTTGTTTGTTTGTTTGTTTTTTGTTCTTTTTTTGTTTTGTTTGTTTGTTTGTTTGTTTGTTTGTTTGTTTGTTTGTTTTTTGTTTTTTTGTGTGTTTTTTTTTGGGGGGGGAGGGGGGGGGCAGGTTGTTTCTTTGTTTGTATTATTTTTCTTTCGCAATTTGATTTGTTTATTTTTGCTATTTTGCATTTTTAAATACATTTGCCTGAAAATGAAAGATAAAAACATTCGTTGGTCCGAGCCTGTCAACAAAACAAACCAAACATACCCCCTCCCCCTCCCCCCTCTCCTCCCGGCCCTAAAATCGGAAATAGAGAGGGGAAAAAATAAATGAATAAAAATTGTGGCGGTTTTGCTTTCAAATTTCAAAGTTAGCTACAAAATCTCTAAGCGTTGTTTGTTTTTGATGAGTTCCCAACACCTTGATTTAAACAACACTGCCATTTTGTTTTCAGTTTAGTCAGTTTTATAAGTCACCTTTCTCACCCGAAGCTGTTGGGAAAGTGTCACTTACTTCGGAATATATCAGAAATTACCAGGAGAGGGTGTCTGTTTGTTGTTTCAAACTTATCCTTACTCGCTTGCAGATCCCGCACCACCGACTGCACAAGGTATGTACATATTATCTAAGTACGAAAGTATTTTAAAGTACTGCTGATAAGTACCTATTGACAACAGAGACGTAAAGAGATAGACGCACCGCCGCACGCTGCCACTGCTCCTTGCGAGTGTCGCTATCGCGGCCATCTTACTAATACCAGAACTCAGAGGCTCTGTGTATAGGACGCCTCGTTCGAAATACAAAGTTCTTTAGAAAGACGTCATCAGAAATGTGACGTAAGATAAAGCGGACCAATGCTATGCGCGCTATGTAAACAGCTGATAGCGTCTGGCCAATGCTGTGCGCGCTATGTAAACAGCTGGCACTTCCAGGTACTAGCAACATGGCGCGCGGCGGTGTCACTTTTCCGGCACCGCGGTGCGTCTATCTCTATACGTCTGTGATTGAGAACGACGCTTTGCAAAGACCTGTATTCGCTAAAGCTCAGGGTTGATTTCCGTTGGATCAAAATACTCGTCGGTATCCCACAGCTTGACGGGGAATAACAGCTAAATACATAAACGCTGCATCAACCTATCGTGCCATATGTGGCACAAATCATATGAAAGATAACAAGGAGGAACGGCCCCGTCCTACAAAGTTGTTTCTCCAAACTTCATTTTATTTTGTCTGTTTTGTTGTTATTGTTGCCGGTTCTCCCCTCTCCAAGTTCTACCGATGACACTAGATCCTCTACGACCTCGACCGATTAGCCACGTGACTGGGGGGTGGGGCCGGGTGTGGGAAGAAGGGAGAGAGAGAGGCAGAGGGAGAGGGTGGGTAGGTGGGTGTTTGGGAGTTTAACGCTCTTTTCCACCACATAAGGGTGATATCAAAGACGGGGCAACGAGAATAAGGCCAGCACAAATATTTGGCCCCAGCGGCCGGGATTCGAACTCTCGGCCCAAGCATTGAAAGTCCAACGCGCTACCATTCGGCCACCCTGGCTTCCTAGAGAGAGAGAGAGAGAGACGTCAGTTCCGTGAACTAAACATTTGACGTCAGCCTCAGGCAGGTCGTCATACAGACAGAGAGAGAGATGACGTCAATTCCGTGAACTAAACTTTTGGCGTCAGCCTCTAGCACTGAGATCGTCTGAGGATGCTTGTTTATGTCCTGTGATTTCCCTATTGGCTTTGTGACTTCTCCGATTGAATTATTTTTCACATGAAATCTGGAAGATGTAGAGGGCTGATGAAATGTCGGAAGCAGTGACGATACTTGCAGATTCTGTCTGTGAACCAAACATTTGCCGTCAGCCTCACGCTGCTCGTCTGACAGATGATACTTCTTCATATCTTGTGATTTCCTTGTTGCTTTTGTGACTTCCGGGACTGAATTAATTTTGATATAAAATCTGGAAGATCTAGAGAGCTGATGAAACGTGGACTTAAGTGCCTTGGATTGTACTTACGAAATTGCAAAATTGGAACTTTTTTGACCAGCGCTTCTCGCAGAAACGTGAAAAATGTGTTTATCTAAAAGCTCTGTTATTCTTAATACTAAAGCTATAATAGTGCAATAGTTCATGTCATATGTGCAGTTGTCACAAGTGACAAAAATACCGGAATGATGAGTAATTTGAAGGAGTCTTTTCATAGATATTTGGCCTTATATGCAAACCACCCCTACCTCGGAAATATTTTTCTTACACAAAACCTGTCAGAGCTACAGAGCTGTGCTACAAAAACAGGCAGTATAATTAGATGGTCTTCCCAATTTCAGAAAATGAAGCCATTTGAACATTTTTTTCGAAAACATTCGTAACATGACCGAATTTTAAAAATCGGCGATAACTCTTTTGAAAATGCAGTAGGCTAAAAATCGTGAAAAATAGCTCTGGAGAATATGACTGCCCATTTTATCTCAAAGTAAAAAGCCATCCGGCGAGGTGGTTTAGCAGATAGCCATCATTACATCCGTCCACACACACGTCAACTCCCGCCAAAAAGAACGCAGCAGCATAGTGTGCACGTCGAGTGTCTATGACGCAGATTTCGTTACGTCACTGTGTGCGTGAAAGTAAGTATTGTGTGGAGAAACGCCACAGTCTTGTTTTGTATCACTGAAACTTGCTGCTGCGCGTAGCAAAATCTGCCCCGTCTCATAAAGTTGTTTCTCTATAGAGAAACAACTTAAAAATCATAGACTAAGAGACAATGACAATGACAATGACAATTTTTTTATTCCAGTTAGGCTTTTGGCCCATGACTGAAAGGGGGGAGGTAGGCAACACACGAATACAATATCATATATTACAAAGATCTCTATACAGTAGACAGTATGCACTATACGGTACATGACATTCACACACAATAACACAGACCATACTTTACACGAACACTACAATACTGAACATTTCGCACATGCCATTGTTTACACAGAGCTCAACACAGTCACACTGACATAGAAATTATATGAACTTGTATTGTTTTGTGATAACCAGAACATACAGTGGTTGACCTAAATCACTGCATACATATATGTGTAACACTAGGCTAATATTCCGGCTCTACGCATTTCCAATGCTTCATAAACAAAAGAAGCTAGCTGTCGGGTTAGTTTTGGCCTACTATCTGCCATCAGAATGGCAAAACGGAACTTGGATGGCCTTCGACTGAATTTGCCAGGTATGTACTGCTCACGCAATATATCATATTGTGGACAGACAAGGAGGAAATGTACCTCCGTTTCCTCCTGGTCACAGAATGGACACTTCATGCACACGTTTCTATCAGCACTATAACGGAGTTTGTGACACTTTAGATCACTGATTCCCAGTCGGAATTTTATAATAGCATCTCTGATGCCGATGTGGTTTAAATCGGCTAAGTATGAACTTTGAACAATATCAGTCTTAAACATTTTGTACATATGGAATCTTGTGTTTTCGTCAATCTTGCAGTGCCAATCCTGCTGGAAACAATCTAAAAGTCTCTGTTTAAACACTCTCAGGAATGAACTAGTGTGACCAACCCCTTGGGATTCCCAAACAAAACCAAAACCGTATTGAAATAGAGTAACCATGACAAAATGTACCCATGTGACCTTATTTTGTTGATGCAGAGTAAGTAACATGTTGTATGATTTACGTGGAAGCCGAGTTTCTGGTAATCTAGTAATTCTCAGCCAATAGGAAATACATCTGACATATGCATTAATATACAGAGGGTAACGACCACATTCGGCATAAACCATTGCATTTGGAGTTCTTGTAGTTACACCAAGGAATCTCTTTAACGCAAACATGTGAACCTTTTCAATGATACCAGTACCTGAACTCAGACCCCATATTTCACTGCCATATAACAATATCGGTTGAATTTGCATATCAAACATTTTAAAAAATAAGGACGGGGTGCGGTCACCAAGATGCCACAGTACCTTCAATATTCCAATAACCCCTCGACGTGCTTTGGATGCAAGGTCTTCAAGTGCATGTGTAAATGTGCAACGGGTTGACATAAAAATACCCAAATATTTGTACATGTTTACAATTTCAAGTTCCTGGCCATCAAAAAACCAGCTTTCATTTCTACCAATGTGTCCACCATTCCTAAAAAACAACTATATTGGATTTTTCCCTGTTTACTACAAGATCAAGTTGCTTAGCAGTGTTACACAAATGTTCAGCTGATTTTGCAAACCGACAACTGTATCTGATATCAGCGCAATGTCATCTGCAAACAGTAGGATAAATAACTGTACAAGATCAGGTGATACCTGGATTCCATGACGCCCGTTTTGTCGAATTTCTGCGGTTATCTCATTAATAAATAATGAAAAAAGTACCGGACTACAGATTTCTCCTTGCTTAAGTCCCCTTGGACATTCAAAACATTCTGTAAGGTCGCCACCACGAACACGCACTCTTGCTTTTACAACTGTGTACATACTCTTGATAGCTTGAAATAATTTTCCATTAATACCATTTTTTTTGCAACACATTCCACAGCTTATTTCTGGTCACAGAATCGTACGCTTTACGAAAATCAATAAATGCCACATATAATTTCTTATACTTAACTAACTGTTTTTGTACCATACACAACAGAGTGAATATATGGTCTACCGTACTATGATTTGTTCTAAAACCCGCCTGTTCTTCCCCATCCACATTATTCTCCTCTACCCATGTACTAATTCTTTTGTTTAAAACTGAACTGTAAATTTTACTGAAAATATTGAGAAGAGAGATGCCACGGTAGTTGTCTGGTTGGTTAATATCACCTTTCTTATGTAGAGGTTGTATGATGGACTCAGTCCATGCATCTGGAAATTTCCCATTATCAAAGAGATAGTTGAAGTAGGCAACCAGGAAGGGTGAGATCACATCAGTGGAGTATTTGAAAAACTCACCAATGAGGCCATCGGGGCCTGCAGCTTTATTATTTTTTAACGACTTAATAGCTTGTTTCACTTCATGAACAGTAATAGGGTCATTCAACCAATCATCACCACCATCAGTATCACTATGTACATGGGGAGGGCAGTGAACTGAATCTGCAATGTCTGTAACCCCTGGGAGTGAAGTAAAAACATTACTAAAATGTGTATACCAAGCCTCGGCAGAGATAGAGGGTGCACTTGAACCTTTCTTTTGTAAAGCCTTCAATGTTCCCCAGAATAGTTTCTGATCAGTCATACTCTCTTTTAAAGTGCTAAGTGTCTGTAGTCTGTGATTTTGCTTCTTTTGGTGCAACAATTTTTTATATTCTCTTCTTTTTTGTATATATGACATTCTGTTTTCATCATTATGGTTTTTATTAAGTTTTAACAGTTTATTCCTCAGTAGTCTTCTACTCTGCCTGCATTCCAAGTCAAACCAGACTTGCCTCTTTCTATTTCCTGTAAATATTGTTTTCTTCATACAACTGCCGGCTAGTCTGAGGCCATCGTTAAACCTGGACAATGCAATATTCACATCATCATGCATTAGCAATACAGCCTCCTCAAAACACACTACTACTTCCTCAGACTGCAACTTTTGCTTGAATTCATCCAGTTTTTCACTATTCCATACAAACTTGTCATATCTGTAGCTGTTGCATGTTTTAGGACCAGAAATCAAGACATCACAAGACCTCACCCCAAGGTGTAGTTCAACTGGCATATGTTTTGAATCAACTGTAGGGTTAACCAACAATGCCTTACACTTCTCATACAACACCTTTGACATAACAAAATAATCCACTACACTACATCCTGTAGCAGACACATATGTGAAATCACTTGAAAAATCTCCATGAGAGAGACCATTAACTATAAACAGATCAAACTCATTGCACATCTGCAATAAATATCTACCGAAAGCATTCACTGTACTATCCACAGAGGTGCGATCAAAGTCATGCCCTGTATCACTATCACAATTATCAAGAGGATTAACACCTTCCAATGGTTCACTTTCACACATGTTCTCACTAGCTGTCCTAGCATTAAGGTCGCCAAATATAATGAGGGGGTTGTCTCCATTCTGTCTGATGATATCTAGGATGCAGTCTTCCAACATGGAAATCCCGTTGTGAATTTCTGTTTCTTTATAATACGGTGAGTCTGCCGGAGGAATATACACACCCAAAAGTATCACGTCTGTTTCAGTTTGCATGAGCTCTCTAGACTAAGAGAGAGAGAGAGAGAGAGAGATGTTGTCATCGACCAGTATGAAACACTGATATACTAAGACAGCTTTTTAGATCTCAAAATCGCTCCTATTATACATAGATAAGGTGTCTTGGGTGCCATAAAAAAAATGCACACACACACACACACACACACACACAAATTAGAAAAATTCACTGCAGCCGTTATCGTCAGTTGACTCGAAAATTTGTACTCAAAGCACATTTCCTCCATAAGCCACACGCCACTTTCTTTCCGAATTCCTCTGTTTGGAGACGTGGTGTTGTATTTTACTTCTGCTATGTCGCCATCTTCGCACACTCGCAGAGAAGACACGGGGTACAACAGAATACAACTCCAATACTTTATTAACAGAAGATGCGCGGAGAACAAATTCATGAAAGAAGAAGAACCCAGAACGCTGTGCAGGGTTGCTTACATACTGAACAAGTCAGATCTAGAACATTGCTCAACTTACTGGAAGGTTCGAAATCTTTCCAAGGTGACGTAATCTACTGACGTTACTGCACCAGAAATTATTTTGCATCGAAATGCAGTGGCTTTTCGCGATCTCTACAACACGTGGAAAGCGGGAATTTCTGTAGTGGGTTTCGTTTTTGCCACTGACTCGCACTCAGAAGCATAACGTGTGTGTGTGTGTGTGTGTGTGTGTGTGTGTGTGTGTGTGCGTGCGTGCGTGCGTGAGTGCGCGCGCGCGCGTCTTCTGAAGAGAGAGGGAGAGAGAGTGGGTCTCTTCTCCGATACCAGTAAGCAATCGTCTGTCACCTGTCAATCAGGCCTGCGGGAAGTAACTGTCAAAGGGGGACGACTTTGTTACAAGAATTCATTCACCCATGTAGAACCTCGCATACGTCAAAAAGTTAGTGACGTCAACCAGCTACGCGAGCTAACACGACCGCATGTGTTTGGGGTTTTGCGAGCGCATAGAGATACGGAAAGGGTTTCCAGAAGTTTCTTTATGTCAGAGAGCTTGCGTTCGTGTGCGCACGGGCTGCATACATGACACAACCACTACGACTGTGACTACAGCAGGTCACTGAATGGAAACAACATCTTGGGCTGGTGGCCATCTTGTTTGTTTTGTTTTGGTTTGGTTTGGTTTATTGTGTTGTTTTGTTGTTATTGTTGTTTGTTTGTTTCAACTGTACCTGCTACGAAAAGCAATCAAACTAACACAGCTCCGTGATATGACTTGTTAAACTTGGATTCGAGTGTCTTTCTGGTTGCACAAAGGTCTTGTTGAAAAGTAAGGAGCAATTCGTACAAACACGGTGCTGAACTAGAACAGTTTCCTGTGTTTGAGATACGAAACATGTTTTGATTTACGTTAGTCGTTTGTAAAAGTGATGACCAAGGAACGGAACTCTTGTTTTCAGTCCCTAGTCTGATCACGACATCGTAATTATACAGTATATACCCATTTATCACTTTACAAACTTCTTTCTGTTATTTGACGTGATTTACTCCACATGAAACATAATTATGATACTTATATAAAGAATTGTGGCACTATTAAACTGGGTGTGGTCGCTTTAAAGGTTGTTGAACTAAATTAGGCCACGTGTAAAGTGACGGGGAGACGGGGTGGCCGAATGGTAGAGCGTTGGACATCTAATGCTCGGGTCGTGAGTTCGTATCCCGTTTGGGGCCAAATATTTGTGCTGGCCTTTTCATCGTTTCCCCGTCTTTGATATCACCCGTATGTGGTGGAAAAGGAAGTTAAACCCCCAAACACCCACCCACCTGCGTTAAGTGCCTCTTAAAATATTAATAACTCGCTTTCTGTATGGCATTTCCCTCCTTTGAGCAGGTTATTATATCAAATATGAATAATGTGAGCGTCGTGTATTATAAGGCCATTGAAAACTAGAAGCGGTGGTTCTTATGCTTGGCTGAGGTTTCACAGTAGAACGAACTGTGGGACCTTTTCTATGTTCCCGAATTCTTTATACTTTCGGCAGTAAAATATACTTGGGTGGTTGCGCTTCTTGCGAGCATCACCATCTCCCCTTTCTTATTTCAAAACAGAAATGACTCATGGGGTACCGTTTGTTTTTTTTTTTTTTGTTTTTTTTTTTTTGGACAGAATATGCAACGTACCTTGTCACCTTATAAGCAGTAGTAATAATAATAGTAATAATGTTGATGATGGTGATCTGGATGATGACGACGACGACGATGATGATGATGATGGCAATAATAATAATAATAAAGAAGGGACATGAAGTACAATGACAATGTTCGGCCGCATGTTATTTTGTCCATAAATTCCTTGCGCCCGGGAAGGCAGTTGGTAGAGAAAAGGGGGGGGGGGGTGTTAAGGGTGGGTGGGTGTTTGGGGGTTTAACGTCCTTTTCCACCACATAGGGTGATATCAAAGACGGGGCAACGATGAAAAAGCCAGGACAAATATTTGGCCCCAGCCGGGATCGAACTCACGGCCCGAGCATTAGAAGTCCAACGCTTTACCATTCGACCACCCCGGCTCCCCGGGGGGGGGGGGGGGGGGGGGGAGGGGGGGGAGTAGGGCTGTTAAATTCTGGGTTCACAATGCTGCAAGCAAGTAATGGCTGCACAGAAAGGAGGGGCGAGAGCTCTTCCACTCTTGAGGGGTATAAAAAAAAATGAACCAATTAACGCGTTCGCAAAGACAATGCGTCGTTCTGGCTTTTTTTTTTGCCTGTATTGCGCCAGAAAATGTGGAATGGTTGGAATACTCTTGAGTCTTCTGCGTGTCCTAGATCACCAGTTTTGAGCATTTTTTCCCCTTGCCATGTACTCCCTGCAATACTGCACGCATCGCTCGGTATTCACAGAACAACACTGCGCAGCTGAATGGAGGGAGAACATGTTGCACGTGGCTCAAGTTTCCCGTGTCGGAGTACATGCAATTATCGCTGACGGGATGTAGTGACATACCACGCTTGAAGTGTTTCAGTGCGAGGCGGGTTCAAAGGTTTCGGAAAAAAACAAACTTCGGGTTTTCGGCGTGAAAGAAAGGGGTAGCTTTTCAATCACAGCACGACTTCGACTTGGGCGTTACAACACCTCAAACAGCATACACCCGACTTCGACTTGGGCGTTACATCACCTCAAATAGCACACACCCGACTTCGACGTGGGCGTAACAACACCTCAAATAGCATACACCCGACTTCGACTTGGGCGTTACAACACCTCAAATAGCATACACCCGACTTCGACTTGGGCGTTACAACACCTCAAATGGCATACACCCGACTTCGACTTGGGCGTTACAATACCTCAAATAGCATACACCCGACTTCGACTTGAGCGTTACAACACCTCAAATAGCATACGTATCTCATACAAACGGCTTTGTGTGAGAACGATCATCGTCGAAAGTTTAGAAATTAAGCAGTGGCACCGGTAGAACTCGTGTCCACTGTGAATACACCTCCGTGATCTTCATTACAGTGCACTACTTTCCTGCATCGCTGCGTCTCTGTGGGTGATTTTCTGTTCTGGGGCCAAGTTAATGCCCCCGCTGGTAGCGGGGAGCCAGGATGGCCGAATGGTAGAGCGTTGGCCTCTCAATGCTCGGGTCGTGAGTTCGAATCCCGGCTGGGCCAAATATTGTGGTGGCCTTTTTCTCGCTGCCCCGTCTTTGATATCACCCTTACGTGGTGGAAAAGGACGTTAAACTCCCAAACACCCACACACCCACCCCGCTGGTAGCATTTACATTTCATGATATCGGACTCAGCACGTGTGCTATCAGGGATACACAGTTATCGCCCTTCCGGTCCATGTGGTCTCGCCTTCGTGTACACGCGCACGCACCGGGCAATATCAAGTGAGCACGTGAAAGATCCCATTCAACACATAAGGAGCCACGGAATGGAAAACACTATGCATGCAGGAAAAAGAAGAAAAACAAATTGGTTCTACTGTACTTTGGGGGAGCAGCCCAACTGTAGCTTACCACGGTACAACCTGGGTTCAACCCGGGCAGGACTCGTGTTAATAGCGTTTACACTACATTACTGCAAGTCTAACCCAAAGGGCCGGTGCACACTAGCGTCGGTGCTACGTCGCACGCACGCACGCTTGTCGCGCTTTGCGTGCTGCACGCACGATGGGGCTCTCACACGTGGAGTCAGAATCGCGCGCGTGCTGCTTTCGGAGATCTCGCCACGAGTGCTTCTGGTCCATTTATCGTAGTGTGAGTCAGCGAAGAGTGACACAACAAAACGGCATACCCGTCGATTGTTGAATTGTTGAATCGAGCTGAAAATTGTAGAGGTTTTCCTGATCACGATACAGGTCGATGAGGCGAAACATTTCGTTTTCGCGCAATTCCGCCATCTTGGAAGAGAAGAGGATGGCGAGTGTTCGCCCTTGTGCTCTCTTCTGATTGGCTGAAATCACGCGCGCCGAATATAACATTTCCTATCGCCGCGCGACAGAATTTTTCAATCTGTCGCTCCGCGCTTCAAGGGGTTGCACACGTAGACGCGCGACAAAATTTGCTGCACGCGTGGTGCGACAATGTCGCGTGACGCCAGTGTGCAAGGGCCGTGTAGTACGAAACACTTGCGCCTTGGCCGCCGCCATGCGTTGACGAAAGAACCATGACGCAAGCTGCACGTTTGAGATGCGGGTTGACCCTGGACCGGGGTTCAACCCTTGCTCCATGGCAGGGTTGAACTTAGGGCTACCCATGCGCGTTCGTGGACTCCTGATCTCGACTAGAGGAGAGGGTTACCATGAGTAGGATGAGCCCGGGCCGCTTTCAACAATACTCATAATAATAACGGATATAGCGCTTATACCGGCTCAGCGCTTACAAAAAGTCAAGAAAAGTGAGATAAAAATTAGTAGAACAAACTGGCATGAATATAGTGCCAGAGAGAACAACAGAGGAGACAGCAATTGCGGTGGCACACACACACACACACACACACACACACACACACACACACACACACACACAGAGTTCTGTTAATCCGTCATTACTGCTGCTGGGCTGAGAACAAGTGTGTTCTGACAGCAGTTCTAAAGGTGGGGACCGAATCTGTATTATAATGCCTTATATTTTTGTACGCTTAAATGAAAAACGCACCAAGCCGGGTCCAACCTAGTCATGATGTCCCTCTCCTGTAATCGAGAGTCATGGATCCACCCATAGGAAAAAAAAATCAACACATTAATATCTCTGTGGTGGCTGGACCAATATTTATATAATGATATGACACAATTGACGATGAAAATATACACTTTACCCCTACAAGCTACAGTGCGTGCGTGTCTCATTTGAAAATGTCCACCGCTAACTGCGAGGTGAGGTTCGCCATGCGCCATAGGGGATCCCATTCTAACTTCAATACAAGCTCAGCTAGTAAACATCATCGTAAAACTTAGGTACGCTGCCATTTTTATGTTGTTTCCATAGTAATGGAAACAACATAATAGGACGGGCTAAAATTTCCACGTTCATAGGCAAGCATCTGTGGTACAAACGCACGTCACTGCCGATCTCCCGCAGAGACGATTATGCAAGTGTAACTCTGACAATGACGTAAGAAAACCTGCGTCATCGATGCTGGCATGTATGCTGTTCCGAACGCGCTTCTCCTCCTCACTGAGTGCCGTCTGTCTGGATGTGCGTGTGTGTGTGTGTGTGTGTGTGTGTGTGTGTGTGTGTGTGTGTGTGTGTGTGTGTGTGTGTGTGTGAATTGTGTCCGGGCCCGTTTCTTGGAAAATACTTAACCGAATGGCTTCAAATTTGGGGTATCCAAATTTATCAAAATGTTACATTAGACGATTCAAGCGTGTGATGATTGCTTAAGTGATTTGGGAGTTATCGCCCTTTTGAGACAAGTTGGTTGTCTTTCGTGTACAGGCGTAATATTTATTTAAATCACTCAATTTTTTTGGCAGTAGATAGCTTGAATACGGACTCTGAACAGAGTCACTACTAGAAAATGGTCGCTCTTATAGTTTTCATGTAAACCGAGCCTGAGTTGACATTGCATGTGAACCCAGTTCAGATGCCTATTTCTCCGAAAATACTGAACCGATCGATTTCGCTTTTATACTTTTGGCGTAAACCGTACCTGATGAAAGTGCTGGTGAACACACTTTAGATCTCAAAATCGCTCCTACTATACATAGATAATGAGCCTGGGGTGCCATAAAAAATATACAAAAAAATTAGAAAAATTCACTGCAGCCGTTGTCGTCAGTTGACTCGAAAATTTGTACTCGAAGCACATTTCCTTTACACAAGCCACACGCCTCACAAACATCGCAGAAAAGGCACACGCGCACTGACGCAAAACTGTATCAGCGTCAGTTTGCCGACGTCATGTTTGACTGACGTGGGGGTGTGTCGTCACTTTTCGGAAGTTCTCTATTTGTAGACGGGGAAAGCGGGAGTTTCATTGATGTAGTGAGCTTTGTTTTTCCCACTGACAATAGCATAGTAGAGTGAGAGAACACCACATAGGTCTCAATGGAGCACATGCACAAACGCGGCTCGCGCAAATCTGCGTGCGTGCGTGCGTGCGTGCGCGCGCGCGTATGTCTGTGTGTGTCTGTGTGCGCGCGCGCGCAGCAGACATAACACATAGTGAAAAAACGTTCGCCGCGCAGACTTGTCTGTTAAACACATTGAGCCGGTATAAATTCGATCTTTACACTGCGCAGCAGCAACACTTCAATTTTCATGGGGCTGCTTTCATTGCAAGAATTGTATCCGAGTCAAAGTTATTACGTCAAATATATTATGCGTCATCCCAAGGAGGAAAACGTCATAGATTTCAAAGAAAACAACTTGACGTCTCTCTTCCAAAACCAAGATTGGTCTGACAAGCCCGGTCAGTTGTTTCCATTGAGAGAGAGAGAGAGAGAGAGTGTGTGTGTGTGTGTGTGTGTGTGTGTGTGTGTGTGTGTGTGTGTGTGTGTGTGTGTGTGTGTGTGTGTCCTCCCGTATACATGGCATTACAAAAGAACGACCGTGACGACAGCAGGTGATTAAATGGAAACAACATATTGGGCTGGTCAGTGGCCATCTTGTTATGTTGTTTCCATAGTAATGGAAACAACATAATAGGACGGGCTAAAATTTCCACGTTCATAGGCAAGCATCTATGGTACAAATGCACGTCACTGCCGATCTCCCGCAGAGACGATTTTGCATGTGTAACTCTGACAATGACGTAAGAAGCGTGCGTCTCCGATGCTGACGGGTATGATGTTCCGAACGCACTTCTCCTCCTCAGTGAGTGCCGTCTGTGCGGATGTGTGTGTGGCTGTGCGGCTGTGCGGCTGTGTGTGTGTGAATTGTGTCCAGGCCCGTTTCTTGGAAAATACTCAACCGAATGGCTTCAAATTTGGGGTATCCAAATATATCAAAATGTTACATTAGACGATTCAAGCGTGTGATGATTGCTTAAGTGATTTGGGAGTTATCGCCCTTTTGAGACAAGTTGGTTGTCTTTCGTGTACAGGCGTAATATTTATTTCAATCACTCAATTTTTTTGGCAGTAGATAGCTTGAATACGGACTCTGAACAGAGTCACTACTAGAAAATGGTCGCTCTTATAGTTTTCATGTAAACCGAGCCTGAGTTGACATTGCATGTGAACCCAGTTCAGATGCCTATTTCTCCGAAAATACTGAACCGATCGATTTCAAATTTGGGGTTTCTAAATGAATCAAGATTGTTGAATAGAAGGCCCGATCCAGGTACGATTGCACACATGATTTGCGAGTTATCGCCCTTTCAGAAAAAGTGGCTTTCTGGCGTTTAAAGGCGTAATATTTACCTAAACCACTCCATTTTTGGGACATAGATAGCATGAATACGGACTCTCGACTGAGTGAATTTTGGAGGTTGTCGCTTTTATACTTTTGGCGTAAACCGTACCTGATGAAAGTGCTGGTGAACACACTTTAGATCTCAAAATCGCTCCTACTATACATAGATAATGAGCCTGGGGTGCCATAAAAAATATACAAAAAAATTAGAAAAATTCACTGCAGCCGTTATCGTCAGTTGACTCGAAAATTTGTACTCACAGCACGTTTCCTCTGCAAGCCACACGCCTCACAAACATCGAAGAAGAGACGCACGCGCACTGACGTAAAGTAAGAGCGTCATGTTTGATTGACGTGATGCTGTTTTTTCTTGGGGGTGTCTCGCCACTTTCTTTCGGAATTCCTCTGTTTGGAGACGTGGTGTTGTATTTTACTTATGCTATGTCGCCATCATCGTGCACTCGCAGAGATGATACGGGATACAACAGACTACAACTCCAATACTTTATGAACAGAATATGCGCGGAGAACAAATTCATGAAAGAAGAAGAATCCAGAACGCTGTGCAGGGCTGCTTACGTACTGAACAGGTCAGATCTAGAACATTCCTCAACTTACTGGAAGGCTCGAAATCTCTCCAAGGTGACGTAATCTACTGACGTTACTGCACCAGCATGTTCTGGGATGGTCTAGAAATTATTTTGCATCGAAATGCAGTATCTTTTCGCAAGAGTCTCTACAACTTGACATGTGGAAAGCGGGAATTTCAGTGGGTTTCGTTTTTGCCACTGACTCACACTCAGAAGCATAATGCAAAGATCTTGGAAACATAAAGATAGTTCACTTACCTCCCTTTGAGGGACAACGCGTAAGAGTTGTCTGCGCGCATTAGCGCGCATCCCGCAGATCTACGCAGTTGTTTGACCCAACCCTACACTAGCCGCCGTAAAACATTTTAAGAAAATAAACAAAAACGAAGATGTCAGCGACTGACAGGTGGTCTCCCCCCATATATTTCGCATGTGTTTTAGGTCTATGGAAAACATAAGTACTCTCAAAGTTCCGGAGGACGAACGAAAGATCTAGTTTGGCTTTCACTGCTGTACGTAGGCTACGCAGTGCATTTCGTTTGATGTGTTCAAGTAAAACTAGTACGGAACACAGAAAGATCGAATGTGCGAGAGATCCAAAGATGGACGCATCCGCTGAATACTTCCTGCTAACTCAGCATTAATCATATCTGCGACCGACGATCCAGCAGATTCTATGTTGTGATATGGTTTTACAATGGTTAGAATGAAGTTCAGCCGGATGATTTTGTTCTGTGTGTGTGTGTGTGTGTGTGTGTGTGTGTGTGTGTGTGTGTGTTCTGAATTTAGAAGCAGGTAGACGCTAGCACAATTTAAGTCACCGTGATTTGTAAAGTTGTCAGGGAAAAAAATTACGCTGTATCTGCGTCAGCCGCGTGTGTTTACTGTTAGTTTACACTGCATGCACACGTACCACTTGAGGTCTTTTTTTTTTTTCTTTTTTTTTGACAAGAAAGCGAAAAAAAAAAATGTTTGTTTTTCAACAGGAATACCAAAAGAAGTATTTCCCCGTTTATATTTGTCTGTTATTTGAATAATTCGGCGCAGAACACAATTGCATGCTTTTGTGATCGCTTTCCACTTTCCGCCATGCTGTCACTATAGGGGCCAGATCTAGGATGCGCGCTAATGCGGGCGGACAACTCTTCGCGTTGTCCCGCTATATGTCTCTCTTACGAGGGCAGGAGTGACGCGTCTTTCTGATTCCAAGGTCTTTGCATAATGTGTGTGTGTGTGTGTGTGTGTAGGGGGAGGGGGGGTGCGTGCGTGCGCGCGCAAGCGCGCGTCTAAGGCGAGAGAGAGAGAGAGAGGGTCTCTTCTCCGATACCAGTAAGCAATCGTCTGTCAGTCAGGTCTGCGGGAAGTAACTCTGTCAAAGGGGAACGACTTTATTACAAGAATTCATTCACCCATGTAGAACCTCGCATACGCCAACAAGTTGTGACGTCAACCAGCTAGGCGAGCTCACACGAACT